>QLNU02015359.1:14438796-14451275 GCA_006491805.2 Dysdera silvatica
CATGTTTCGAAACCTCAGATAAACAAGTATCTTCAATTAAAAACCGCTTTTTTAAACCATTTGAAAAAAAATTTTTTTTTCTAGACAAAACTACGATAATGATGAAACACACGCAACGTTTTTGGGCTCAGTTACAAGTTCACAATATATTCGACGCACGTTTCGAAAGAACTGCTCTTGTGGAACCAGTGTGAAATAGACAACATTGGTATTTTTCATTATTATGAAATTTGCGTAGTGTTCGTCATTCTTCCAGTCTTAAAACTACGATATTCACAAGAATTGGCAAACCTCTCTACCCCCTGAGATGTTTTGTTCTCCCCCTTAATCTACCAACGCTTGCAGAGAACATTGTCTGAATTCAAATAGGGCAAACACTAAATTTCAAATAACATGGCAAATCTATTCAAATAAAAATAAATGAATATATAATTTGAACAAATTAATTGATTAATCGATTGATATCTCTGGTGCCCAAATTTCTTTGCAACTTTATATGTTAATTAAGCGCATATATTAATTTAATGCTTCGTCCTGCCCAACATCGCGATTTCTCAAATAAGATAAGAAATTGTACAAAATATTCGTTGTTCTTACAATCTAATATGGAAATATAACTACTGTTCTCCAAGTCATAAAATCTCTAAACTAATGTTAAATCGTGGCAAACAAATTGGAAACTATGGTGTGTGAAACATACTACCCACTGTCTGTTCACAAAAAGAAGTCCGATGGTACAGTTAGAAATAGCTGGAGGTGACGTCACAAACCAGCCAGCCGCTTACAACAATGTAGGACTCCAAGTTCTAGACTCGTATTTGATGACCGCCGAGAACAAGTTTTGATGTTGGAGTCCTACTCCGCTGTAAGCGGCCAGCCACTTTGGGACGTCATCACCCGTTATTTCTAACTTTACGATCGGTTTTTACCATCCAATGCCTTAAGATCGACGGTGACCAATTTTTATTTAATAAATGGCATTATTTTAGCTTTATTTAAATTTGCTTTCATTTGGCTTACATTAAACTATTTTTCATATTTTAAGACTTCTTTTCTAGATGTTATTATTTTCTTACTACTATTATTCATTATCGTTTTACATTCTTTGACTACAGGTTTCTTCCATGTCTTTAGAAATTGTATCACCTCCATGTCTTCAAAATTTATGTCACATCCATGTCTTTTAACTCAATGTCTCTGTACCATAACAGTGGCAACTAGTGAATTATACTAATTAAATTTTTGTGTAAAAGCTTAACCAGTGTAAAAAAAGTACAAGTTAAACTAAAATCAAATTAATAATTTTCCTGTTTGATTAAATCTGTTATTTGCAAATGCATTCCAATTACAAATAATACACAACAAAAAACTTAGGGAAAACCTGGGAGTGCAGGACTTTCTGGGAAAAACCAAGAACTTGGTTGTATAAATGCAGAATATTGTTTTCCCCGACACTTCCCTGGAGAAAGGGAAAAATAATTCTCAAAACGCTGTGAAATCTTTTCCTATAGCTTAGCCCAGTGTCAACATTTTACTGGTTAAAATATATTTACTTAAAAAGCGTTTTCATTAATAGTTGACGGAGTAAAATATATATATATTAAAATGCCTTCAATCCATATTATCGATCAGAACCTTTTGTTTCCTAAAAAAGTCTGTAGAAAATTTAAAATATTAACATTTTCTCTCTTTCACTGTTGACACATCTTCAGTTCAAGGTACACGTAAATAAAAATAGTGTTGACACAACTAACGAGCAAACAATCAAGAAAATAAATTTCATTATGGGAATTACGTACTATAATAAAGTTTGTGATAAGATAATTATTATAATTGAAAAGCAATATTTGTGTTTTCAAAAATTCAAGGGAATGCAATATTTCAAATAGCCTTTCACTCCAACATAGTCATTAGTTTGCTACTGTTTGTTCGTGAGTTATTTCCAATTTTCTGGACCTCATCTAAATATTTGCGACTTCAATCAAGCCATTTGATGATTTAAACAACACTTTTATGAATAATGAATAGCTGCCTTTGAATTATTCAAAACTTTCAAACCCCTCTCCCAGACACTTAAAAGCAGCGCAAGTTAGTAGTTTTATAAATTTTCCACTGCTCTTAATTGACCTCTACCACGCACACAGAATTCTATTCATTACACTCACGTTTTGGCGCTTATTCCATTATAAATATCCTGGTGTATATAAATAATCTATAGAAATTGCAAACAAATTGTTTTAAAGTAATATAAAATATAAATGTGCCTATATAATATAGTGTTGAAAACGGACATTTTTCGAACGAAAACAATTTTTTACAAGCTTTTCCATTTCTAAGTTCTTTTTACTGAGTACAATATTTCTGAATTTAACTAGAGTACAATAATAGAAATAAAATACATGTACAAGGGTAGAAATTTACATATAAAAGTTTGAACACTATTAAAATGGCAAATAAAAAAGATCATCCAAGCTTTTGAATGCATCAGCAAGAGTCCTTCATCATGAGTAATGTATTGATATTTTCCATTTGCTATTTTACTAGGGTTTAACGTTTTGTATGAAGAATATGATAATATTAAAGGTTTTCATACCGTTTGTGCACACCATCATTATGATACTGATTTATCATGAACGAACAGATTATTCGTTTAGTGATTGAATCACTAAACTAGGCATCACACCCTTAGTGGATTTCTCATTAACCCACACAACCTAATCATCTGAAAAGTTTTCTTAATTAAAATACACCAATGTAACAGCCCAAATATTACACGCCAGGTACATTATAAGTTGTTCTTGGATTTAACAAATTACTGCTTCTCTCATTCAATATTAATTTTGTTGGTTAAATATTCGATATTGGGCGTTAGTTTGGATGTTTCGTAGAATATATTGGCGCTTTTCAGATAGTTGTTGCTGTTCTTCTTCAGGAATTGACCAGGAATAACTCCGTGACTTGACAAAAGACAGCGAAGTTTGCCCAAAGCGTGTGTTGAAATGGCTTCCGAATATTAAAAACTACATTCTAGAATGTCGTCACTGATAAAGTAGAGCCTGCCTAAAACGACCACCTTTGGGACTGCTCTGAAGTGGTTACCATATGCAGGTGGTCATTTTACCAGGTTTTTTCTGCATTTAATGTTTATTTTTATAATAATAATTTTATTCAACTTGATGTGCGTATTTTGTTCCACATAAGGTGGGCAATGTAAGAATTATAGCAGTGTAAGAGAAAACAAGTTTTGTACTGTTTCAGACCTTGTGCTAGAAATGGAAGACAAGACAATACAAAGCCGCAGATTGCTTCTAGAGTATCTTTCAGAGTGTGGTGATTTTGACAAGAATAAAAGGTGAATATTTTATGATTCAGAACTATGCTTATTTTAAAAAGATGCGCTCTGTTTATCTTTGACAGAGAGACTTAGAAGAATTGTATTGCTTTCAGAGATTGAATGTCGTTTTTACGAATTAATGAAAACAAGTATCATTGCTATTCAGGATTTAATGAGTTCCATTCAAGAAAATTTCGAAATGGATAAAATTGGTGAAATAACTATTTATAAGAGTTCAAGCCAGAAGAATATCGGCCATTTGGCACGTGAGAGTGTCAGTAATGTTACTCATCGGCTCCACGCTTATATATTTATATTTTTGAATGAAAGGCATTTATATGTTGTAGTCATATACATAAAATCAGGTTAAACCAAAGCTGATACCTGTATATTATTTTAAAAATATAATAAAGTTTGGGATAAAATTGACATAGAATTATCTCACCTAGTCAGTCTTTAGTTCAAACATAATATTTCAGAAATTTGCAGCAGTTAATCCTATTAATACCAGCATTTTGAAAGTGACAAATTTAGTAAGCGCAATGTCTGGATTTATAAAACATCGCTACTGTGCCGCCATAGGTGCCCAAATGTTTAGTTTTTGCCGTTAGGACGATATGTTAAGCCGTTCCAAGATGAAAAATTTTGTAAATAATGTTAAAAAACATTAAACGAAAATAAACTAAAGTAAGGGATGGTGTAGCGCAAAAATACAATACAGTATTTTTATTTCTTATTTTATTTTAATTTCCAAATGTTAAAGAATTCGTGATAGGAGTTTAAGTAATAACGTGTGGAAAATAATGGTTTAATTTGTGATGACCCGAGCGTTTGGAATTGTTGCGTTTCGAGACCCCTGAGCAGTGTTCGTTTTCCTAGTGAGATTTACCTTGAAATAGCTGTAAAATACAGCTAAACATACATATGCCGCTCCGTTAATATGATTTATTAATAGAAAAACTTATGAATGAGACCTAAAAATTGGTCGTAGTATTTTCCAGTCCATGCTAAGTACTTACGGGCGGTAAATGTAAAAATATTTAATGAAATTTCTATCATAAAATTTCAAATTGAATCCAGCGTCGATGAACTCATAAAAAAGCAAACTGGCAATACCTCACTGTTAATTTAAAGGGCGCGTATTTTAAAAGAAGCTAATGTCTGCCTATGTACATTTAATTAAAGAGAAAACCGACCAAACCAAAGAAGCGTTGAAAAAGCGCTTAACATTTATAACCTTATCAAAGGCAGTTATTCCAAACTCTGGAGCGAAACGCGTAAATTTTTTGGGTTAAGTTTTTTGGCGAAAGATTCTTCAATCTGCCATTTTTTTTTTCCTTTTGGCTAGAAAGGCTGAATATCTAGCAATTATTTTTGAGTGAAGAGGTTACCACAACTGACGTAGGTTTCGCCGAAGATTGCCTCCGTAAAAATACGCCCAGGAGCTTGATGCGTAATATCAATGAGGCCCATGTTTATCGAATATTAATTTAACTTTTGATAAAAATCACTTTTTATCAAAATTTTTCGCGTTTGTGTTTTTTAGTGTTTATAAAGCTTTCTCTGTAAATTGCTTTTTTGTTTACACGCCGATAGAAGTGCATGTTGTATATTACGATTAGCTTCAAACTTTTAGCTTTACACTTTAAACGAATATAACAACCTTTCAAAGTAAGTGGTTCTATTTTAGCCTTTAAAGATAAGTTTTTTTTAACCTCAGTCTCCCTTCATCAATTCATTAGATTTTTTAGCGAAAATCGCGAGGAAAACTTCAGGATAAAAACGCTTTCTGAAAACTACGAAATTATTAAAATTTTTACACACATTTTGCACAAAATCATTATTAATTAGAATTAAAATTCCTATATTAAAGTTCCAAGGTTTTTCGATAGGTTTGAATCTATAACTCGTTTCGCCATGAGGCCTTAATTCATGTTCTTTATGTAACCAAAAGGGTAATTAATTGAAACTAAAGAATACTTTTAACGTTAATGCGTCATTGATTTAATTGAACATTTTTATTTTTCTGTTGATATGTAAAGCCAAACGTTTTAGGTAAATTTTTTCGTTCAGTAATATTGAACAATCGTTGCATACATTTATTCTAATAATATAGTAAAGATGAAACGACACACTGCGCAAAATATTAAATAAAATAAAACACATTAACACAGTTTAAATAAATACAATGGTTTATAGCTATTTCGGAAGCGCATTTAGGCTTCCTTCTTCAGAACCCTAGTTACACTAACGTGGTTTACGTGCCAGAAAGTATGTCATCCACATATCTAATCCACAGTTTAAATGGTATGTGATTGAGAATTTCTTTGAAGCCTTCCATATTCTTTCGCATTCCTCTTCTACTGTTAACGATCAGCTTCCGTTCAATTCCATGTCCTCTATTTGGAGAAACTTCATTCGTCCCATAGCAAAAGACGCGGCTACGGACCCACAACTGGTTTACCCGAACTAATTTTGGACTAGCAATTTGGCATCGATAGTTTTTCTAGCACGTGTGTCACATTAGTGTAACTAGGGTTCTGAAGAAGGAAGCCTAAACGCGCTTCCGAAATAGCTATAAACCATCGTATTTATTTTAACTGTGTTAATATGTTTAATTTTATTTAATTTTATTTAATTGTAATAATAATTAGCACTTGATCAAATTGTAATTTAAAATTTAATGTGTTAAATGCCGGGTTCCCGAATCGTGGGTAACAGTACTCGCTAGAAATGAAAAATACTTGCTTCAATAAAAATACTAAGTACCTAGTAGGAAACGGAAATTCCCTATTAATCAAATTCGACAATCTGGTCTTCGATAGCGACAAAGCAAACAAAGTGTTCGACCTCTGATTATGCGTACTTTAAACTATTTTCTCAATACGTTCATCCAAGCTATTTCGAATATTATAATTCCATTCAAAATAGTGTTCGTATATTTTCAAAGATATATCAATTTAAATTTATTTTTGAAATGACAATGCTAAGGTGCATGGATGAATGATGTTACATGGGGGGGGGACAAAATAAAGAATAACTTAATTAGAGATACCGTCAAAGTGCGGCCCGTGGGGAGAAGAATACAGAAAGATGTGGAGCGGAGAAATGAGGAATATGTTGAGGAATATGTTGAGGAATATGTTGAGGAAGGTTATTGTGGATGGTAGTAATGGGAAAGAAGAAAGCAGGAAGAACACGGCTAACACGCAGAGATAGAGTAGCAAAAGAGTATGGATGGAGTAGAGAAAAGGCATTGGATAGAAGATTGTGTAAAGGAAGAATAAAAGAGCATAATGCCTACCCCATATGAATATGGGAAATGTCGAAGCGAAAGGAAAAGTTATGAATTTAAATTTTTTGCAGGACTTCATATTATAGTAGAAATTTGATTTTGAAAACTACATCAGATTCTGAGCTATTGCTCGAATAACTTTAATGCCATTGTATTTATATTTATTTAATTTTACGCTGGATAGTCTAAAGAAAATATTTTTTAATTCAAATATTTATTGGGGATTTATTGAAAATATGGGCGTGTTGTGAAGGCCTAAAATATAGGCGTAAGAGAGACACTAATGTGGGTAAATTTTCTCAAAGGAAAATTTTATCCCCCATGGTACTTTAACTATAATCAAATTCAATCAGTTATGTATTTTTTTTGTCCACTTTATCTTACTAATGTGCTTTGCATGAAAAATGGAATTCTTTATTTTAACAAAGAACCGACAAAAAGAATCATATAATGCAAATCGCTTTTCCACCGGAAATACAATTTTAAATATAAAATGTCAGCCGGGTTAAAACAGGAGAAACCTTTATTTAATAAACATATTGCGTTATTAAGTAATTAAATTATAAAACAGGAAATTTCCTTTCCAATACTTCCATGTCTCAAACAACGGCTTTTCTTTCTGAATATTGAATTATTTACCTCCCAAGCAATGGATCAATTACCTTATAATTTAATAAAACGACATCAATAGAATTTTGATAAAAATGAAAAATTTCATTGTAAAATTTCCAGTTGGAGAGATGGCATATGTTTATTTAATTATTTAAATGCACAATTATTTGATTTGCGCTAAATTATAGAGTCAAGTGTGGAATTTGAAATATTTCTTAATTTTACTGCTGCCGATATGGATTATTTTGATCGAAACAAATTAAACCATCTCCACTGACTTCATTTTATGACAGGCATTCAATGGGGTTAATTGAAATAGCAGACTAATTAAATCAAGCAGTGATTCTATTTCTAATTAAATTAACGTTTACATGACTATTCCGCATTCTACATAAATTAAAAACAGAATCATATATATATACTTTTACATTTTTGCGGCCATACGGTGGCGCAGTGTGGTAACGCGTTCGCCTAGTGCGCCGTTAATCCGGGTTCGACTCCCAACAATACCAAGAACACTTACTCAGAGATCTCAAAACGATCGCACTGCTCACTGTAGTCCGGGGTTTGGTTCCCTAGGCCTTAAGAGGTTCGGATTCCTCGGAAAACAGTAGGTCCCGGCGCAGCATGACCATTGTAGTCCTTGAACCGTAAAACCACAAACAAACGGATTTTTGGAAATAGTTGTAGAACCACACATACAAACTAAAGCCTTTAATACAAATCATTGAAATATTTTAGTTACTAAATCAAATTAATATAATTCCACACAGATTTAAGTTAAACTCTTAACTATCAGTTTTTTTAATGAAAGGTAAGTTAAAATTTATTCAGAGTAAACTATAATTTCTCGCTATGGCAGTATGTTCATTTTAATATGAAGTGTTTTGCTTCAATAAACACTACCTTTTAATGAGTTGAAATTATCTGTAAGTTGAAGAAGTAAAAAACGATGAATTCACAAAATGTATTATGTGTGCCTGTGCCCACAATTTTCCTAATCAAAGCGTTCTTTAACTTCCTTCGGCTTGAAATTATGGGTGTATTCTCTTTTATTTTATAGAATAATTAAAATGCAAAATGCAGGCCAATCTTACAGTGTTATATCAGGAGTTTCCACTGTGTAACTGACACAAAATTTTTTGTCCGTAGTTCAGTTTTTAAGTGGTCTGTTGCGTTATTTTTCTCTCTTCATACCACTATACGACACTCTTAATTTAAAGTGATGTCAAATGCACTCGCCAGTATAATGCGCCGTAAAATTAGCCACGTTCTACATACATTACAGAAAGTGTCGAATTTTTATTACATATTTTGTTAACCGCATACTCAAATTTTATTATTACAAGCTGTATTATGGGGCTAGTTAGTGATCATTATGTGTGTAATAGGTAAATTACAAAATATTTTGTTTTTAATTTCGTTCATATTTCGCTAAATTTATCAATTTCGTATAAAACGTGATAGGCCGCTCAAAGGAGACATTGCTACCACGTAAACTAAAGGACGACAATTGAGAAAATCAGCTATTTAAAATCTATAAAAAACTATTCAAAATGTTAGGAAAATACAATAGAAAAAACTAAATAAAAGCACGTATTTGTAAATTTTTACTTAATGGAAAAAAAATCTGGATTTCTCTGTACCTTACAATTTCATAACATCATCTGGATTTTATCATAGTAGAAATGTGTATGTGTACGATGCTTCAAATATCGCAAAGACAATATAACCTACAAGTCTTGAAGAAAATAATCTTCAATGATTTAATGGATAAAATTCTATAATATAACCGTACTTGTAATTAAAATGCATTTCTTAGTAATATAATCACACCAATTTCTGAATCAAACCAACTAATATAATAATCATGTTCCATTTTCGTTCAAGCTTCGCGATGACGAAGAGATAATGTGTTCATTTTGCACGCCGTTAATCTTGATTCGTCTCCCAACATTGCTGAAACCGGTTGAACAGCAATTGCTTACCGAAGAACTGCTCACTCTACTCCAGTAATTGGTTCCCAGGAAGGTTCTGATTCCTCGGAAAAGTGCTAGTCCACTGCCCTATGGAGGCTTAACAGTGACGCATTCGTCCGCCTTTTCATTAACTCGTATTTAAATTCAAGTTGTATCAAACGATGCGTGTACTTTTTCTACACATTATATTTCCTTAGCAGCGTAGGTCCAGGTTCTTAGGGAAACCATAGGTTCCGGAAAGCGTGAACTTTCCTGTTTTTACCCCATAGAACCTAAACAAATTGTTATTCATATTGTAACTCTACAATAGCATGTAAATAATGAGTTCGTCTGCCATGTTAATCCGTATTCAAATCCAATATCCCATCAGGACATTTCCACATCTTTTCTGTCCACCATATTTGGGATTTGTACCCCATCAGCGACAAAGTTTGGAATTCCCCATCGTAATACATTTATATTCTGATTCCTGCTGTGGTTATTGGAGGACGAGGACCCCTGGAACGTTGCTCTTCCTTTTGTTTCTTGCCCTCTTCTTTATCTTGACTCATAGGTGATTGATCTGGTTATTGCCCTAGGTTTTGCCTTGCATCGATGGCTCGGAATTAATTGGTTTAATTGCCTTTTTCTGTCCCCATCTCCTGCGATTTATCTTGCAATGGCCATCTGTCTGCTTCTCAAAAATGAATCTGAATGCTCGGTAGAGTTTTTCTTTTCGGAATCGATGGCTGCCTCCGCTCATCATCATTTCTGCCTTGTATTGGTCCTTGCTGTCTATGGTGCCTATGCTGTTTTGGTTCTGATGTCCTTCTCCTGATGTTCTGTGCCTTTCAGTTTCCTCGTCTGTCCTCTTCGCGTCCTCTCATCTTGGGCTCGTGGTTCTTCGAGATTGCCTTGTATTTGCATCCTTATCGCTCATCAGTTCCTGCCCATCTTCGTAAAATCTCACCAGGATTCTTCCTGTCTTCTCTCATACCTCATCGCTTGAAGGGTAGGAACGGTGCTGCTTCAGTACGGCTTCGCGATAACTTTTCTGGAAATAAAGTTCCGCTTGAACGGACAACATTTCCAAAACTTCATCTGTGCATACAAAATCAATCATTTATATTCTAGGCTTCTAGCGTTGTTGTGACGCATTCATTTAATATGTTCTGGGTCCAAGTTCGAGCCCACTTCTACCGTAGAAATTGTAGCAGTTTTTGCGTCCACTGCATTCGTGGATTCAATTGCATAGGCTACAGAGAGATGGAGGATCTTTTCTCAGGAAACCATGAGCTGCGGTGCAGAATAGCGTTGGCTAGCCGTGCGCCATGAATCGTATATGTGCAAACATTCAGATTCTTTTCTAGAAATGGTAAAATATTTCCACGATATTTCCTCTATGTTTACCCCAATGAAAAAAAAAATCTCTTATACATATTTATATTGCTTTTATATTAAAACTCTTATTTCCTTTATACGACATAAACACTAGCTATTTCCAAATAAGCAGATATCAACGAATATAAAATATGCTGAATATAAAAAAATAAAAAAAATCTTTTTCATTTTTCAACGGTTTGAAGTATGTATCTTAAAATATTTCCTGCCAAATAATATGTCGTTTACCAGAGATAAAATTTAATGGTATACTGCTTTTATATGCCTTATATAACTTCATGAAGTTTCATACGAGTCCAGCTCTATGAACGCTACTTTGTTAAAATTTGCTATATATACCTTACCTTTCTCGGAGGTTTATCAGTGAAAGGTATCTTTCAAAGATTACTTGATCTGTAATGCAGCATGCAATATCGTGTAGTTTGATTTTTCTGTAATTCAAGTTAGTGTTCGGTTATTACCTTACAACACTACCAGAAGCATAGAAGCATGACATGTATTAAGTGTCGTTAAAAGCTCACAGGATGGCATATAAACTAGATTTAGGTAATTGGCGGCCTTAGGCGGAGATTGCAAATATATTGTTACGAGAATTGAGAGAGGGTAGGAATGTTATCCCCCATTAGTAAAAAAAATATATTAATTTTCCACAACTGTCATATTAGGAAACAAAATTCTCTATGAACTCACGTTCAATCATCCCCCCCGCACTTTTCCCGAGATCTTGGACACCACAATTTGTGAAAAGAAGAGATCAGCCAAAGAGTGTTTACCGGAAATTGAAATTTTAAGAAAGGTGTACAAAGGCTGTTATGATACGGAAAGTGACGTGGCAAACTATTCAGAGATTGATGACAAAGACTGATGTTATAGATGCTTTCCCGTCAAAAACCCCAAGGTTTTGCAAAGTGAGAAAAAGCCAACAGTAAACAAAAATCTACACGTGGTCCCCTTTAGTCTGCTGTGTCCTTTGGTTGGCCTCCCTAGGTGAAATCCCAGGCTCATCAATTACTAATTCCTGTATACATGTGGTACATGTGGCATTATTGGGCATGTACTGTGGTTCTCAGATGGGTGTAAAAAATAAATATTATTCGTCAGTTTATAAGTTTTTTCACATTAAGTTCCCATAGGGGTAAAAATGAAATCAAGAAAGAACTACAACTAATAAATTAAAAAAAAGGGGGGAACTGAAATCAAACATTTTATGAAATGAATAAAGAGAAATGAAGATAAAGGAAAGGGAAAGGAAACTGATCAAGGGAATGTGATTAAAAGTTAATCTGCATTCTGAAAAATACTTTGCTCTTGACGAAATAAAATTTTCTCTTACGAAAATTTTGAAAAATTTAATTTATTTCCTCCGACAAACAACATTTATTTTAGAACCTTTATTTTAAAAATACATGAAAACTGGACTTAAAACCTTCCAGAAAAAAATACAATCTAATTATTTATCTGCATTATTGCTTTATGTAATTGTTTGAATAGCCCTACTCATTTTATTTTTTGGAATTTTAAATGATTATTTAACTAAGTCTGAAGCGTGTTATTTTAAAATTTCACTTAAAAATTGAATTTAAAAAATGATCTTCCACACTGTGCTTCATATGCTAAAGCTTCAGGGTATAAATCCGGTAAGTAAGAAAATCGTCTTTTGGCGTGAATAAATAATTTAATATGGAATTTTAAAGCTTTATGCGAATTTAAATTAAATGTTCCATAAAAATAAAGAACTCCCAAATGAAAGTAAATGAAATACTTTATCTAAAACAAAAAGGAGAGGAATATTTATTGCGAAATAAATATCTTCGCACAGAAATGTATTAAATGTAAAACATATCACTGAGGAAATACATAAAAAATCGTAAATGTATGA
>QLNU02015359.1:14471541-14596142 GCA_006491805.2 Dysdera silvatica
ATTATAAGGGGCTGTGACGGGTAGGGATAAATATTACGGAGTTCAGAGATTTTCTTGGGATTTCTGGAAATTGTTTGAGGGACTTCTGGAGAACCCTCGTGTATAATTCTTTCGAGGAAAATTGACCTATGGTACTGATAAAATTCCGAAAGCTGACGTCACAAATGGACTAGTTCATTACAGCAGAGGGGAGGACGTCATTTCAGAACTGGTTTTTGGCGCAGATAAACGTTCGCTAAACACCAGTTCTGAAATGATGTCCCCTCCTCTGCTGCAATGAACTAATCAATTTGTGGTGTCAGCTCCCGTGAATTCTAATGGTACCATTGGTCAACTTTCCGCGAATGGAATATAAACAAAAGAGTACCTAGCCACACACATGGAGAAGCACCGGTACAATGTCACTAAAAAAAGTGGGGATTGAAGCAAATACATTAAGAGTACGTATGAACGAATATCATTTTTACAGAAAAGAAACGATGCTAAATTTGCAGGCCATTTTTAAAAAAAAATATAGGATACATTTGTTTGAAAAAAGATCCGAAAATTGATGAGGTATGAAAAAATAAATTGGATGTCAAAGTCTCCGTTGCTTTATAGAACAAAAAATGTTGATAGTTGAAAATTTGAGAGCAATAACTAAGTAATATAAGTAACTGAGAAAATTATGGAGATTAGATATTAGGATAATGGAAATTAGAAGAAGGTAAAATATTAATAAATTGAACGCTTTAATAAAAATCCTGTACACGATTTCGCATTTTTAAATTACATATTTGAATGTTCGCTTTCTTTTTATATTATATTTCACTAAATTGTTTTCATTTGTTATTTATTAATATTTGTATTTTTAATACATTTTACAACGTTTTACACATTGCGTCACGTTAAACATGCAATCCCACGTCATTGGGCCCACTTTACTGAAATGGTGTGGAGATGACACTTGTGTACAGCGCCGAATATTTTGGTTTGAACCCCACTGACAATCGAACGCTGCCGATTATTTTGACCAATCATCTTCCACTGTTTCATGCTTGATTTCGGATCCTCTTGATAAATGCAGGTCTTGGCGCAATATGGCCCTGGCTGCTTTTGTGTCATAAAACACAAACTGGTCTGCTTTCTAATTGACGCAAATGGCAATGATTTGTTATCTGGGAGATCTTTATAATAATCAACTGTAAGAAATGGTTGTGTGTATAACCAGTCTTTACCCACAGAAGTGTGAGCAGTTATTTTTCTATTAATTTAAATTTCAACCTCCAATATTGCTTAAAAACCACTTGGATGGTAACCATCAACTTAGCGTAACGTGCGGACATTAATATGCAATGCAACCTGAAAAACGACCACCTTGGTAATTTGACCACCTAAATAAATTGACCACTTTTTGTAAGAGAGAGAATTGGTAGGGATTTAGTCATGATTATACCAAAGTTTGTTTTGTATAGTGACCACCTGTCTATTGTGAACATTGTAGTCCAATCCCAAAGGTGGCCGCTTTATGAAGGTTCTACTGCACATCTATTATATCCGTATATCGATATAGTTAGCGAAAAACTTTGGATCCGAGTACAGTTAATGGAATGCAAAGTTATTTGCATACATCACCAGCTACTTAACAACATCAGGATAACTGAAAAATGAGCAATTGACGAAAGAAAGAAAGAAATTAATCCATAACTGCCATATTTACGAAACCTGCAGGTTAAATGGGATTATACAACAAAACTGCAGAAGTCAAATTTCATGAATGCATGAAAAGTGCATATGTACATGACATAAAATAATGGACGAATCCAATCCACACATCAAAAGATCAGAAAAGGTTTAAGTTATTGAGAAGACTTTAACTTTCTATAAAACTTAGGCCTAAATCTTCCTAAAATTTTTGCTTATACGGTTCAAGGACATGCTTCCCTGAGTATCCAAGGGGCGCTGAGAGCCACCGCGGCTCCTCCAGGCTTACTTCGTATGACCCCCCCATGAATCCTTCCCTGGGCAGTTTCATAAATATTTTTTCAGGGCCGGGCTCTCCACAGCACAAGTTCTTGCCAGCGTATGCCCCCAGATTTCATTCGGACCTCCGGGCTCTAGCCCCTGCTTCTCCCCCCTCCCCCACCTCTCGTCGGCTCTGCCTGGGACTTCCAATTTTTCGAAGAATCTGATCTTCTATTCCCTAAGGAACTAACCTCCTGACTACAATGAACAATAAGTCACTAATTTTTTTTTTTGACCATCGGGAGTCAAACCCAGATTAACGGTGCCCTAGGCAAACGTTTTACCACTTCATCATCACAGGACCAACCATAGAAAACTAAAGACTAAATCTACTTAGAAGACTAAAGGTTAAACAACCCCTAGAAGATCGAAACTACTAAATTACAAAAAAAAAGGAAGAAAGGAAACAATACACGAATAAAGAAAGAGTGGAAGGAAGGAATTAAAGAATTAAAGAATGAACGAACGAACGAGAGGTAAAAGAACGGATCCAAACAGAAATTCGCAAAAATTTTAGCTAAAATTTCACAGTAGAAATTTAACAAAATTTTCCAAGGAGTACAAAATTGGAAGTAACAAGAATTGTTTCGAATAGATAATGGTATTTAAAGTCGATGGCAAAAATAGTTCCTTAGATAGGAAATAACCAATATAAATGTTTTACTATTACCCTTTTCCTTCAATTTCATTACATTCCTTGACTTTTCTCGTCCATTTCATTTACATGCAAAGCAATTTCCTTTTGACCAAAGGGAATGAAGAAAAATCTACGACCATGTAAATGTTAATGTGCTATACTCATCAAGCTACCTACTGATGGAAACCAAAATAGAACTGAGTCAGAAAAAGATAAAGAAAAAGACAGAAAAGAAGAGCAATTACTCAGCAAACGGTCATCCATTTCATCTGTCATGCTCGAGTCTGCACTTTAACTTTTTCTTGCCTCTCATTCCCGATGCAATGTGCCAGGAACCTATTTTCGCAAATAGTCGACCAAATAACATGTTTTTGTTTCTCGGTTTAATTACGTAACTCGTTCGAGAAAAATCGTTGACAACTTAAATATTCCGAAGGTGAGTACAAATATATTTGCCTTAAAAAAAATAGGTATATTTTTACCGAAACAAGAGTACGAGTCGTGCACGAAACCAGACATCAAGGGCATGTTATGCATAAGTACGCAAAACAAGTATAATTATAACTAGCTTCCCTAACAACATCGTCGAATTTTGAAATTACAAACAAAATGGCGTCTACTCACATGGATCAAATCTGAAATCGCGTTGGCGCAGCAGTTAAGCGAAGCTTAGAATGCAAATCTGTAGATATTTGTTCCGCAATTTTGCTATAGAAACAACGCAGGATTTACAAGCAACTTGAAAGAAATATGTAAAGATTTATATCTAGGGTAAGATCAAAAGTAAATATAAGAGAGAAAGAAGTTGATAGTAAAGTAGACGAGAGTGTGAGGTAACTAATCGCTGAAGCAAAATTCTTGAATCTTTAGGAATGTAGAATATATTATTTGAAAACCTTGGAAAGAAAGGTGCCTATTTATCCTTTAGAATCAGATGAGGTATGCAAAAACTACCTTAGATAATTTATATTAATAAATAAGAAACATATTGGAATGTATGTGGTTTGCAACATTTAAGAATTACGATAAGGCTTCATGTGTAGGTGTTAAATAGCATATTTGGCAGAGTATCATTATGATGACCTGAAAACATTGATTTAATTCCAGAATAGGGCATTGTAATTTTCTTCTATAAAGCTCTTACTAATTTTCATGAGCTTTAGGTTTAAGGGAGGGCCATCCCCCGCAAAAAATGACCAAACTTGAAAAAATTATTTGCTTAAAAAAAATATGAATCTTTATAAATCTAATAAGACCAAAATTTTGTTTCTAAATCAGACGAAACACAATCATGCCAAAATTTTACCAATGATATATAATATTAAAAATAGGGCATTTTAACTTCAAGTTCAATTTATTCGGAATTTTATTTTTGAAATTCAAAATGCTAAGGCTTTTAAGCCGTTTAAGATATTGCTTTAAAATTTGGCAGTTATATAACATGCATAGATATGAACAAATGTCTGAACAGAATTTTGATATTTTAATTTTAAGTACACATTTTATCTTGTTTTATGTTTCTCATTACGAAGTATTTTTAAAATATAAATAAAGATTTTTTCTCTGGTTTTATGAAAGTTAACAAAAAATCCTTCAGTCGGATTTTTCTTTACTTAATTTTTAACAAGATAAAATATTAAAAATAAAAAAAATATGATAAAGTTAACGACAAGTATAAAAAATGTCAACGTCTTTTTTCAGCACATTGAACATGTTTTCCTAAAAAGTTAGTTAGCTGCAAATAATTTTTTGCCTAATATCAATACGGTATTCACTATAAATGTACACTCAAAATGTTAAATCATAATTGTAATAAATAATGTCTTAAGGGGGAAGGACCCCCCCTTAACCAAAGACGATGGACACCAATAAATACACATATTTACCGATAAAATCCTTCCTCATAACCTTCCGTTTGAATGTGTACCATTACGATTTCCTGTTTGTAAAACGATAAAAGTAAATGGCAACATTGAACTATAAATTAGGAAGCTTATTCTTTGATAGCCTAAGCTGAAATAGAGCGAGGAAATTGATGCACAGAATTTCTCCTGCTAGCGATTCTTGACACAGTACTTAAACTAGCAGATACAATGGGTGGATCGAAATGCGATGTTATATTCTAAGCTTAAAGTTAAAGTACTCTATAAGGTAAATTTCAATATCCACCTGTGTAATATAATCTAAAATAGTCATTATTCCTATGGCGGTTTAATGCATAAATTAAAAAAAAAAGGTTTAGTTTAAAATTCCGACAATGGTAATATATTGTATATACATACGTCGTAGGTACGGTAAATTATTTTTAAATAAAACTCAATGTCGAATAATAAAGGGTGTTTAAATGAACAAATATTAAAAATTTCATTGAAATTCAAATATTTTAAAAAGCTTGTATTATCAATGAAAACTTTCGATATCATTTTTATTATTGAGGTATAAAACAACTATAAAGGTTTTCATACATTAATTAACATCAAAAGATTTCTAGTAAGTAAGTAACTGCTTGAACAATTTGCAAAGAAGATTATTAACACACACGTTACACGCAAAAAGAGATTCATACTAAAATTTTTACATGAGGCACTTACATCATGCAAAAAATAAGTGAAGAACATTGTCAAGAATGACATACGCAGACCATATTAGTACGTTTGTTGGTGGTATTTTTCTGACGCAAGGACAAAAACCTATTAGGAAGTGTGGCCATCTTTCATAGCAATGCAAAACTTAGAACTCAGTTCGTACTGTTCCTATTGTAAACCATAGGAGTTCAAATAATAATGACAATTAATGGGCTTTTAAATTCCTTCTGAGCTCCTTAAAGATTTAAAAGAAGTTGAAGATGGCCTAAAGCTTAATAGGGCTTATTATTCTACTAGCTTACGTAGACAGTAACTAGATGAATCATATAAAATACAATACAAATTTTATTCAGGAGAATCAATTACAATCTTAGTTAAAATATATATCTACATATTATGGAAGTATTAAACTGATTCGCCTGGGCAGCAATGGGTAAAGACTGTAGGCTACCCATATACTGTATGTATCCCATACTGCCCTAAATAGAAACTTTTATTATTTTAAAATGAGTAGATGTTAATTTAGTAAGTATTGAGAAAGATAATTTTTAAATAGTGAGAGCGAGTTTAATGATTGCAAGTTTGAGGGAAGAAAGTTCCATGCCCTGGGGCTATAGCAGCCAATTCACGTAAACACTAGATTAGTTCTTGAAAAATCTGGTTCACAGATAGTTGTGTTTCTTGTTAGATGCTGGGAATATGAAGAGAGCAGAAAAACGGATGAGCTGGAGATTCTATAATATTGAACATAAGTGATGATATAATGGAATATGATTGTATTTCCCATTATACACTCAAATAATGATATACATAGGGTTCATTATCCCATCCCTCAGCCTTGCAATTAGTATTGTTCTTCAAAGAATCATATACAGGTTTGGCGAGGTGTCCGTATAAACCGACACATTACTCCACCATTTGTGTCCTTTCCAAACATATCAGAGAGGTGATAGCTTGCTCTTGGTTATCTGCAAATTAGGACACGGCTTATGTCGATTTGTAAAGGAAATGGACAAATTTAACATGAACTCTTGTACATTACTTGAAGTACTTTCTCATATGATGTGAAATAAAGGGTATTTAAAGTTTTGGTTGACTAACATAGAGACGCCTCCGGAAATATTTAGCACACAGTCAAAGCAGATAATATTGCTTTTGTAACGAAGAAAGTAACAGATCTTTTCTGTGTCCAGATAAAAGTTTTATTCCTTCTGGAACACAGTAGAATATACCAATCCTTTACTACAATTTCATTATAATCTCGTCTTTAATTTCATCTTTAAGAAGTTAGTTAAGTTGGTGTTGTAATTCGCTATATGGGCTTTGAATCAGAGCATAACTCACAATCAACGTTCCCTTTATTTCGCCTAATTTAATAATAATAATATATATATATATAATTGCGGAATGGTGCAGAAGCATTCCCTGTTATGACTCAGATAATTTGCGTACAATAACCGCGGAATGGTGCAGAAGCATTCCCTGTTATGACTCAGATAATTTGCGTACAATAACCGAAGGACCTCTTAGTTAAATATACTGAATTAGAAATACAGGGTGCGTCATAAATTTGTCAAACTTCAAAAATTCATAATAAAAGAAGTAATGCTCGGAAAAAATTTCGGTTTGGCCGAATATGATCAGAGGGACATTGGATTATTTTTCCATGTATAAAAAATGATTTCAAAAGTAACTGAAAGAGGGCGCTCACACGTCATACTGAGATGTTTTATGAAAATCAGACTAGCAATAAAACACCTGGCTGGAAATGGATTCGTCATTCGATGCCGGCAGCATGTTATCTCTTACCAGATCGAGCGTTGGTGGTTAAACTTTTTTACAAGGATGATGAATCCACAACTATTGCATTGCGAAAGTTTCGCACGGAGAACAGACTGAAGGCGCAAAAAAGCCCTATTTCATTGAATGGGATACTGAATTTAGTACGACGTTTTGAGGAAATGGGGAGTTTGAAGGATCATCCACAAAGTGGCAGACCATCCTTGAGCGTGGACCGCATCCATGTTGTACAAAGTGTCATGGAAGAATATCAGTCGAGACACATCAACGCGGAGTAGCAGTGCTCGTGAAGCTGGGAGAACAATGGAGATTCCGGAATCGTCAATTCGACGTATTCTGCGCAGAATCTTGAATCTGTATCCGTACAAAATACAGGCACTTCACCAATTATTACCGGCAGAAACAGATGAAAGACAAAAATTTGCTACATGGGCGCTTGCATAAATGGAACGTGACCCACAATGGTTGCTGACACAAATGCAACGTGACCCACAATGGTTGCTGACACAAATGCAACGTGACCCACAATGGTTGCTGAACGTCATGTGGACGGATGAACCCCACTTATCACTGCATGGTGATGTCAATACGCAAAACAGTTATATTTGGGCGACGTCAAACCCTAATGAGTACCTCACTAAGCCACTGCATTCTCCTCATGTGACTGGTTGGTGTGGTTTCACCGCGTCTTTCATTTTGAGCCCTTTCTTTTTTGAAGTGCATTGTCCTATATCCGGTTGGAAAACATGTACAGTCACTGCAGAACGGCATGTTACGCTTTTGCGTGATCACGTTATGTCTGCATTGCAGAAAAGACATGCATTACCTGTCATCACCTTCATGCAGGATGGTGCCCGGCCCCACTTTGCACGTGCAGTCAAGACGTTCTTGTTGGAAACTTTCACTGAAGATGGAGTGGTAAGTCGAGGTTGTAAGTTTAAGTGGCCCTCATGATCACCAGACTTGACCCTGGCAGATTTTTGGTTGCGGGGATACTTAAAGTCTCGTGTTTACGTAGGCTTCCCAGCCACTTCGATGGAACTGAAAGGTGCCATTCGACGGACCGTCGGTGGCATCGATGCGACATGCTACACTCATCTGTAATAGGCGTAGTGACACGCCTCACTTGCATAATACCTTGTGGTGGCGGTCATGTTGAACATCTTTTACTTTAAAATAGTAAATGCACAGTGTCATGTTATTGTGATCTGTTTCATTGTCTGATTGTGTTTGCCTGATTTGCATAAAACGTCTCAGCATGACGTGCGAGCGCCCTCTTTCAGTTACTTTTGGAATTTTTTTTTATACATGGAAAAAAATCCAATGTCCCTCTGATCATATTCGCGTAAAACGAAATTTTTTCCGCGCATTACTTCTTTTATTATGAATCTTTGAAGTTTGAACGAATTTATGACGCGCCCTGTACATGCATTTTCTGCAGTTGCATGGCTTCTGTGCATTTTTATGTCTTTTTCTTTAAGTTATCATGACATTTTTTTTGCTTGTTTCTTAATTTATGGCAGTGGGTGTATATTTATCTTACTAGCAAAGCGGATTTCGAAGAAAAAATGTACTCCCAGAATTCAACACTATGAATAAAATATGAATTACAATGTGACCATTCATGACTTTGTTCGAAAATAAAGGAGGATTCTAAAGTCATGCAGCAGTTTACGAGGGCCGTAATTTATCCAAAATATGCAAGTTTACGAGCTGTTTGCTGGCAATGAGAAAACGCCCTCTAGCAATACAACTTGTCGTTAGGACTGCAAAAAGAGCATAAGCAACAAATTTTCGGGCAAGATTCGACAATAAAACTTGGGCCAAAAATTTGCTTTTTTTTTCGACCCATAAACGTTGCCATATTCATTCGCATGGTCTTCAAACGCCGAAGAGAATCATTAAATTGGAATTTACGATGCTTCACGATTGGTTTTAACAAAAAAAAAAACCCATAAAAAGAAAATGACAATATAAATCAACGTTTATTGGCGTAGTGATACCAGCGCCGATGGTATGGCGTGATTAGATGGTGAAACGTTCGAAAGAAAATAAATATTTCTGCCTTCGGTGGGACCTGAACCCACGACCTTCCACTTGCCGGGCGGAGGCTCTACCCACTGAGCTACGAAGGACAATATATAATCTCTTTACGAACGTATATATATTGTTGCCAGTTATTTCGCAGAATGGTGTAGTACATAGACTACTATTTAAACCAAATTGCAAAGAGACTGGTATTAAATTGATCGAAATGCCCGTTGCAGCATATGTATTTATTTTATATAAATCGAACACTACGCAGATTAAATCAAACAACAATATAAATCAACGTTTATTGGCGTAGTGATACCAGCGCCGATCTTATCATTCTGCAAAATAACCGGCTTCAGTAAAGTCTTTATATACGTTCGTAAGAGATTATATATTGTCCTTCGTAGCTCAGATGGTAGAGTCTCCGCCCGGCAAGTGGAAGGTCGTGGGTTCAGGTCCCACCGAAGGCAGAAATATTTATTTTCTTTCGAACGTTTCACCATCTAATCACGCCATACCATCGGCGTTGGTATCACTACGCCAATAAACGTTGATTGACATTGTTGTTTGATTTAATCTGCGTAGTGTTCGATTTATATAAAATAAAAAGAGTTTTAAAAACCAACGGTTTTAAAGATATATAATAAGTCATTTATTTTGCTTTTCTTTCGGCTGTATATAATTTATAATTAGCTATGCATATATATATATATATAACCTTAGCACAAAACAAAATGTAAAAAAAAAATATTAAAAATACGAAGATTGCTGTGCTGAAATTAAAAATTCTAGTAAATTAAATTACTCGAGTTCAAAGGTTAAATATCTTGTGTCACTATGAACTTCGCCACTAATTGGAACATGATATTAAACTGTGAAGACCCAATAGTCAGCCTGTCAATTAATTAAGCAAACTTAATATTATATTAAATGTGTCTTCTTTGTTGAAAATTATTATAATCAGTGAACCTTCATTGAAAATTAATTCAATCAGTGAATCCTTCATTGAAAATTAATTCAATCAGTGAATCCTTCATTGAAAATTAATTCAATCAGTGAATCCTTCATTGAAAATTACTTCAATCAGTGAATCCTTCATTGAAAATTAATTCAATCAGTGAATCCTTCATTGAAAGTTAATTCAATCAGTGAATCCTTCATTGAAAATTACTTCAATCAGTGAATCCTTCATTGAAAATTATTTCAATCAGTGAATCCTTCCCTGAAATGTTTTCTATTTAACATACGTGAAAAGAAAATGAAATTGCTTTTCTGTGCAATGTATTATTTTTCTATTTCTACAGCAATCTTTTGTTATAGATAATTTTACACTTCTCACAAGGGAACTGTTTTAAATGCCGCTAGTATCTTGAATAGAGATCCACATTAACATCAAGGTCTTTGTAAGTGGTAATAGGAACCGAACGAGTTTTTGTGCGGAAATAGATTTCCGAATTTTTGTGAATTTTTAAATTTAACACTGAAATACAGCTTTTGGAAAAACACGTCAGTTATGCAGTGAAGTCGGGCATAAGGGAAATCGATCACGTAGGTTTTGGCGCGTTTTCCTAAAAGCTGGTTTAGGTAAATACGTTCCATATAAATTATTCGAAGACGGATTTCGCGTGAGAATAAGGGGATTTGTGATTCAGCCTTTCATAGTTTCTTTGGCCATTTTGTCAGATTTTGAGCATGTAACATAAACGTTAGTAGGATGGAAAAAAAAAAGTAATTTTACGTCGAATACGTGGTCTTTGATCCAAAAGTATGGGAGAATTCACGTAAATATATTAATCATTTTTTATTTTAATTCTTCACCCATTGATAACATAGACATGAGTGAGTAACTGAAAATTTTGACCGAATTAGCGCTAAGGTACATTTTTCATATTTATGAGATAATATTCGTGATAATTCCGACATTCGCGTTTTTCAGCTTAAACTAGAGTTTTTTGTTATAGAAGAAAAAGAGGCATCGTCTCCGATTTGAATTCGAACTAGGGTCTCTCTCTGTTGAGCTCAGAGCGCCTTAACCAGTAGGCCATCGGGGTGGGGAAACGAAGCTCCTTTTCTCCATATATCCGTAGGTTATAAGATACTGATAAAGCAATTGCCACATAGTGGTCAATAAAGAAAAGCCTGCAAAGCCAGTTTTTGTGTTTTTTCACAATATAATACCTTACTGTAAATCTAATAATGTAATAAAGGTAATAATATCTTACACCCTATATATACAGAGAGAAAAAGAGTTTCACTTCTCGTCCTTGATGGCCTAGCGATTAAGGTGAGACCCCAGTTCGAATGTAGGTCGAAAACGATGCCTCTTTTTCTTCTATAAGCTATAGTTTGATCTAAAGAAGGTGGGTGTCGGAATTATCACGTATTATTGTTCCCCACGAAAAAACACAAAAAATCTCGCCTCGGGGGTGTTTTCGTGTTTACCACTATGTGATAATTGTGTTGACCACTATGTGATAATTGTGTTGACCACTATGTGATAATTGTGTTGACCACTATGTGATAATTGTGTTGACCACTATGTGATAATTGTGTTGACAACTATGTGATAATTGTGTTAACCATGAGAAAGGTGATAATTTCTTATGACCTATACAGACGGAGAAAGGAAACTTCGTTCCACGTCCTCGATGGCCTGGAGGTTAAGTTCTCTCCGGACTCAACAGAGAGAATCTAGTTCGATTCTGTGTCGGGGACGATTCCTTTTTTCTATCTAAAACAAAAGCTTTAGTTTGAGATAAGAAACATGGGTGTCGTAATTATCACGTACTATTATTCCCCATGAAAAAAACACAAAAACTCATCTCGGAGGCTTTTCTGTGTTGGCCACTATGTGGCAATTTCGTTATACTCTGAGAACTATAATAAAATATTATAACGAGATAGTATTATTTAACAAACAGTTATTTCGACACTGGCGTAAGGTTTAAAAACACGACGTTTCGGGAGCCAACTGCTCCCTTTGTCAAGTGAAGGCAGAATTATAATAATATTCCTTTGCTCGGTATACAATACGAAAAGACATTTTGATATGCATTTTGCATAATTTTCAACAATTTCATTATTTTTCAATACTGTTGTATATTTAGTAGTTTTTCGAGCAACAACACCATTTGATTTTTTTTATTATTTTTTCTCTTTTGATACAAAGTAATCTGAAATTTTGCAAGCTGTAAGGTTTAAATTCCTTGACTCATTATGCACAAATCTTTTTAAGTACATATCACAGATGGCATTGCTTTTCAGTCTGGCATTTTAAAATGTATTAGGTGTTGATTAATTTGTCTCTTCTGTTACTTGAAAACTATATTTTTAGACCGGTTACTATTTTAGAATAAGCTAGGTTTTTAGAACGATTTTGATTCTTTCAATCTATTGTTTATAATTGAATAATAATAGCCGATAATGATTTTCATTTCTTGCAAATTGCATACTTCCCTACAGCTTTCAATAGACGAATTATATTCTTCATCAAAATGGCTGTTATTTTTGACACTTTCAAAAAATTTCATGTTTTTACCTCTTCAATAATTGGATTTTTTATAATTAGTTTCACAAATTTGGATAAAAATTTTTACCTTCTCATATTTATTCATTCGATTTTACATTAAGAAATGCACTGTATTTTTAGATAGCTTAGAAATTAAAATAGACTATAAATTATTGATTATGTTTTGTATCACATTGTAGAGAAATTACAAAAATCGCACATTTAGTTAAAGAGCAGTTGAAAATGTAAGAAATTACTGGCCTGCCTTTACATAAGAAGCTATCACTCTTCATTTTCCTTTCATGAATGCCAAAGCAAAGCCAAAATTCCGCATTGGCGCCAAATGACATGAATAAATTTCACCTTATTGGAAATTTCGTATCCACACTTTCAAGTCTAAAAGGAAAGCTGAAATTAAGTTCTAAATTTAAAAATGCATAAAAATTCAGGAATTCATATTCATCTCCGCCCAAAAAGCATTTGGCTTCTCATAGCTACTAGTAAAACATTTTTATTTATATAGGCTTTATTTCAAGCTGAGAAGGCACTTAAAGATCTCAACATAAAGAAATGGCACTTAAATTTCTCTTGACAGATTTAACACAACAGCAATTTGGTAAACACGAAGCCATTAATTTTAATATTTTACCTATGGAAATAATCTGGACAGTATTGTTGATACCCATGGTTAAGATAAAACTTCAGCTACTTTACAAAACAAAAGCTACTTTGAGCTTAAACGTGGGTGATAAAAGTATCGTCCCATCTGTTCTTATGAAGGCTTAAATTCAATAATCTGACTATGTCCTACAAATACTCTGGACACGTTTCTGATTTCGATCCACTGTCTAGTGTCTGTCTAATAAATCATATACTTTAAGTATAAAAGGAAACAAAAATTTTAAATAAAAAAAGAAGGTAAAAATTTTTAATATTTCCTAAGACAATAACACTTGTTTAAACCTGTATAGATCATCAAATTCCGCTGCAAAGTGATTATTATACACTGGCATAATACTGGGACACCTCCCTTACTACTACGTTATTAATACAACTCCTAATAGGTAACCATCGGCATAAGTAATAAGGTGGAGCGAAAAAGGGTGAAATTTTAAAAAAGTTATAGATAGAAATAACACTAGGTGTCAAAAGTTGTCTATTGACCAGTAAAATACTGGTGAATTTTTTTTGCAATTTTCATACTTTATCTTCATTCCCTGCAAGAGCCTTCAATTTTTGCAATTTTTACAGTAAATTTCAAAATTATGATATGTTATTGTCTCATGTTATTTTTCTCATTACATGAGAATTCTGTTGATCCAGCCCCCTTATATGTAACGAAACATGACGGAAAAGTTGGGGGTATTGGGAATTTTCTCATAAAAAGAAACTAGTTCGCTTTCGCTTTCTTTTTGGTTTTACGGCTCAAAGACTACAGTGGTCATGCTGCGCCGGGACCTACTGTTTTCCGAGGAATCCGAACCTCTTAAGGCCTAGGGAACCAAACCCCGGACTACAGTGAGCAGTGCGATCTTTATGAGATCTCTGAGTAAGCGTTCTTTGCACTGCTGGGAGTCGAACCCGGATTAGCGGCGCACTAGGAGAACGCGTTACCACACTGCGCCACCGCAGGGCAAAAAGAAACTAGTAGAATTCCGTTGATTCTTCCCCTCAAATATGATGGAAAATCGCAGAAAATGCTTCTGTTCATCATTATGAGATAAAATAACGATATTTTTTTATCAATAAAGAAAAACATTTCAAATATTTGGGGGAAGTGACAGAATTTTTCAGAATTTCAAATTGAGACAAAAGGAGGGGGGCGCTTTTCCGGGGAGGGCGGATCAACGGAACTTTACGGTAATAGTTTCGACGCTAAATTAGTTTTAATAACCGATATGACTGACATTCATTTACAAAGATGTTGAAAGATGGCGACAGTAGTTCCACGGAACAGGACCTTAGTCCACAACGACGTTAGCCACGTGGCATTGGTGCTATTAATTCACTCTCTCTGCCACCTGCTCATTTTTATTCATTGCCTATGGAGAGTGCGTCGTTGTTCTATCCAAATTAGAATGTCACATACGAGAAAGCAAGTTAACTGTCCTATTATTGGTAATCCAAGAGAGCTCAGTGTTATCGTGCTTCCGACGCAAGAAGATGTATTGCGGCATTACAATTGGATTAGGCTGCAAAGAAAATGCAGGACAATATAAACCGAAAGTCTGGAAAATTTATGAAGAGATTGCTGCTAAACTTGAAGAAATTTGGAATAAAGCTTCAATCCCAGTTCTTCATCGTGTCAAAATAATTTCCTTGATAAAGAGAGAGCATGAGAAACACCTGAATCTTCTGAAGTCTTGCCACATTTGCAAGGACACTGTTAATTTTCAATATAAAATTCAAGCCTTCAAAAAAGAAGCGAAAGCACTTTTTGATATTGCTGACATGCAAGTACAATGACTATAAACACTGGCATTGTGAAAAATCCCGGAAAGTTCCCATAAAAGAGAAGTCTTTCATAACTGACCAGAAATCTGCCAAAATAGTGGCTATTGGTTCCGTAGATCTTCGAACCACCAAGCAACTCAAGAAAAAAGCTTCAAGAAAGATACTTAACTTTAGAAGAAGCACGAATTGGCAAATTACAAAAAAGCAAACCCGCAACCTACAGCGAATCATTAGACACTTCTGGCGCATACGTTTTAGTCGACGAAGACGCAGTCGAAGGAGACGTAATCAAAGAAGACACAGTGGAAAGGAGACGTAATCGAAGAAGACGCAGTCGAAGGAGATGCAGTCGAAGGAGACGCAGTCGTAGTAGACGTTGACGAAGTTATTTCCCTAGCAGAAGGATCTGATAGATCTGAACCGTTGCCGTCAACATCAGCCACGCCCTAAAGGCTCAAGATTGCAACATTTGCAAGAACATGTGACAAATATGGAGTTGCGGTCAGATTTGCTGCCTCTCTGGCGTCCACATTACTGCACGATTTAAGCAGCAGAAGCAAAGCTGAAGAAGATTTATCGATTATCGTAGACCGATGTAAAAAGTTCCAAGAGAACGAAGCAAATTGCGACGAAATCTTCAAAAACAAGTGCTCGGAGAAGAAATTACTCTTCAAGGTCTTTACTTTGATGGCAGAAAGGACAAAACTTTGGTCATGGAGAAGATTTAAGATGGCAGTTCCCATCGCAGGTGTGAAGTGGAAGAGCACATATCGATCATTCAAGAACCTGGAAACGTGTATCTCGGGCATGTTTCTTCAGCATCTGGCACAGCACAAAATATCAAGAAAGCTCTGTGGGATTTTCTGACTACTAAAGACATCGACACATCAAAACCTAGCGGTGGGGTGTGACAGTACCGTTGTTAATACGAGAAGAGCTGCAGGTATTACTTGTCTCCTAGAGAGAGAGCTTGAAAGACACCTGCAGTGGGAAATATGTCAACTATATTTTAACGAACTCCTGCTGAGGTATATGTTAGAGAGTCTGGATGGAACAACAACGGGTCCTAAAGGATTCTCAGGACCTATCGGCAAAAGTTTAATCGACTGTGAATATTTACCAGTCGTCGAAAAAAAGGCCATCGTAAGTCTTAATATAGACTAAACATATATCTGGGATGTATGCAAATCTGTTTCACCGGGTGAAGCCTCGCCGAATCTGACGGAAAGAAGTCCTGGAAAATTATCCCATGCAAGATAGCTTACTACCACTAACCGAGTGCTACGATTTTACATCAGCGCTATCTATCCATCTGCAAATTTGAAGGAGCTGACAACTTTCATCATGAAAGTGTATGCTCCGATGTGGTTTTACATCAAATGCGATCCAACCACCAAGAATGCTCCATTGTACCTATATCGTACCTTCTTGCGGTACCTAAGCGATGAACTGAAGCCCATTGTAGATTCTACAGTTCAGCGCAATGGATTCTTCGCACATCAGGAGAATGTACTTGTAGCCATGCTCAGCGATAAACGAAAACATATTCGTGAGTTAGATATGCGATGAATCCTTTCTGCGAGCTCAACAAAGTAAAAAAACCACTTGTACGCAAGTTTAAAATTCCAGAAATAAACTTCGGTGTTCAAGACTATGTTGACCTTATCAACTGGCAAAAATGTGAAGTTTTAGAGCCACCGCTGACACTTCATATATCGGAAGAAGATTTACAGGAACGCATAAACGAAGGGGTTAGCCTTTTTTTCCACTCATTTCTCACTCCCCATATTATACCCAAGCAGTGGAAAGGTTCGTTAAAATAGTCACTGAAGCTTTTCCGGAAGTATGTGGTATTTTAGCTCGAGATGGATTTATTAGAGCAAGGATTCTGGACAGATCAATCATGCCCACTTTCGAAACGAAATCGTAATACAAACCTACCATTTAAGAGGATAGTGCCCAAAGGTAGAGTGGTTGGGACTGGCTGGGCGGAACTCCTTATGCAGCCACCTCCTCGTGGTGAGTTATGGATGGTTCATGGAACCAGCAAAGAGCTGCATTTTAAAAATAATTTCATAAATGATAGAATTAATAATTTTGAAAAAGAAATTTTAAAATTAAAATTTTTAGTTTTATCCTGAAATTTTACAATTTTGAAAGCTCTTGCAAGGAATGAAGATGATGTACGAAATTTTTTTTAAAAATCACCAGTACTACTCTAGTCAATAGACAAATTGTGACATCTGGTGCTATTTAATAGGACAGCTTCTATATTTTCGTTCCACCCTAATGAGTAATCCTGTTTGAACTAAGCTGTATTGTGTAAGACAGTAAAGCAGCCTCCATTCTCTGCTGAAACTGCATGCGTACTGGACATAGGAAAGTTGTCCATTGGTCGAATCAAAATAAACATTTCATTCAGACAATGATTTGTATTGCCCATTCCTAAGAATCAGGCAAATTCGTCATATTGATTTGCTTAGCATCTCTACTATATACTCTTGTATCGGCAAATTTTTCTAATCATAGCCGTTAATGTGGTAATATAAGATGATAAATTGCTCGTAAAGAAAAGAATGATTTCACGAAGCCTGGTGGCAACCAAACACAAGACATCTTGGTATCAGGCCAAGTGCCCTTCCAACTGAGCTACAGCCGACCTATCATCTTCCCATCTGCGAGCGCGTATAAAACTTCGCCATAAACAAGTTTTGAAGTGGGGCAATTCTGGACTGCTCTTTAAACCAAATTAAATCGACGAAAAGATGATAGGTCGTCCGTATTTCAGTGGAAAGAGCCCTTACCCGGATGGCAAGAAATAGTGGGTTCGGTTCCCACCAGGCACTGTGAGATCATTATTTTTTTGCTAGCAATTTATCATCATATATTACCACATCATCGTCTATTGTGATAAAAATTCCCTATACTTTAATATCACGCCAGTCGCACTCTTCAGATGCTTGGTTCTTTGCCGTCGATTTGATTTGATTTGAAAAGCAGTTCAGGCATTGCCGCATTTCAAGAACTCCTCTGTAGCAAAGCTTTATATGCACTCGTAAAAGGGAAGATGATAGGTTGTCTGTAGCTCAATAAGAAGAGCCCTTGACTGGATACCGAGACGTCGTGAGTTAGGTTGCCACCAGACACTGTGAAATCAGTATTTTCTTTGCGAGCAATTTGTCATTTAATTTAACGTTTTGTTGTAAATTTACTTGTTATATTCAACAAATGCTTATGTTCGTTATCTTAAACTTGTCTTACATGTTTAAAAATAGCTAAGTTTCGCAAGCAAGTATTTAAATGTAGTATTTCACCTACTTCAGAACGAGCCTCCCCACTCTTTTACGGCCAAATTTTTCTGGCTGACGTGTGACTAAGGAGGATTTGACTGTACAATTGAATTTTCTAATGTAATTTAACTAAATATCATATAATATTATTAGAATAATTCATAAGTAAGCAGAAGAATGAAGAAATTAATTATTTCGTTTTAAAATCTTTAAATTGAAACAACAGTTATACAACTTGTTTAAAATAATACAGTTCCCAGTTATATACAGGCCTTCTTATCTCTTGAAATAGTTTTTTGCACTACTTTTTCTAGGTCATAAACTGTTTGAAATGTTCTTCTGCTGACTCTTCGACTCCCAACAGTGTACAAAGAACGCTTACTCAGAGATCTCATAAAAAGATCGCACTGCTCACTTCAGTCCGAGGTTTGGTTCCCTAGGCCATAAGAGGTTCGGATTCCTCGTTAAACAATAGGTCCCAGCGCATCATGACCACTCTAGTCCTTAAGCCATAAAACAACAAACAAACATCTTCTGCTGACTCAAACTTCGTGAAAAAGCCATAAACCTGCATTTAATGCTTGCAAGCTTCTGCCTCAGTTAAGATGAACTCTGTTTCAACTTTGCAATTACTCTCATCGTCATCACTTCGGACAGCATTTAAATGCAATACTGGAGACAAGATTGCAGGTATGGAAGCTTCAGAGTTAGTAGCAATGTCGTTGTCAATTGCTGTATATGTCTCAATTGACGCTCCATTAATAATAGTACCGTCGCGATTCGGTAAACGTTGTGCAAGCTCAGAAATGGGCATGTCAGTATCATCATCGGAGTCCGATGATTGGTTATTTCTCCTCAATATAAGTAACGCCCATATGTCTGAAGCAATTTGAAATGGTCTTTGACACCATGTTTAAGATCTGTCGATGTGACAAAAGACATCAAATACAGACCCATGATAACTCCTTTCGTTCACTTGTAGCAATCATGTCCTTCAGGACAAGCTTTCTCTTGTTGACTTCGAAGTTTTGGACAACAACTTGATCCAAGGGCTTGAAATGCTGGTGCTATTTGAAGGCAAAAAAAAAAAACGAATTTAATTGAATTCAAATTTAAAATTCTTCAACGAGCAGCACAGTTATCTGAATAATGGCAATTTTTTTTACTTCGAAAAATTATCCATGAAAAGGCCAGATTTTCTTCTCCAATGTATTTTCAAGATAAACTTATATACTGGTGTAGAAATTAGGGACTCACAGCATATGGGAAAGCTTAACACAAAATTCCTTTTATATCGAAAGGGACTTCTAAAATGTAACGATATAAACGGTTGATTTTAATCGGTGACCATATGACAAATACTGACTGTATTTGACTTTGGCTTAAATTTAACATTGAATGTTTTAAGACGCGGATATAACATTTTTAAAGATTGAAAGATTTAAAGATATAAGACAACTTATTAATATTTTTTTTAAGATGTAACCCTATACTTTCTTCTGAATGACTCTTTTTATTCAGAACATTTTTTAGATACGTTCATTATATTAGTGATTTAATTTCAATATAAATGCTAGGGATACGTGCTCCCATAAACAAAGTTGAATGGTATTAAAAATTATTAAAAATAAGAAAAAGAAACGATTAGAGATGTATGCTTTGCAATACATCTGTACTCGTTTAGGTATGTGTGTCTTACAATACATCCCAATTATTAATAATAATTAAAAAACAATTTTCCTATAATTAGTTCTGCTCATAAATTCCATTCTATTCATGTATAAACCCTTAACTTAAATTTTCATTGCAGTAATTTTCCATTCATTATATGCATATATGAGGGAAGGAGACATTTATTATATATATATCGCTATATTAGGGAGGGGTTCATTGTATACATTAGGGAGGTAGGGAGCTCTTGAAACACCCTTCTTATTCACCTGAAATGAGTCCTTTTGACTTTGATCTGCTTCCTCAGTTGATGGACCAGCCTCTCAGGATCTCTATCTGATGATCAGGAATGGACTCGTGACCAATGCTGGGTGAATATGCTATCTCATTCCAACCTTTACAAAATGGTTTGACCCATCAGGAAATGTCCTATACGCTAAGGCATTGTTGCCACAGACTACATATAATCAGTGATGGCATATTCGCAAACTTTTGGCCCGGGCCACCTCGATTTTAATCCAATACCGTTGATCACCTTTTGTAAATATGCTTTAGAGCAATATAAATGACATTCTCTTTTTCAATCCCGCACAGCAACTATCCTTGTGACTGGACAAACTGATTTCTATCGTTTACATATACCCACTAATGTCACATAATGGTATATATATCCTGTTTGCGCATGAGTGAATTGTGCGACTTTCCCGCCCATGTAGCCACTGCTTTATTTTCAACCCCTGTATGTCATTACAATGTCAGCCCAGGCCTGTAGCAAGAATGAAGGGGCGGCTGAGGCACAGAGCAACTGTGGACTCACAAAGTAATTATCAGGAGCGATAAAGAATTTAGACAATATGGCACTACAAGCTCAAATTTGACGCTCCTCTTATAACATTTTAATTCATTGCAACTACAAATACTGTAATATTAGCATATACCAAGGTTTGTATTTTAAATTTTATGGATATAGAACTGGATGGGTGAAGAAGAATTTTGCCCACTACGGCCTTATACCTAGGCCAAGTGGCCCTATTAGAAAATTCGTAACAGCTCATAAAGAAAATGTTAACATTGATTCAAATTTAGCGCATTTTTATATAAATAATATTAAATATTCTACGTATATGTGTATATCCACAAAGTGCTCAATGGGGAAAATGGGGCACATGTAGGGGGGCAGTTGGGGCCCGTGCCCTGCTGGCACCAGCTTGGCTACAGGCCTGTGTCAGCCATTGTCGAACCGCTTCAGGATGAATACCTCCTGAACCTGTTTCTAACTAAATCGATCTTGAGCATTTTGCTGCCAATTTTGTCCACTAGTGTTTCACCAATCCATTTCGTCTTCGACTTCCTTTTTGGATGCGTAATGCCATGTGAAATCCATTTCAGCACCATTTCGTTCCATCTGGTGTGAGTTCTTCTAGCTATATGGCCTGCCAACTTCCGTTCCAAACTTTTTACTTTCTTAATAATACCATACACTTCCGTACGTTCCTTTATCCAACTAAAGGTTTTCGATTTCGTCAAGTAATACGAAACATCTAACGCTCCATATTCCTCGGTATCACAATATATTTTGAATTGCCATTAATTAAATTAAAGAATATTTTTAAATGGAAATTGTAATGCACATAATTATTACTTGAATGTTGTGTATGAAATTAAATAAGCTCAAGTTAATTATGTCCGTTAATATTTATATATGATGTTAATCGCATTTAAATAGATGTAAATATGCAATACTTTTTGTATGTTCAAACGTGTATTATAACTGCTGGCATTCAAAACAGTTATAAGTTTTTCGTTGGTTAAAAATAAAGCGTTGCTTTACGTTTTCCCCTTGGCATTACCCTTTGTTGTCTTTTTAAATTTATATTTTTGTCTCCTCCACTGAAATATTCTCCTGCATATTATTTACACGAAGAAAATGAAAAGTGTTGTTTCTGTGGCATGTTTCTTTTTCCATTTTTTCAGTAATCTGTTGTTGTGAAGAAGCGAACTCAATAATCTGACTGAAAATGAGGTTGCTGAGTTACACGCTTAGGTGCAAGCTACCTCATTAGCGTGGCTACACGTGAAAAAGTAATCACAGTGGTTTAATGTCGTAAATTTGCAAAAAGAAAAATAAATAAATCAACATGAAATTTTTAACACAATGGACTCACGATATCATAACCTGAGAGCCGACTGTTGTTTCCTACTTGGCGGATGGCACCTCGTCATCCTGCAGATACGATTACGATATTTACGTTTCGGAAATCGATTCTGGAACATGTTGTCTCTTTACCAATATTTCGATCCTTTCTGCTTCGCCACCACGGTGGTCCTCCCACCATTATATGTTTCCTCCTTAAAGCGCAGTTCATACATTCGAAATATTAAAAATTTTAATTAAAGTTTGTTTATAGCAGATGGTCGGGTATCTTTTCAGTGTTAAATTTTATTTTTGAGTACATCGATATTTTTACAAGATAAAAGGGTAGCATAGATTATAGGAAACAAAGGTTTGGGAACTTTTTTTTTCTTTCTTTATCTAAAAGGTAATGTATTGCTCAAACAATAGATGAAGGAACAAAGTAAGCCTGTCTACCTTCTGAATTAACACATCTCGAAATATACAGGATTATCATTTAAAAAGGCCCCACCTTTATAACTTTGGTTCTAAGGTAAGTAGGATCTTGAGCAGAAACACTTCAACTTTTATTTGCAGGGAGAAGACCAAAATTAGGGTCAACAATTTTTTTGTTCAACCTCCCGTCATTCAGACCCTCCACCTTTGGATTTTTAAATGGCTACCATCTCTTGTGATATATCATTTTAAACAGTGTAAAAAAATACAACATTTTTTTCATAAACAAAAATGGAATTGATTCATGTGTTCGTGTGAAATAGATAAAATACGTTCTCTGTTTTGACCCTTTCAAACAATACTAGAGGGAGAGATTATTTGACCTATTTTGGATTGAATGAACTGATTTGCACGTCATCTGTGCAGAAAACCAAGTTTCTTTTGTGTTTATCAGGCGTAGTGTTATTAGTAGGAGATAGCCACAAATATTGAAGTGAGCGTTCGTTATTTCTATCGGGATATCAGCTCGAATAACGAAAAATAACGGTTTTATTTTCATATCTTTTTCCTAAATATAGGAATTAATTTAATTTTTTTTCACAGAAATGTTTTCTACGCTATTTAAAATGACATATTATAAGACAGGGGTTGCCATTTGAAAATCCAAAGCTGTGGAGCCTGGGAGTTGAACAAAAAAAAATTTATACTAATTTTGAGCTTCCCCTTGCAAATAAAAATTGACGTGTCTTTGCTGAAAATCGTACCAACCTTAGAACCAAAGTTAATAAGGTGGGGAGTTTTTAAATGGTCACCCTTTATTACACGGGCAATAGACCATTTAGAATTCTGTGAAATTTCACTTTATGTCACTTCATTAATTTTTATGTAATTTCACTTTATGTCATTTCACTAATTTTTATGTAATTTCGCTTTATGTCATTTTGCTTTAAGGCATTTTGATTTCACCATATCTGCAGATCATTACACTCTATGTCATTCCGCTCTAAAAGAATTGCCCTTAAATAAAAGGTGGTATTTTGTAAATAAAGTCAAATTGATTCACCTGAGAAGGATTCCCACATGCTTGATAAACCAAGGATAAGATTTATGAATTATGGTTGTATCGACTTCATTGTAGAATGCAATTATACACTTGTCAATAGAAATACAGTCGAATGCTTAGAGAGGTTCTGATTAAGGCATTTTGAAGCTGGGCTTAAAGCAAAGGCGCTCAAAATATTTTTATAGGAAAAAATCTTTACCGTGTTTCAAAATACTAACAAATGAAAGTGTTTCCGGCAGGTGAGAAAAAAAGGCTGAGGTACTCCGTTTAAAATTCAGTAGTTGGGTCAAAACACATTTAAAAGAATTTGGTAATGTGAAACAATCTTTATGGAGAAAATAATACCCACCTCTGACGTATTTAGTAGAACGAGAAGAATTCTGATGGAAGTTGTTATGCCTTTAAATAAAAGTTAAAGCCCTTAAACCAAATTAAATTAATTAAGATCCAATAGTATTAAATATTTCGTTTTTTTTTTCAATGTATTTAAATATATAATAGCAGCTAGCTTGAAAGTCTTGTACACGCGCTCAATATGTAATAACCAAAGCATTGAACTTATGGCGTACATGGTCCATATGGATCTATAAAAGATTTCATTGGCTCCCGTAACATCTCTTCCCATTGGTTAAAATTCCAATAGTCCCATTGGATAAAGTTTCGGATGTATCAAAACTATAAATAAGAAATATACAACAAACTCAAGGAGAATGCCTTTGAATCTTGTCTGGAACCGACTGTAAGCGCGGCCGGGCATAGCTCGAAATGACCTCTTACGTTATTAAATGAAATATCTGTATAACCTTTTAATTCGTGTGAATAAAGAATTGGTGTTTAAAAAGTGCATATTCTTCTCAACTTAACAATGGATAAAACGAATCTCATCATACTGAAGTTATTTACGATGCTGTACATCCAACAAAAATGTAAGTACTTTACATTTAATTTCCGCTCAAGGAACTGTTTAAGTGGGAATGAAAAAACCCACATACCTTTAAAAGGAAGATAGGACATTTTTGGTGTCAGAAGTGGGATGCGAAATATGAAAAATAGGATTCGAAATATGAAATGTAGGATGCGAAATATGAAATGTAGGATGCGAAATATGAAAAGTAGGATATGAAATGTGAAAAATAGGATATGAAATATGAAAAATGGGATTCGAATACTATATGCGGGATAGAATGTACAATATATGAAATACGATATATGGAATGGGATGTTTGAAATATAATATATGAAATAGGCAATGAGAAATATGGTACACGAATTTTGAAATATGAAATATATGAATTTTGAAATATGAAATATATGAATTTTGAAATGTGAAATAATACATGAATTTTGAAACGATATATGAAATTTTTGAAATGATATATGAATTGTGAAATATGAAATGATATGTGAATTTTGAAATATGATATGTGAATTTTGAGATAGGATATATGAAATTTGAAATATGAAATAAGATATACGGGATAAAATATGAGATATGATATATAAGATAGGAAGTGCGATATATGGGATTTGATATATGGTGAATGATATATATACGATATAGTAAGGAAATTTGGAATGTTGCATGCTATGTATTTGAATAATTAAGAGATAGTTGTGTAAGAAGAGGGAAACGGGAAATTCAATTTAGACGTATAGTAAATATTAGCAAAGATTAGATTTGAGAATTGAAAGAAGGGAAATAGAAAGAAATAAGTTACAATGAATACGAGGTCAATGAATACGCGTGCACGCGAAGAAACTTCGAATGTAGAGAGGGTAATTGAAGGGGTAGCGGTCGGACAAATACTAGATGCTCCAGATGAAGCGTTAGAGAGCCGGGAAAGAAACCCATATTACGATGTCGATGATTTACACTCAACGTCTTAAGTAGTTCGAGTAGAGGAAACCAAGAGGATTTAAGAAGGTTTGAAATTAAAGGTCAGTATAAAATAAAAATGGCAGAAATAGAAAGAGATAGGGAAAGAAATAAAGCTGAGATGGAAAAAATTAAAGCTGAGGCAGAAATAAGGAAATTAGAAATTCAGCTCCAGATGAATATGAATTTTGGTTCAGATGAGAACAGAGGAGGAACGGGAGAACCTAGGTTTAGGATGGATCAGATTAATTCGGTTCGAAGTACACTTTCAGATTTACCGATCGAGGTCGAGAGATATCCCGAATATTTTATGAATGTGGAAAAAATATTTGAGCATGCAGGTGTACCATATGATAGGAGAGCAATGGTAATTTTGCCGAAATTAGGAGGAAAGGGTCAATACGTTATATCACAATTAACGGCTGAGGAACTAAACGACTACGAGAAAATAAAGGAAAAATTACTCGAATTATCACACCTTACTCCCTTAGAATATAGAAAGAGATTTTTGAACGCACAAAGGGGACGAGATGAATCATTTCCCATGTATTTATCACGGTTAAAATGTATGTGGAGTTATTACGAGGTATCGAGAGAGGTTACAAATTTACAGGAGTTACAAGATTTAATTGTCGCGGACAAGTTACGAGATTCTTTAAGCGGGGAATGCAGAAATTATATACATTTACAAGAGGGTACCAAGAATTTTAAGTCCGAAGAAATTTCTAAATTGGCCCAGACATTCGAGACAACTCAAAAGGGGAAAGGTAAAATGCCATTTAACTATCGACCACACTACGATTCGGCGAGAGGGAGAGTGGAAGAGACAAAACCCCAGACTCCTTATGGGAATTTTAACAAATGGAGAGATACAAACGTTATAAATACTGAAAGAAACAAATCGCCCCCATTTCAAAATAAACAATATAATACACGAACGAGCAATGATAACCGTTTTAGACAACAATGGCAACCTTCGGGAAATTCCCGACCAAACTGGAACTCCAAATTTTGTACTTTTTGCAAAAGGTCCGGTCATCCATATAATACTTGTCTGGTGAGATCGAAAACCATTCCTAAAAGGGTAGACACACACTCTCTAACCGAAGAAAAAAGTAACATAGGGTCAGATCCAATTATCGCTAGAGCAGAAATCCACACAACAAACCAACTTACAGGCATTGAATTAAAACGAGTAAAAATTTTAATTAATGGAAAAGAATGTATAGCTCTTATCGACTCTGGAGCAAATGTAACCACAGTGAGAGAAAATTTGCTACCAAAAAGTAATACAGTGCCAAAAATCAGGATTAGGTTGGTTCCCGCAATTGGTCAAGGAGTCACTGCTGAGTTAATTAAAGCTGAAATTAGACTTTCTGACGATCCAGTTACCGCATGTAACGAAGAAATAATGTGTGCGTTGGTTCCGCAATTAAATGAACAATGTTTACTCCCTCCCAGATGCAATTTATAAAAGATTATTGCAACGAGAGCGTGAAACCCCATCTAACTTAGAAAACGAAAGTCCCGTCCGAAAATGGTTTCGATTTCGAAGCACTTACATTAGAAACGGAAGTTCCGCCTTCGGGGTCATCGCTCCCTCCGACTGCAGAAACGCAGACCGATGATAGCCACGTTATGCTTTCCGAGAGAGGAACGTTTAAGAGCGAACAATCGTCTTGCAAAACCTTAACAGATGTATGGGAAAAGGCTAAACAAAACAAATTCGGGTACGTAATTGTAGACGAACTTCTATACAAGCGAGACAAGATAGCGGGTTTAGAAAATAAACAACTCGTTATTCCTTCATCACACAGGGAACGCATTTTAAAACTTGCACATGATTCAATTTACGGAGCACATTTTGCGAGCAAGAAAACATTAGAAAGAATAAAGTTATCTTTCTTTTGGCCAAATATGAGGAAAGAAGTTGAGGATTATTGCAATTCCTGCCATGATTGTCAAATGAAGCGCGGAACATCTGTAAAAGACCGTACTCCGATTGCTGCTATAAAAACTCCCCCTTTGCCTTTTGATACTGTTTTTTGCGATATTGTTGGTCCAATAGATCCAACAACGACTGGGAAACACAAATATATTCTAATAATGGTATGCGGACACAGTAGGTGGTGCGAAGCGGAGCCGATAAAATCCCTCACAGCGAAAACCACGTGCGATACTTTATAAAAGATATTCACAAGAATTGGGATTCCCCGTGTTATTGTTACCGACCGCGGAACGAATTTTACATCTCAACTTACGCAAGAAATGCTGAAACGAATTGGTTCTTCACCAGTATGAAACAGTATGATATGAAATGTATTTATTTAGCATATATACTGACAAATAATATATATGAATAATGTCTGAATTGACAATTGCTATCTTAAACTATTAGCTGAACATGTGCACTCCATAAAGCTGCACATCTGCCCAAAGAGCAATTATGTCATCTAGGATTACAACATCCCATGTCCCTCCCTTGTGCAAGAACGTGCAGATGAACTAGAATGATCTGAAGAAAAAGACTGGTCCGATGAACAAAACTAATGTGAAACAGCTTAAATGTGCCCCCTATTCTAATTATCTCAAGCAGTTCAAGCACTTATGAGATGCTATATGAAGACAAATGAGGCTCTTATTGAGATACGCACCTCTAAGTTTTATTCCTCAATGAAGGGAAGTAGTTATAATAGTTTCATCTATGATTCAACACAGTACAGACATCTGGTGATGTCGATGTCATGCCAAATATAATCAAAGTTTCGATAGAAAAAGGAACCGAATATATTGATTAGGTGGGCATAATTCAGTGGTCACTCAGTGCATAAACAAACCCATAGATGTACACATGAATACATATATGTATACTATAAATAGTGTATTAATACTAATATTAATTACAAATGAACCATAGGATAGAAATAGAGACAACATTTTCAGATACTTTGACCAATACTGAACCGATCCCACACCAAAATTACACCCAAGTAGAAAGTTTTAATACTGAACAGTGTAATTTTTGGTGAAATAAGTAAAAGTAAATATGAGGTAAACGATTTTTCTTCCTTGCAAAAATTACCATCCATTTAATTTTCTCTTATCAAGACAACACGACACATCACGAAAAAAAAAATAAAATTTTTTCGAAATTTAATGGAACCGATCTTCAATTATTACGAGTATCTTCTCCTTTATTCTCATAATTATAATTAACAATGATGAACAAGAATTTCCTGAGCTAATATCATAAAAAATAGAAATAAAAGTAGAAATTAGGAAATGGGTATATTCACCAGGTAAACGCTGAAATGAAATTAATTAAAATTAATTAACTTTACATGACTGAAACGGAAACTGCACATCTGTTTCAAACCGAAGTGTGAGTATTTTCAAGGAAGTTAATTATCTTTCGCATTGCAAGATCAAATATTATCTATTCGGGATATTTTCTAATTTAATATTTAGCATCTCGCCTTCTTACATAAACCAAATCACATCGTCATAACGAAAAAAGGCAACCTATTTATTAAAATCTAATTCAAAATATTAGATGGTTTTTTTTATTTTGCTATTACTTATTTATTACGAATGACAAGATTGTTAGATTCGAGAGATTAATAATGAATAGGAACTGCAGATCATAACACACAGAATAATTGAATTTTTGACATTTTCGCCGTACGCAATTAAGATTTAAAAATATTTGCAGTGCAATAAAAAATATTGCAGTGCATAACCTTGTTATATATTTTATCCATAATTTTTTTTCTATATACGTGTTCTTATACATCGAAGCGTTACAAATTCCTATAACACGCAACGTTACAAGTTAATTACAAGTTAATTAAATACAAGTTGAATATCCCTTGGCCGAAGCGCACAAAACATGAAATTTCTTGAATTATTTCCGATTTTAGAATATTTATACATACATAATAAGGCATGTAGGTAATAAGAGTCAACTGTAAGTATGAAATTTAGTTATTATTGTTACTTGCATCGTACATATAGCCTGAAAGTCATTTTATACATACATCATTTTTAATAATTTTGGGCACGAAACAAAGTTTATGGACATTGAATCAACAGAAACCGAAGATCATTTATACTTTATTAATTTCCTAATAGTTAAAAATATGACGTACCACTAACGTAGTAAAACAAATAAAGCTATCGGTGCTAGGAGAGTCTTTTTTCACTTGGAGACACAGAACAAACTGTCTGTTATGCACCCGCGTCGTTGCAATTGCAACTTATTACATGGTTTGAGGATATAATTTATTTAGTAATATGAATATGTTTATCATTTCACAACAGCAGCAAACTCTAGTTAAATTGTAATACGGTTACAATTCTTCCACAGTAAAAAGAAGAGATGTCACAGTAGCATCCGAAGTGCAGCTGATAGCATAATCAGAAATTTTATCCTTGTCTTAAAAATTATCTACTTACACGTTAAGAATTTTCTAATTACCTCCGAAAATATTTTATTATCTCAGGAAGAAATCATTTCGTTACATCGAAAATTGTGCGAATATCACATTTAATTAGTTTTATTTAATTAAATAAAATATATTGTTAGAAATATAGATCAAGTTTAAATTATCTACTTCTAGCGAAAAGCTTCTGTGTCATGTCATCGAACCAAATTGTTTATTTAAAATCTCCTAGTTGATAAAACCTCGTAGTTTAGTATGCATCAGCAATTTATTTTCCTTTTAAAATTTTCAGTTTATGCTTTCAATATGTATATTTACTAATTTGTGTGTCACTGCACTTTGTGTGCATACTATTTTTGCTACGATGACATGTTTGTTCCTGGATTTTAATGCCGCAATTTCTCTATATCGGTACTTACCTTTTGTGTCCCTTTTAATGTTTTTGTGACTTGCATTATTAGTGCGAAATTAATTTTTTTATACCTTTTACAGTATTTTACAAAGTTTAGTACTTAGCATACAGTGCCACTGAAATAAATTTTACGGAATGAGCTTTGATTTATCATGCTTTTGGATTTTAAGTGGCATATTTTCAGCTTAATGAATGAAAATAAGCCAATTATGAAAAGTTCGATACTGGTGTGCTAAATCGCTATGAGTTTGTAGGGACTCACGAATCAACGGTCATTGATACACCAACCCACATTTCCAAAAGGTTTAATCATGATTTAATGTTCACCATTTTGTTTCCCCGCACATACGCTTTTCCCATCCAGAATCCAGATGGACCGACTCATCAGCGGTTCGCTCTGTTCCCGGCGACGGAAAAGATATTAGCTGCAGGCGACGATTGAGTTTAGTGTACAACACGGTACGACGCAAAGATAACGTAATCGCATTTCGTCAAACTCCTTGACAGTCATTTCCTGCTTATAAGCACCCCTGCTGGACATGGTGATTACGACCCTCCGAGTAAGATGTTACGAAACCGTGACTAGAACAACAAATCGTAGAGTGGTATTAAAGGGGTAACCAATGAACATTTGCGTATGAAAAGGGTGAACAGCCAATAAGAGTGATTGCGAGTGTAGAGACGATGAGGCGAACACCAATAAAAGACATTCTTTCGGTAGGACTCTTAGCGAGATGGTCACGCTGCCCATGATGGACATTCATAATGTCTTACAATAATAATGTCAATTCTTAATCGTAACAATTTAAGTTATTTTGCTATGTGATTGTAAATAAATTGTTTAACGTAGAGACATGCTGTCTACATAGTTCATCTGTATCTTGGTATCCCTGACTCAATTTCGATAAGGTTCCAGGGTAACAATCCACGTGAGTTGTCGCAGGAGCTAAACTCCTTCTGACATAACTTATAATCTATCGGTGATATTATGGAGTCTATCACCGCTCCATCGTTCTGCAATCCGTCATAGAACGATAACCAAATCTATAAATGTAGAAACCGCAATTGGTAACCCTACAAGTTCAATAATGTGGTAAGTTTCAAATAACATCATAAGTTCAATCGTGTTTTAAATAACATGATAATTTCAATCAGGTGGTAAGTTTCAATTAATATGATAATTTCAATCATGTATGAAGTTTCAAATAGCATGGTAAGTTCAATCATGTGATATTTTTCAAATATCATGATAAGTTCAATCACTTCGAAAGCTAAAGCACAGTGTGAGTTCACTCATACACAAAAATTTCGTGGTTTTACAATCACATTAAGACGTTGTGTTCTACCAGATATTGTGTAAACGTTCAAAAATTTTCGTTTTTGCTTTTTGCTAAGCTTTTCTGCCCTCAGAATTGTTTTGACCATATTCGTGCATTCAGTTTGTGCAAATATTATTGCAGTTTTTAAATCAATAACTTTCTCTTTATCGATAGTGACATCGATTGCTTCTATAAGCCCTCCAAATGCAAGAAAAAATATCAATTTCAATTGGAATGCACGAGAGACCTCTTATTGACTTTAACTCAGTCCTATTATTATAGTTTCCATATTTACTTACAATTTTTTTACGTGGCTGGGGTTTCTTGCTAATGAACTTTACAACAGACTATTTGTTAATAATTATTAATAATAATAATTACCCATTTTTTAATCGATTACATGAATTAACAATTACATTCTCATCTACAAAAAATTTTCCTCGCCATTTTCACTGGTTATGAAAGCATTGGATAGCGCGTGTTTCTTTTTGTCTTTGTTACTTTCCATAGAAAATTAAATCATGGTGTTGAGATTATTATCTTCCTTAAATGTAATAAGCTAGCTCACTAACGAATCCAATTCGTTTAAATATTTTCTTATTTTATAAAGATTTTGCCTTTATCTCACACTCAAACTTATTGCAATTGTAACTGTTTTAATGTGTTTTTATTATTTTTGACATACAGCGGGATTATGACGTTTCGCATTACAGTTTCTTTAGGTCTGTAGTGAAAAACATATCTCTGGAATACGTCCTTCTATTCTTGTCTATTTGTCTTTTCTGCTTGTTTCACTAAACCTAAAAACCACCAATCTATCCTTTGGACGTTCATTTTAAGTCTTAGACTTCATTTCAGAAAGCTTCATTATATAAAAAGACATATACAGGTAACTAATGTCACTCTTTGCAGAGACAAATAATTTTCGGCCACAACACACATGAATAGATATAATTCGTCACGTAACTCCAGAAAGAGGTCATTTCCCATTCCAATTTCATTGTACGCAGTCAACGTTAGTTTCAAACAGCTGGTATCATTAATAAATAATAACCTAAATTAATAGAATATCTAGCAGCATAGATTTTGAATCATCATCATTCAAACAGTTCGATATACTCTGTTATCATGTGTGAACAAATCTTGCGTTATTATTACCCATACACGCGCTAGGTTTTCGATACATGTTGGTCGGTTCTCCTATTGTTCAAATGAGGCTCTGCAAATTATACTAACCAACACCTATCACGTTTTTAAATACTGCTTTTATCGATGTTCCTTTTTTGTATGTTTTTTTTCTTTTTAAATGTCGATGAACCAAGGATATACGATGTCTATCATGTTTTGAAATAAAATTGGAAGCGTGTTTCATAAGTTTATTAAACATTAAGGCTATTTCTACCATTAGGCCAGGGTAGGCGACTGCCTAGGGCGGCAAAATGGCGTAAAAAATTTATTTTTAAATCAAACAAAGAAAAAATTGAGCAAATGAGGAGAAAAAATGAAAAAGAGGAAAAATTAAAACATATAATTGTTTTCAAAAGCATACGGGACAATTACTTAAATAAATTTTTAATTGACGAAGGATTGAAAAAAAATTTTGGTTATGTTTTATTGTTTAATTTTGCACACAAGTTCTTCTATATCTAATACATTTAAGCCTTCTAGCTCTGATAATACAACGTTGTGTTTTGAAATATTACTCCTTTAATATTTCAGTTTTTAAAAATATAAAATGTTGAAATTAAACAATTATAACATGTAGCAATTGTTTTACTATTCACAATATTCTAATATTACAAAATAACTAATATAAGTTTAAAATATAAATATAATTAACGGGTTTAATGATTAAAAGTATAATAGAAGATTTACGTTGTTGAACCGCTGGATGTTGGTTGGGGCAGAGAGGGAGATCTAGTCGAAAGGCTGATGATAGAAAAAGGGTGGGGGCGGCATATTTCATTTCTCACCTAGGGCGGCAAAACACCTAAAAACGGTTCCACCTAGCACAAAACACCTAGAAACGGTTCCACCTGGACCAAAACACCTAGAAACGATTCCACCTAGAACAAAACACCTAGAAACGGTTTCACCTAGAACAAAACACATAGAAACTGTTCCACCTGGACCAAAACACCTAGAAACGGTTCTACCTGGACCAAAACACCTAGAAACTGTTCCACCTGGACCAAAACACCTAGAAACGGTTCCACCTGGACCAAAACACCTAGAAACTATTGCACCTGGACCAAAACACCTAGAAACGGTTCCACCTGGAACAAAACACCTAGAAACGGTTCCACCTGGACCAAAACACCTAGAAACGGTTCCACCTGGACCAAAACACCTAGAAACAGACCACCTAGAGAATAAATTTTCCTAGAAAGTTCCACTTGGACCAAAACACCTAAAACTACGCAATGCATTCAGGTCAAAGATCATAGAAATGTTCCTGTGCACTTGTGGGAAATTCTAGAGCGTCTCATACAGATGAAGAGTGTTTTTCATAGAAAAAACTTAGATGGATCGACTTGAATAGTTACATTCTTAATACACGTGTGTCGTCCGTTAAAGTGATTCGTGTCCGTGTTGTAAAGCGTGTTCTGCCAGACGTGAGGCTATGTCTCCTTTCGCGAGTGCTTGTTTGTGTTCTTTTTTTCTTGTTTTGATCATTCTTTTTGTTTGTCCTATGTAATGTTTGTTGCAGTCTTTGCATGGTATTTGGTATATGGCGCCTGTGAGATCTTCTGGTGGAACTGGGTCTTTAACTTTTGTAAGTTGTTTGCGAAGTGTTGGCGACAGGAACCCGACTGGGACTCAACAAAAATACTACACCGTCACATCACAAACAAGAATAGTAGACTCTTCTTAGAATCTTGGGAAACTTACAAACTACACGGGAAAGCCATTAATACATCACAACCACTTCCAGAAACTTATAAACAACTCTTACTCTGAAATGTATGAGACATCCCCAAATTAGGTAACCCGCAGTGTGGGTTTCTCATTGGTCCCTATTGGGGTTCTTCCATGATTCTATTGGAGGCCTCCCATTGGTTCTCATTGGGTTTTCCCATTCTGCGGGACTACTCTGATGAAGGGTTTTCCAGAAATTTCAAGTATAAAAAAGAGACAGAAACATAACATCGTCATTACTCCTGATGAAGGACTGCTGCTGATGCGTCCGAAAGCTTGAGTGATCTTTTTCATTGCTATTTTACCAGTGTTTAACCTTTTTATGTAATTTCCTCCCTGGTACCCTGTATTTTATTTCTATGGATATTTCATGTTATGTGTGAATCTAACTGAAAGGATTAAAGTAACAACCATTACTTATTTTTGATGTTGTTTATTCAGAAATAATTTATCACTTTAGTAAATATATTGCGGGCAAATACGCCCTCGCCATTATGCCGATGAAAACTAAAACTCAGTAGGGTGTATCGGCATTCATGGTAAATTAATTATTTATAGTTAATGACCTCTTTATTACTTTTATCCCTGTCGGTAATCAATAGGAAGGCATGTGATCGATTGAGTAATGCGTCGCAAAAAAACAAAAAAACAATTCGTTTGTGGGTTTATTTTTTATCGTCAAATGATAGCAGCGTCCTCTCACTAATTTGGAAAGGGAATTAGTGTGGGCTACTACTAGATAGTTTTTAGTAAAAAAATTATGCGCTAAACGCACCATTAGATAGGCGTATATAAGCCATATTTAATGGGAGTTTAATAATACTTATATTACCGTGAAATATGTCTAATATTGTTAATAAGAGTTAGTTCGAAGTCATCAACATTAAATGCTATAAAGCTAATTTACGGGTCTTGATACCGCTGGTTATCTTCTCTCGCAAATTCATAACTTGATTTTGCAGTTAGTAGTATGAGAGGATATTTCCTTACTACGAAGTCTGTAGGCGGGAGGGTGCCTCTCTTGTCTCGAGACAATGGTTTGCCACCGCGATTTGGAAAGCCTTTGAATAAAACCGGCCAAACTGTATATTGGGGGATACAGGGTGTTCATAAAAGTATACAACAAATTTTATTGTATACCGAGCTTATGTAATTTTGGAGAAAAGAGGCAAAATTATAGTGTCGTTCCCCACGAAAACTCACAAAAATCTCGCCCCGGAGGCTTTCTTGTGTTGACCATATTTGGCAATTGTGTTATCCCTGCGGAGGGTAATAATACCTTAACATCTTTACATACGGAGAAAGAGAGCGTTGTTTCCTGTCCTCATTCGTCTAGCGGTCCAAGACACTCCGGGCTAAACGGAGGGACCCTGGTTCGAATCCAGGATGGGGAAAGCGTCTCTTTTTCTCCAAAATTACATAAGCTCTAGTTTGAGCTGTAATTAAAACGTGGGTGGCAAAAATTATAGTATAATAAATTCCCCCACGAAAACTCACAAAATTCTCGCCCCGGAGGCTTTCTTGTGTTGACCATATTTGGCAGTGTGATATCCTGGAGGTAATAATATGTAACATAAAAATGTAAAGTTTTTTAATTACGTGGTAATAGTTGAAGTTTTTTCTGCATAGTTAGAATATCTTCATGTGACAAACAATGCACATGTGTTCATAGAACGTAAAAGACGCCGAAAATAGCAGCGATAATATTGGAGCGGAACCTGCATTTCCTTCAATGCCCTATTTCAGCAATGAGATAATATTTCATATGTCTGGAAAAATTAAGAAGTATAACTGTCGAATCTGGGGCATTGAAAAACATTATGTGGTCACAGAACACGAGAGAGATGGCCCCAAGATTAAGGTTCGGTGTGGTATAAGAGTAAAGATATTTATTGGACCCGTTTTCTTTGCTAAAAACATGGTTACTGTCACCACGTATATTTGGACAAGTTGGAACAATTTGTAATTCCGCAGCTCTAGGATATTCCTAATATTCGTTTTCAGAAAGATGGTGCTCTTCATTGGTCTTTGAATGCTTGAATCTGTTTAGGCAAATAATTTCCTCAGGACAATGAATTACGATCCGACGAATAGGATACCATGTTCTCTTGATATTACACATTGTGATTTCTTTCTTTGGGGATTTATCAAGGACATTGTGTACAACCTAGATGTAACTCCTCTTGGTATACCTAAAGAGTTCATTAACGAAGTCTTCCTCAGTGCTGCAAATGACATTTTGCAGCTAACGTGAATGAAATTAGACTTTTGTTACGCATTATCCTAAGAAGCAAAAGAACGTGGAGGCAGTCTAACTATGCAGAAGAAAGCTTTGACTGTTCTCAGGTAAGTAACTTTCTGGCTATTGTAGTTTCGATACGAATAGATTTAGCAGTTATATACTCCATTTATGAACACCCTGTATATTGTAATGTATTTTAAAAATGATCATCGTAGCTATTAAAGCACTTATGCTGCTCTGACATCAGAACTCTCATTCCTGATTTGCAATTGGTTGTGCGTTGCTGGCATTACCCTTCTCAAAAAAACGAGGGAAATATTTTACCAGCAGATGCTTCCTGAGCTCTCAGAAAAGGTGAAAATTGCAAAGGGACAAATTTATATGGCGGATGTAAGAGTAGAAAAGACAACCTGACTAAGTTTGATAAACCACGCTGATCCATTTGCACTTGGAAAGATATATTTCGGCGAATTTAACAGTAAGAGGTCAGGCGTTATCGTGTGCCAGAATAACTCTTGCTGTGAGCTACCCAAGAAGTTTAGACTTGATTCATCCTCGCAGAGAATTGAGTTTTGAATCAGGATGGGAAGGTGGGTCTTTTCTCAAAATTACATAAGCTCTAGTTTGAGCTGTAATTAACGTGGAGTGCTTAAAATTATGAGTATATGCTGCAGCGATACTAAACATCGAATGAATTTGCCAATGAGGAAGACGATGTTGCATTTCAGCATACAAACATTAAGAATACTTGCATAAACGCTTCGTTATATCGTGCATTATATTTGAAATTTGGATCCTTCATTTCAATTCTTCATTGTTCAACTATTTTCTATATTCAATTTTAAAGGAAAGGAGGTCAAGTCGAAATTTCTTCAAGTTTTCGTGGACCCTTTATGAAGACGTTGCAAACCAACTGGCATCCGTGGATCATAGTTCAAGAATCTCTGATTTGTAAGAGTTAAGGACAATGTAGAGGTTAACGGTCCAGTAGATTCTACAAATATTTAATGATGTTCAGCTTGTGAGTCTATAAAAAACTCACTTGAAAGCTGAAAACTTTTTCTCAGATTGTAGAAAAAAATATTCAAAACACCTACTCTTCAATTTATAAGAAATTCCTTTCATTTGAAAATAATTTCTGTTTTCTATTGCTGCTTATCATATTTCATTATTTCTTATTCTTCATAAATTCTTCTTGTAGATATTCTATTTTAAATATTTGTTTTTCATCTTACTAAATTGGATATATATATATATATATGAACCTCATCTGCAGTTTGAAGTAATTCATCATATTTGATGATATTTAGGTATCAAATAATAAAATGCTTTACTAAATTACAAACAAATTAAAAATAAATTAAATCTGAAAACTATATTTTACAATAGCCGAAAAGGTTTGGTGAAATTTGGCGATAAATCTGGCGTGTAAGTGTAGTAGTAACGCGTACGCTTATAGAGTCCTTAACTCGAGTTCGATTTTGGTAGAACATGTGTCATTTTTCCAGTTTCCGAAGCAACAGGGATCCGAAATTTTCCAAAGGCTGTCTTTTCTTGCTTAACTCTAATTGCTCTTACTCGCAAAATGCAAACAAACTGGATATTCATGGGCACGTCGTTTGCTGCAAAGGAAAATATAGTTTCGAAGTTTCGCATTCCTTTACAGTGAGACTGAAAATCCATCCAGAAAATTTACTAAAACTTAATAGGATTTTTAAATTACGGTAGTTAATAAATATGAGTCCCCTAGACAAGATTTCAATGCTGGACGTCTAGTAAGGCGATTAACAGAATATAATTAAAGCGTCCATATATAGTAAGGATATTATATACTTCAATCAAAAGAAATAAAATGCTTTCCAATTGTAACTTTCCTTCTCATTGAACAAAGTGAAAGAACATACCTCACTTGAAGCGGAGAATATTAGTTCCCCAGAAATTTAGAAATCATATTCGTAATTCGTTATTCATATTCGTAATTTGTTGGTTAATTTAATATATGATCACGATTTTCTTAATTCCCGTTGCATTCCGATAATTTGTCAAAGGTGGCGATAGTTTTTCAATGTTTAATATTCTGCGCTTTAACTATAATATTTATATAATTTATATATATTCTTTATTATATATTATTTTATATTATTTTATATATTATTTTATATTATTTTATATATTATTTTATATTATTTTATATATTATTTTATACAGGGTGGTTAGTAAAGTCCTTATACACGCAGATAACTGTCGAACGGAGAGAGCTATATGTATATGTGTGATGTATGGGATAGTAAAGTAACTATGTACTACAAGATGAGACTGCGTGCAGCGCCTCTAGCTGAAAAATTCGAGACTTAGAACTGCTATCTCGAAAACTATTCAAGATACGGGGAAAAGTCAATTGCAAAGTTGTTAAGCACTAGCTAGTTAGTACGAAACGATTTTTTTCCACCACCTTAATAGGGCAAAAATCGTGATTTAGGAAGTTTAATGGGTACAGGACGCCCCTGCGTGACAGCTTCCCTGCGAACAGATATGAATAGAGGGGAAGCTTCAGGGAGGGGCGATATTTTCATTGCACACACAATCTCGTTACAAAACTCATAATAAACAAATGGGTACGCTACAATAATAAAATCGTATTATGTCGTATTTTGCGCAACAATTTTGGAATTTTGACCAACAATGGTGTTACTGGACGGATACCTTTAAAACCTCTTAAATTACGATTTTTGCCCTATTAAGGTGGTGAAAAAAAGTCATTTCGTACTAACTAGCTGGTGTTTAACAACTTTATAATTAACCGTTTTCGTCTATCTTGAATAGTTTTCGAGATAGCAGCTTTAAATTCTGAATTTTTCCGCTAGGGGCGCTGTACGCAGTCTCATCTTGAAGTGCATAGTCACTTTACTATACCTATACATCACGTTCGTACATATAGCTCTCTCCGTTCGACAGTTATCTGCGTGTATAAGGACTTTACTAACCACCTTGTATAATCATGTTTGTAAAAATTGCAACACCATGAAGGACTCGTCCGAATTGAATGAAATTTAATGTACAAACGACCTGTGTTGATACAAATAAACGATTAAAATTACAAAGCAAAAAAACAATATTACATGTCGAAAATCAGTATTTGGTGAAGCCACCACGCGCTGCAATAAGTGATGCTATACGACGTGGCATGGAATCAAACAGATGTTGAATGTGTGCCTGAGGAAGAGCATTCCAGATTGCTTGTATGCGACCCCAAAATTGATCTGTAGTAGCTATGGGACGAGGATCACGAGCGAGACGCCGACCAACGAAATCCCACACATGTTCAATCGGCGACATATCCGGCGAATAGGCAGGCCAAGGAAGAAGCTGTATCTGTTGTGATGAAAAGAAGTCTTGAACATTCCTGGCAATATGTGGGCGGGCATTGTCCTGTTGAAATACAGCTCCGGGAATGCCTTGAAGGAAGGGAACAACTTCGGGCTCCAGAACTTCATTGATGTACCGGTTGCTGTTAAGATTACCCACAATTCGTAGCAGCTGAGATCGTCCATGATACGCAATCGCACCCCAGACCATAACGCTGGGGGTTCGTCCACTATGACGTTGGATAACGCACTCCGGAAGGTGGCGTTCACCGGTATAGCGTCTAACACGGATGCGGCCATCACTGTACCCCAAATTAAAGCGGGATTCATCAGAAAACACCACTTGTTGCCAATCAGCACGCCAGTCTCTATGTCCATGAGCCCATTGTAGCCGCAGGCGCCGATGGTTTTGCGTCAGGAGGATCCTGTATAAAGGAACTCTTGCACGCAGTCCACGGTGCAGTAGACGCCGACGAATTGATGAAGCACACAATGATACACCTGTAGCAGTGCACCAACGTTCTGCCAACTGTCCAGATGAAGCAAAACGGTCCGTCACCGCCATGCGGACCAGGTGTCTATCATTCCGTGCTGACGTCACCTTTCGGCATCCACCCCCGGATTTACGAGTTCTCCCGGGTTCGACTCCCAACTATGCCGAAATAAAAGGGACGCTTACTGACTAATGGTTCACGGTAGTCCAGGAGTTAGTTTCCTAGGCCTTAAGAGGTTCGGATTCCTTGGTAAACTGTAGATTCCAGCACTGCATGACCCTCATATCCCTGCGCTGTAAAACGCAACCCAGCGTAATTTAGGCGACACATTTATTATATAATGCCTAATTAGTTAGGCGAGAGGATGACTTGAATGGCTCGTCGATAAAACCTAAATATGGCATGTGACAAAACACGATTGGCCATCATACAGAAGTTAATTACAAGCACTGGAGTACGCAGGAGACGTTGTTACGGATGAGGAGATGTTGCACTCCAAATTGAGATGAAACTTCGTATATATACATATAACTATGTGAAAGTGTAGTTCTGTAATCTTTCCATTGTAAGCCTGTAACTCCTCCTTATGAACTTTCAACGTACGCTTATGCCCCTCCCCCCTTGCTATAATTATCGACACGTGTATTATAATAATACAAACCATGGAATGTAATCTTTAACTTCAAAATTATCTATTTCGATGAAGCGCCAGATAAATTTAAAGTGGCTGGAGTTACAATTTGGAATCATTTATTCCTATTGCTGAAGGCAAAACATCTCGTCGGGACAATACTAAAAGCGATAACATTAAACTTTTGAACTATCCACAATTCCGAGCATATTTATAACATAGTTTAATTAAGGCTGACAAATTTTCAATTACCATTTCCAGTGGAAGAAGCCAATCTTTGCGAAAAGCCTGGCTTCAGGGCATCTTCTATTCAACAGAATCAACCCTGAAAACTATTTGCATTTATTCCATTTTTGAAAAATTTTGAAGTTACTTTTATTTTTTTAATTTGCTTGAAGACTTTTCAAAGTTTCCGTAATTATAAATTCACCTGTGAGATGTATCTTTTATTTCTATTCTGCACAACTCAAAAGTTTGAACTTCATGATTTGTTCTGAATTTATTTTCCAATTACAAAAGTAATTTATCTTAAATAGTTTTCGCAAATCTAAATCTACGATAGAATCAAGAGCGTACTCGATTTTAGAAGGTGTTTTGTAAGTTTTAAGTTCCTTGTCCAGTTTTCAAAAATAGCCCAGTCATATTGCGTTGTTGGAAACAAACATAGTAAAAGTTATACTTAATAATATTCGCCACTCACGTATGAGAAGCTCAATTTATGGCATTTTTGTTTAGAAAAAAAGGAGAAGCCGTTCCCATCCCTATGGTCACTCCGCTGATCCCTGAGTGTTTTGACCACAAGACGGACGAGGACTTCCTCATTCTTCTTGACCCCAAGACGGACGAGGACTTCCTCATTCGTCTTGACCACAAGACGGACGAGGACTTCCTTGTTCGTCTTGACCACAAGACGGACGAGGACTTCCTCATTCGTCTTGACCACAAGACAGACAAGGACTTCCTCATTTGTGTGGACCACAAGACGGACGAGGACTTCCTCATTCGTCTTAACCACAAGACGGACGAGGACTTCCTCGTTCGTCTCCGGAAAATGGCAGTTAGGATGGGGAGAGAAAGTTTTCAATAAACTTCTCCATGTCAAACCATGGATCAAAATGTAGCAGTCTAGCTATAGGAGCAATCATTGTGAGGAGGTTTCTCTCGCTAGACTTCGCATCTGCCACATACGCTTCTCCAATCAACATTTTTTAAAGGGTGAAGACGTGTGCTACATATAGCGAATCGTTAACTGTTTCGTGTATTTTATCCATCTGCACAAATTTTAACCAATAACTTTCATTAACTTTTAACCTAAAGAATCTTAATCTTCGTGATATTTGATTCGATTCTTTTAAGCGGGAAGTAGTTTTTAATTTTTTATTTGATATTGGTTTTTCCAAGCTCATCTGATTCTATAATCTCGTTGCTTTTCAAAGTAATTTTAATATATTTTACCATTATAGTTTTGATCTGTTTTCATTTTAAAACCGCACGTAACGTTCCACCTTGTTTGGTGCCGAATAACGAATCTTTTCTCGGAACCATAACAACACAACATATTAGCTAACCCAAGGAATATACAACTAGTAAAATAATATTAAACTGTTAAACACTGTTAAACAGTTAAAGAAACTTCCGTTTTTAGATTGGAATCTGGGAAGAAAGGAACACAAAAAAGAACTTGGAGGAGAACTACTGAAAAGAACAAAACTCGGAAAAAGATTAAAAAAATCACAAAAATCAGAATCAAATTGAAACCTTTTGTAAAAGTTCTAGGCTTCCACATAAATTAAAGGAAGAATGAAATAAAGAACAGTTCAGTGTTTTGGGTGTTTACCATTATTAAGCAATATTGTTTTGCGGCATTAAATGTTATTAGTGAACGTATTTGGTTTGGTGAAGGAAATTCGATTTTATTGTGTCACGTTTTGCATTATGTGACACCCTCTTTCTTTTCTGTACATACGTAATTATTCTCATTCACTCACTTTTCTACAACATTCTTTCTGTTCTACCTTCCATTTCCTTCACTTGATATTTGTTAATTTATTTTAAGTTTGTAGGTACCACTTATGATTATAAATGGAACGCCCGAGTTTCATGAATTTTACCGTAAACGCATTCAAATTTACGGCAGATGAACTAGTATTTGAGTTTTGTAACATTGGTATTCCTTTTGGAGCTCAATTAAACTTCTGTCTTATGCATTTACGTCCTTACTCAAATTGCACAATAAAATTCAAGAACCGAAAAAATCATATTATCAAAAATAAAGATTTCTAGGAATACTTATTCAAAGTATTGAGACTGAGGCTGGTATATTTCGTTGCTTTCCTTCAATAAAACCATGGGTGACTTACTTAAAATTCCCCTTCATTTGCAATTAAAACTAGTTAATTGCCTTTTATTCGTCGATCAACATAACTGAAAAGCGTCCTTCAATTCTGATACGTTGGTTGATTTCATATGGCTGTCCAATCAGAGCGCTAAAATCATTTATAAGCTATTCCAGTTCCCCGATTTGTACGAGTTCCTCTAACCTTGATAGCGTGCCAACAATTAAGAACATTGGCTATAACGATTTGTGGGTCGGACATAAAATGGTCGACCTGTCAGAAAAACAGCATTTAATGTAACCTTTCTAGTTGCAATTTATCAGCAGCTAATTATAACGTTTTGTTTCTATCATTTATCATATGCGTCGTCAACATTACGAATGATGTGGCTGCCTTGTCTCGAGTAAAGTGCTCCGCTTCGATAGGCTAAACGGCTTTCTCCATTAGTAAAACAGAATTTGTTATTGGAAATCTCTCAATGTCACGTCAGTTTCTCTAACGTCTACGAGAGACTGAGACGCATAAGAAAGAAAACCTTTTCCAGAATTTCAGATAATATTTTTAGGAACTTTGGCTGTATATTTGTGCTCTACTCTTTCTAGATTGTACCGTGTGCCTATTTGCGCTTTACAGGCATCTGTAGGTGATCATAGAGAAGAGTTGGGCATAAACCTGATGTAGGGACAGGTCGTAGAAGAATATTAAAATCTATGTATTTAGATTTCTGTTTACCTTGATTTTGAAACGTCATTTGTATACATTTAATTAAATTCACTCTTGTTCAATCGTATAAAACTAACACGTTGTTTTCAATGCATGTTTCTTTCATTTATGCATGGCATATATGCGTAAATTTACTCATTATTGTGTCTAGAATTACTCATTATCTATAAAAAAAATGTGTACTTGCAGAGGCCATAGGCATATTTAATTAAACTGAATTGGTCGTAGAATCTATATAAATCATTTCTACGGCGATAGGAATTCTAGAATATGAAGGAAATAATTCTATCGGTTATTTGGTCACATCTTAATGTGGATATTTTAATTAATTAGGTTAGTTATTGCCTTAAAGGGTGAAATAAAAAAGTCCTAAGAATTTTAGAAAAAGTTAAAGAAAGACAAGCTTCACAAGAAATAAAAATTTAAAAGACAAGAACACCGAAAGAAAAATGAAATAAATTAAACGTTGAACTCAATGTTCAAACAGCAAAGGAAAAAATTAGAAAAACAGGTATATTTTAGTTTAAATTCTACAAAATGTTAAGCAACACAATTTACTCTATCAAAAAATGTACATTCTGCTCCATCAAGTAAATCTATATCATGCATGTTTTTATGGAACCAAGAAACGAATTTTCTTCTACTTTAATAAACAATTACATCTTTGCGCGTGGTTTTTACTCTTTTCATTCATGCATTTTTATTTTAATGAACAAAAGTCATTATGCGATTGCAAAAGTGAAAAACGAGTATCAAATTGAATAAAGGAAAGAAAATAAAAAGTGGAATGAGTGGAAAGTACATAAAATTTTTTAAAAAATTGGAAAGTATGTGAAATAGATTAAATCAAAAGGGTACATTCAAACAAAATAAAGGAAGAAAAATTTTTAAAATAAATTTCGTACAAGTTTGGCGCGTGAAACATTCCCATTTCCTGTATCTTTTCTGATATATTGTTATTCTTTCGGATATATATACTATATATATATATATGATATAGATATGCTATTTCCGATACAGTGTTCCTTTCCTGTTGTACTGTTCCTATTTCTGATTCATACATTATTTATATACCAATTCCTCCGCATTAACTGCCTCTGTTCAATAAGAAACATACACTGACAATGAAACATAGCTAATATAGAAGTGTGGAATGTTTGGGGCCAAAAATCGTATCAGAAATGATCAAGAAAGCAATATAGCTAGATTGGGCAGGCAAGCAGTGACGCACAGTGGCCAATTCGCGATCTAGGACTACTAACTCGAAAATCCAAGTTCATATTTGGTAGTTGAAACTACGACATATGTAAATTAAAATATTTTTCTACAAAAACTGAATTTATTTTCATTCCTAGTGCATAATGATTATAAGTAAGTAATAGAACTTGAAGCTTGGATGAATGTTCTCTAATATTACAATCAATGATATTTCGATCAAAAATGATAGTGTGCTGCTTTTAGAGAGTCCAAAAGGTTTCAGTTGATTAAATCGTAATGAATGCGTCCACAAAAGGTTGGATACATAGTTTATAATCGCCATATATTGTTATTTGTTTACTTTTAATTTTTATCAAAAAAGCTTCAAAAATTGATCTTTTAAGGGTCATTTATGCATACATTTTGAGATCAGTAAATTTAGAGATTATTTTGATATATAGACACACCTACACCACTGCTGGATGCATATTTTTTATTACCATAAGAATTATATACTAGTAGGTGCTACTTTATAAGATTTTTAATTTTCTTTAGGGGCAGTTGTGATTTCTTGAAGGGAGGTTTTCCAAGTTTGGAAGACACAGAGTACCCTGGAACCTGGAAGGGAAAGATTCCGCAATTAAGAAACCATGTTTACCATCGACTAGGCTTACAGAATGGAAAAAATGAAAGCAAAACATCCATTTGCTTAGATAAGTTAGATTTGATTTGACGAATCAAATCTAAGTTTTTAAATTATTAAACTTTAATTACTTATTTAACTGAATTTTATGAATTATTCAACTGAAACTGACAAACTTTATATCGTATTCTAACCCTGGCACTACATGACTTCCGGTATGCACCGTATTCTAATTGACGCATTAGACATTATTCATGCAGCGCATCAAACGATAGGGATGTTGTCCGAAGATACCGTCAAATCCTGAAATGAAGATCTAAAGCGGCGGTGGGAAACCTTTTCATGTTGGAATGCCGCATTCAAGAAATTGCAATTAGATATAGGGGTGTAGAAATATGGGGAGGCTCAAATAGTTTTTTAACAGATGACGTGGTTTTGGCGTTAAACAGATAAATGAATTTTGCTACCAAATGGAGAGGAGGGTTGATCATCCTTTCCTGCGCCATTGATTAGATACATGACGGAACCCCCATTACCCGAACTCCGTTAAACCGAAATATACAACTGTACCTATTATTTTAGTACATACTTGTTCAATGCTTTCGTTAAAAATGTTTATATTCGATTTCTACTGTGCTCCAAGCTTAAGAGAGAGATACCAATACAAATGGCAGATATTGTACATACAAAAATATATGTGTATATTTTTTTATACATATCGGGTAACTTACAAAATAGTTAATATTTTAAATAACGTCTACATATAATTTGCATCGCATATATTAAAATAGCCTTTATGGTTTACTAATGCTTTAATAGTGGCGGTCAGTTTGGGAGGATTATTTCATCAACAATTTTATCTTTTGTGTTTTAAATACGTTCATTTAAAATAATAATTACTTTTATTATGCTTATATTTATATATTTAATCTTTATATTTTGTTATTCTTTATCAATTCAATTGAATTGAATAGTGCAATAGTTAAATGCCAATATATATATTAAAAATTTTATAGCAATTATAGGCGATTAGTTATCGATTAAAATGCACTAAATAAACAAATAGATCGATCATAAGCGTTTATTTTAATAACAAGGATATACTATGACCATCTCAAGGGGCGCCTTTAGAATAAAGCAAGTCAAGTGACTGCCTGGAGGCTGGAGCAATACTTCATTAATCGCATTAATTTTTCTAAATTTTCAAATTTGTCTGAAGATTCAAATATTTTTCATATTAAAAACCAAATTTACAAAATTTACCAGTAAAAATTCTAAATGCTGGGAAATTTCTCTGCTTAAAAGAAGGCAGGGAATTACAATAAAGGATATGTCTCTTCAATAAGAGACGAAGTTAAATTTATGGTCTGTAGCTATCAAAGGGTCTGATAATTTATGGGAAAAGAAAGAAGAAATTGTAAACAGGATGGGCATACATGTTTGAAAAGGAGGTAATTTTTGAAAGAAAAATTTCAACATCGTCACTAAAGAGAATCTTAGCAATTATAACACGTTTGGATTGATTTAGTTTCCTTGAATTTCGAAATAAGTGCGGAGGACACAATAGAAAATTATGGAAAAAAACGTATAATACATATTACGAATCCCGTGATCAAGATATTCTGTACATGTAAGCCTACATTATTTGGAGTTATCGTTAAGCAATCGATCCCTTTCCAGATTACCTATTGCCCTGTAGGTTTAAAAAATAAGCCAAAAGTTTAGAGTACTCGTATTTACGAGTATTAATTAATTAATTAACTAATTAGTTAATTCTAGTTTTAGATAAGGTTTATTGGAGGAGGATATCGTCATTTTAGCAATAACTTTGGTATAAATTCATCATATTAATAAATCTCACACACACACAAGTAAATTTGCAAAAGTAAGTCACAGTGTTTAATATAATATTAGAATATTCTGTCGTAGACACTAGAGTCCAGGGGCGGACTGGGTCTTCTCAAAGGGCGCATATCTTGGATTATGAGAAGACTCGAGTCCTATCGCCCATGAGGGCACACCGACCCGAGGGTCGGCTGGCTGGTGGCTCAGTCCTCCCTGCTAGGGTCATCGATTGAATACGACCATTATTTAAAGATATATTTCATTTTCTTTTACTAATTTGCTCTCCCTCGTCATCCTCTCTCAGTCAAAACCATTTGGACGAGCTTTGAAATGCAGTAATTCCTATTCATAACGAGCACACATTTAAGGAGTTTCAGCTATAGTTAGGGAAATATAGATATATCCTTAAAGTTTTTCATTGATTTGTACAGTTATAAGCAGGTGTTATTGTCTCTTGCGTCTTATTGTCTTATCTTTTATTGTTAATCTCTTATGTCTCATTGTCTTATCTTTTATTGTTAATCTCTTATGTCTCATTGTCTTATCTTTTATTATTAATATCTTATCTTTTATTGTTAATATCTTATCTTTTATTGTTAATATCTTATCTTTAATTGTTAATATCTTATCTTTTATATTGTTTACATTTTAAACGTGGGTAAAACGATGAAAGCACAAGCCCCTTCTAGAAAAAACAATGCCGAAAATCCATGGGAAAATAAGCGAAGAAGTTTACGTAGTTCACCATTTCATTATCCACAATGTTTAAAGACGCCATAAGGAAAAGCACTTTCCTCCACGATTGCATTTTGTTCCGCGTTCATTTAGCGTTAATGATTGATTTCAATTATCTCAAACCATCAAAGCTGTTAATTTGGTTCTGAAGCTTGGAAGAATATTAACAGTACGAGCTAAACAACGTTAAACTTGGGATACGAGATTATTAAAGGAGCTAAATTAAGGAACTGAAAGGCGCCATCGAGGCATGAGGTAATATGGATAAAAGTTATTACTTTGGACGAAGATTTAACCATATTTTTTAATTTTATGGGCCATTACTAACGCATGAATAGTTTTGATTTTCTATTTCTATCTTCTCTACGTCGTTAAAAAATATTAATTATACTTTTATATTAATTTAGTTGGCGTGCGGTACGAAAAGATGAAAGCACTAACGATTTGATTTTGATCAAGTTTCCTCTTCCCAGATAATTATACATAAACAATTGTTCTTTGCGCACGTGTATATAAAACATTTGTACATACTTGTATGTAAGTCGCATATGCATGATTATAAGGATTGCTATACGAGTCATCCTGCATCAAAAATACCTGTATTCATTTTTTTCGAAAATCCAAGAACTTCCCCACGAATTCACGTGATATCGCCATTGCAATTAAGTACGTTTGCCTCCACAAAGCTGTCTTTCCATATGATCGTTATTTTTTATGATTATATGATTATCGTTATTGATATGCAAATTCAATTTTGAAGCATAGCATTCAAACATATCTCTCTCTTTTCAGGAGAAATATAAACTTTGCGTATGAATTTTAATGGTATTTAGAAATGAAGGTTAAGTTTGTTTCGAAATATGTTTAACAAAGGATATAATGTCTGAATTCGTCACCCTGAACTCTCTCTTTCTCTTTTGTCTTGTGAACTCTGTCACTGTTGCCTGTTTAAAACGTTCGGAACATAGGTAAAGATTTCGAAAAATTAATAAGCCTTCTGGAAAAACAAAATTATGACAGAATTGAGCCTGCACGAAATGAAATATAGAAACTTTTTAATAAATTATGGAAAACCTAGAACCAACTTATTGAATTTCATGTGATTGTTTATAAACCATGATATGCTCAAAAATATAGAAAATCAAAACGTAATATCACAACAGTAGATATCTCTATGTTTACAGTCTCACGTTTGTTATAACAAGCTGAAAAGATCATTTCATATCCACAAATATATTATCTTACGGATGAATGGGCTACGAAAAATCGGACGCTAATGTTTCCTTTTAATTTGTCGAAAATTATATTTTTATTTTCCACTTTACTATGATTAGTATTTATTTCAATTCTGTGTTATATAGATTTGTTTCATTTTTATCAGAATAAAATGAATAGTTTTTATAATCTAGGTATCGTTTTGTTTACATCAGCGTTGATAATTACAGCTATTGCTGACAAATTTGCTATATCTAGACTCCATCACCACAAAAGCTTCTGCGTCCATCTTGTTGTGTCAAAACTGCTTATTTTCAAATTTGAAATTTAATATATTGCCCATTTTTCGCATCTACAACTCAAAATATTAAGGTTCCAATGAGACTAAAGATCTGTGAATTCTAAATAAAGAAAAATCATGTTATTTAATCAATTGGTATTTTAGAACAGTTTTTCACAAATACTGAAAAAAATATGAACACGCAAATAGATAACTTTACCGTGAAACTGACGCATTGCATAAAAAGTGTCAAACAAACAACAGTAGTAAAGAACAAACATAATATCAGTGACCTCAATGTACCAACATTACGTGCTTTAGAACCCTTTGTAATTAAAATATTTCCGCTGTCATTAATACAAGAAAATGAAAGATGAAGGATAATAATTTTATAATGTGAAAAAAAATGACTCGTGTGATTCTCTTGCATTTTATGGCGCAAGGATAACTGAAGTCATAGTGTTCCAAAATCTAAAGCTTTTCGAAGAAACGGAACTTTCATCATCTAGGGCAGACATGGACAAATGGTGGCCAGCTGGCCACATCTAGCCCGCCAATTTATTTTGTATGGCCTGCGTATGGCTCAAATTTTATTCAAATAAATTAATTAAATGACATTCCAAATAATTGTTAAATAATGAATCGTATTATTACAATTTTCAAATAAAGGTATAATTACATTGACGCCAGAATAATCTTATAAACAATTGACAGCATCTATATTTTTGATATATAATTCTAAACAGGCAATTATAAAAAATTTATGATCGACTCTCTGATGATAATTTTCATGAGTTGATGGGCCTCGATAAATTTTAATTGACCAGCACGGTTTTGGAAATCGAACCCAGGACTGCAAACCTTCAGAAAAAAAAGCAAATACTGTAAACGCGCTGAAGCCAAATCTGGATTATTCGCAAATATAACGAACTTAACATTACATTTAATAGATTGGTAAATAGAATACACTAGAACAATATTTCTCAAATTATGATCCGCAGACTACTGATGGTTTGCAACAGCTTATCAAGTTGTTCTCAGGAGCTTAACTAAATTTCAGGAAAAAAAAAATTGAACTAGAAATTGCTAGCATAGTTAGAATTTAGGTTGGGGTGAGATTTAAAGAATTTTTTTATAAATAGTACATGTTCTAAATCTCACCTTTCAGCGTTTTGTGAAAGATTTGAATCTTCTGAATACACCCATGCTGTCTACATTGCTTATTATTATTATTTAAATTAATGATGTCATTTTCATTGTAAATTTGACAAAATAAGATCATAACTGACACTCTCCTTATCAAATAGTGTTACTCTAAAAATTATTTTGTTTCAGGTGGGTTTGGCAACCAACCCATGTTTTAAGAACATTGTCGGAGATTTTAGAGATTTTCTGCCAAAAGCAGATGTTTTTTTTCGTTAAAAACAAAGTAAAGAAGCTTAAACTTTACCAAAGAATGAGTTATAATTAACTACAAAATATATTTCAAGAGATGAATAAATATCTCCAGCCGGAGCTTTTATATACGCATATAAGGTTGCCAATAAACCACATTAATCGAGGATTACTTTGGTTATGTCTTTTCTTGGGTGAGGCGAGGTGGATCAGTACGACGGTGACTAAATAGGGTTTTATATAATTAATTATAATTGGCAACCTTAATTTTAGGCAATATATTTTTAATGGGGTGGGGAAGAAATCCCCCTCCAGTTGTCCACGATGAATAAAGGAATGCTTAATATGGTCCGTGAGTGACCAAAGTTTGAGAAACACTTCAAATATAATATTATAAATACCACATTCATTCCATTAGGTATGGTACAAAGTATAAACGATGTATTGCGGCATTTTTCTTAACATAGTGCAATTAACGGCATGAAGAAACGAATTTTATATAAACGGACATAACGACAAATACCAACGCTAATATTTAAATTAAATGTGAGCTAACACCACCCAAATGAAGCGCTTGTTTAAATCACATCTAAGAGTTTGTGCTTCAGCCGTATTCTTCAGTAGACAAGTTCTTGGAAGCACTGCGAATTCCTCAATTTATCGTCTTGGGGAATTTTAAAGTTCCCCTTTTTTCGTGCGGAAACATCTTCCTTGTTGCTGAGTAGTCTCCGGGGACTGATTACGTATGCAGATGTCTATCTCGCATGAATAATTTGCTTGACGTCTTCGAAAAGAATTGTAATTCCTGGCCACAAAATGGCGAAGGTTAAAACTTTAGTTTATCGGCGAAATATCCCAAATGATCTTAATTCGCGTTTAGAAAACGGTTGAAAATAAATAGTTTGGAAGCACATCCACCAATTTATTGCATTGGAGAAATAATCAGGTCCTTCGCTTCGGAGAGGGGTGCCTCTCATCGATTGGAAATTTTTTTCTTCAGCATCGGGCAAAACCTTTTTTCGCATTCTAAAGGGAAATGAAAAACTGTGGATGAGTATATCAGCGAGTGTTATGTTAAACAGAGGTTTTAAAGCGCTACAAACGCATCAAAAATAAAAGCTTTGGAAGTTGGCACAACTCTGTCTCAATTGCCAGATAGGTATATAGATTATCTGCAAAACGTTGAGATTTCTTCATTTTGAAGAAGCGTAGCAAAGCAAACCAGCTACTGTGATATGAAAAAGGAAAGATTTAATAACGAGTTTTGCTGCATCAGTAATTCTAATATTGCGATACGCTTGAGAAATATACTGAAGAAAGAGAAAGGGTTGGACAACTTTTCAATAAAAGGAAATAGAAATCCGATAATGAAAATGAAACGGCAAAGCGTCTCATGGTAATCATACAACACTTCAAATGGTTATGAAGGATATTATGACAAATAGATGTTCAATACTCTATAGATTTACATTGTACTCCTCTTCATGGGACAGTATCAAAATAGTTATATTCAGCTGGGTAGTAGCCATTGTCGTTGAACATAATATCACGTAAAAAATCTATACTTGCTGCATTTCATCTAGTTACGTGCATTTTTAATATTAGCGTCTGAATTGATTGTAGCTATTAAGATTAAATAGTGCAGGAAAAATGGTGACAATTTTATTGCGTTCATTATTAGATATGTTACAAAGCCATGGCAGTTCGGTGAAGGTTTTCCTATTCAATGAAGCAACGCAGGCTTTTGTTTTCAACTTTTGCAACGAATTCAAAACACGTTTCAGCGCAAACGCAATACAACAATTAATATATCAAAGGACGCTATTGAAATTTAATTCTCAATACAAAAGGCCACATAGCCTTGTATGTAAATAAAGTGGGCATCCAATGTTGCATGTTAAATCAATAATTGTATTCTTGGAATTGTTTACATTTCTGCTTTATTTTTCTCCCTTTAACGACAGTTATACATCGACAGTTTTACATCGGATCCCATTGTCATAAGATTTTGCTCCTTTTGATAGGAAAGATCACTAGCATTACACAAATAATCAGGGACAGTTTAGCATTTAGTTTTTCAAAAAGAAAGATCTATTCCTAACGATTTGTTTTCGACAAAATTATTATTGCATCCCAGTTTGAATGTCAATATGATTCTAGAATTAATCTATGAAATAATGTAATAAAATGCATTGTAATAAAGCTGGGGTTTAAGACTCTGATTGCGATTGCACTAATGATACAAAGGAAAGGGCCCCGAATATGCTAAATTGCTGGTCGTTGTAATTTTTGAGATAGTACAATAAACCATACGAGATTTTTGTTCTGATAGTTAGAATATTATGAAGTATCTCCATTACATTTCTAGGCTTATCATGTTCAAAATGTTGTAAAAATGCGCATTATCACAATTGTGTTTTCGAAACGTCAGAGTGAAAGTTACAATACGAGTTTTATAAACTAATATTATTTTTTAAGCCTTTGTCAATAGTATCTTGTTAGATGTTAATTATCTCTTTATCTAGAGATAGTTGTGATAGTAAAATTGCTTGAGAATTTTCAATTTACATATTCATATGTACCATATCACTCTTTAAATTTTATCGTTTAAAATAATTGCAAATAAATATAAAATATTATATTATAGATTTAACTTTTATGCAACTGCTGTGGAGTGTGTGATAGGTACGTGTATCGGTATTTTCGTATCTAAATTAGAGAACTGTATTATCTGTATTCAGAGCACTGGCTTTCAACCAGAGTATGCATTCTGAACCGGAATTTTGAACAGTTACTTCGACGATTTATGATAATGATAATAATAACAGTAATAATGAATTCCATTTATATATAAAATTTAATCAAATTCCGATTTAAAATCCCCGCTTTCGGAAGTTAAGGATGAAAGTTTATACATCAGTGATCTCAAATTTGCAGAATTTCAAGGTATTGCTTACGAGACTAAAGCGGATATTTTCGGAAGAAAACACCTTAAAAATTTACATTAAATATAATTCAACAGTAAAATAAACATGAAGGACATTTAAATTACGAGCCAAGTGATATATACTTTAGGATATGTATAATTTAATAAACCCTTAGCGGTTTCTTATAATTAAATTTTAAACTTATTTTGAGACGTGTATTTATTCAAAAGTAAAAATAATTTTAAATATATATCTTTTTTATATATATATACACGTTAAATGTTTATGAAAGCAAACGCTAATTATTCATGAGATTGTCCAACATAAAATTTTGTTTTTAATAACTCGCATTTTGGTATAATTCAGCATTACATGAATTTTTTGGCGAATACTAATTTTATGTATGTATATATATATATATATATATATTTGTATTTATATAAATACGAAGAACATACGTGCATACTCATATATAAATATTTCCCTACATCTTAACTATGGGTACAGAAAAAATATATATTTATTTACAATACAACTTTATTTCTCTGCTAAAATTACATTTCGGTGCATGGTAGAAGCATGGCAAAACAAATATAAAGGTTTTAACCCTAGCTGCATTTAGTAATAGAAAATTAAATTCAAATATAAATATTTTAACTTAATAAAATTTCGAAAGGTTACTCAAATATGCAAATTATCTTTCATAGATATAAGAAATAATGTGCAGAAATATTAAATACCTATAATCTTCATCAAAATAGATAATATTTGCATATTTTTATTTATAATCTGAGAAAGAAGACTGTCTTATGCATTTCTTAAAATAAATATGAAAGATAGGAAGGAAATTAATCAAACCTAAAATTCTAAAAAGCTTGTTAGGTTTTAAATGCGTGTTCTTTCTCTTGAAAGCAGAAAACATCATCAATATGCAAGGAAATTTAAATACTAAAGTCACTCTCTAAATATTTCATGCAAAAGTTTCTGGCCGTCCCTTCTACTTTCGATATTTGAAGATTTAAACTGTACCCTTCGTTTTCCCCATTTTCCTCCGAAGTGGAAGCCTTGTTTATCGAACTAAAATAAAAAGACAAGCAAACCTGCACCTGAGGCCATTTGAATTCAAGTTAAAGAATACGACGAATAAACTGAATCCATTGACGACCGTTTCCCTCACACGCAAAATCACTTTATACGTTTCCACAAAACATTTGCATTGACGTTTTGAGATACAGAATATCGCACGTAAAGAAGGATTCTTCGAAAGATATGAACAAATGTTTTAAAGCTTGTTTCGTTTGAATACAGATAATATTGGTATCTATCTAGTGTTAGATGGGTCTAGTCAAAGTTAATGTATTCTTCAATCCTGAATGCATGTGGATAATACCATCATATCAACTTCAACTATTGTCTATTAGCTGAAAGTTGAACGTCTCTCCAAACGTGTTTATGAATTTGGGATATATATATGTTAGATTTATAATATATACGTTCACCAGACGTAGCGAATTGCTTTGCATTTACTTTTTGTCTTTCCTTTCGTTTTTACTAATAAACACAAAGCTGACAATACTAAGGAATGTGTTGAAGCGAAATGCCCTGGCAAGGTATAGTACAAGAGAGAGACCCCAAAGAATAATAATGTAAATATCTTCTGGCAATATATAATGGTAATTATATATTGCCAGATAATATATACTTAGCACTATAACTAAGCAGATCGTGCTATCGGCTTAGAGTACATGGCCACCTTCGTACCAGAAAACAGGGCAGTTGAGATTGCCTTATGACCATGGTATTCTGCACACATGCACCAACTGCGCATCGGCCAGAACTGGTCTATCTACAAATATAATAAGATACTTTATGCATTCCGTCTTATACTGGTCACGCTAGTATTGAGATCTTGCTCGATTCTTTCTTAATGGATACTTAAATTAGTTTTTTGATCCAGAAGTTTACGGATTAGTGCTTATTTAAGCGACAAAATCTGCCATCCTATTCCATCTTCAAGAAGCAGAAGGATACTAAGTTACATGTGCCTTTTCATTTCCACATAACACTTCTCCAATACTTAGCACGCAAGTCTTTTCATAATTAACCCCAACTCCCCGCATGAAAGCAAATACACGATTTGCTATCTATGTAGATTATTTCAAAACCTCTTACAAATTTTTTACGCACTACAATTTTCATAGTAATTTTAAATTATAGAAAATATATTCATAATAAATTGCATAAACAAATTAAAAAATTGTGCAGTATTTCAGTCACTTGATTTAAATTAGAAACAATAGTGTATTAATTCTAGTTTTTGGTCTTTCTACAGCCAGTAGCGTAACAATTCAAAAATCATAGGGGGGGGAGGAGTTCAAGTGGTTTCAGGGAAGATTATGTGATGCGACCTCAGAGAAAATAATGGGCTTTAATAGACAATGGGGGGCTTGAGTCTCTGAGCCCCTCCCTTTACTACGCCACTGACTACAGTCTAATGAATCCCGATTTCATAAATTTTCAATGTATAATGATTTCCCAAATATTAACAAAAACCCATGAGAATCGTTACGATGCATCATGTTGCAGCAGATCTAGTCAACAAAATTCTTTTTATAACTTCAATATAAAGCCCATCATGCATTTTACTTTCTAAATTACTTTCAAAATGTTCAACGGAAAGAAAATTTAGAAAATAAAGTGTCAAAACGTGATCAAAAGTTTTCTTTCTCAACGAAATCTGAACGTTTATGATTAAATTATTTTTCAGTTTCTCTTTTGATACCTCATGCATAATATATTACAAGTACGTCACCGCACGCTTTCGGAAACTATTCTGCACAGATAGCCTTCAGCATGGCTAGCACGTTGTGCATAATTAATCGAAGCAGACCTACTGCACGAACTAAGGAACTTACATCGAAAATAAAAGTAATTCTGTCGTAAAATACTTCCTCTAGAGAGCGCCGTGTACACCCAACATAAATTCAATCAAATACCAGCTTTCCCCTTCCAAAATACATCTACTATTTTTTAACAAGAACTTAATTCTACTACATAGAATTATTACTTCTATTATATAGATTATTACTTCTATTATATAGATTATTACTTCTATTATATAGATTATTACTTCTATTGTATAGATTATTACTTCTATTATATACATTATTACTACTTCTACTATGTAGATTATTATTCCTTCTATTATATAGAGCGGTTGGAGACCAATTCCCGGTAATGCAACAAATATTTATATACATGAATGGCGACAATTCTCTCATCAGTTGCATAGAACAATTACAATTTTGAAAAAATTAGAACATTGAAAATGATTTGATAAAATATAATAGGTGATTCACGATTAAAATTTAGACGAAAGTACGATGAGCGAATAGTTACATTTCGATGGGAAAAATGAATCATTTGAAAAGAAAACCACGGTTTGTAGAGGATTCATAGCAGAATCTATATTACCTATGGTAATTGCATTAATTAATAATCAATTACACATTATTTTAATGGTACCGTTTGTCCTACGAATATAAATGTATGCCAACGGTGCGCCAACTCACTCAATTATCGAATTATTGAATGGGTTTATGATAGGTTTATAATATGGGTTTATAAATATAAGTGGGTTTGTGGAAGATAGGAAAAAGCGCCCATTGATTTGTTTAGAGAACAATTTGGCAGACATATACTCTCTCCACGTGTATGTATGCAAATTTTGATGGAAAGATGTGTGTACTTTTTCAAGTTCAAAATATTAAATAATTTTGACTGGTAGTGAAAATAAATAAAAACATTTATTTTGTCAAATAATTGTATGTTAGTATAAATAATTAATAATTTCATGATTAATATAATATATCATTATGAATTTCAATGTTATGATTCTCTATTTATTTTTCTTACTACAACTTTGATACGTTACCGAGTTCCAAATTTTCGAAATGAAAGCTGAGGAAAATGTTTGTCTTTTTTTTAATTCGTTATTTGTTGTATGTGCACTTATATTCAAGCTTTATATTTATTTATAAACCATTTTGAGAACCTAATTTCTAACTCAAGATCAAACGCAGGAACTTAAAAATTAACCTTGTTTCTTAAAAGTTTCATTTATTTATTTGTTTTAGGCTAACAAATTGACCACAATTTTGGTCTGTCTAAAATCATTAGTTTATTTCGGACAATGATAAAGACGTTACCCAAAAAATCCCTTAAACCACGTTTGTACGTAACGATTTAACAATTTTAACATATTTAACAAAAAAATTAAATGAAGCTGGCTCTTGTTGTCATGCTAAATGGAAGAAAAAGAGAAATGAAAAGGAAGAAATTGTCACTTACTGACGATATTCTTTGGAATCCGTCTGTAAGGTGAAAATTCCTCGAAACTGATTGATTCCTGGAAAGATACAATCCAGGGTAATTGACAAGCTTCCACATTAAAAATCTTTTTACGTGTAGAAACACAAACGATTTTCAGAGTACCTTGCTGAATATAATTTAAATAAATGTACAGAACTATTGCTGAACACAGTACAATAACTTTGGCTTCGGCCGCTGTCCGGTATCAGACTATATCGAGAGCTAACAAACTTCTAAAGGCCTCTACATCCCACGATGGTATTTTAATGTATTTTTATAAGTTTTTTGTTTCTAGTGCGTCTCCTATGTACCGATTTTAAGTCGAGAAGACAACGGACACGTCCTGGGCACAATCGGGGGTATAGTAATTTTATTTTTTTAAGTATTTGGGCTTTGAATTTTTTCGAAATTGCCCAAAGCGCAAGCGATAAGATGATGGGACTTCTAACTCCGCCAAATGCTTCGGGTGAACTCCGTGTCAGGGAAGTGTCGATCGTTATGATAAGTGAACTGTGTGAGGAGCGCCATCTACGAACAAAACCCAACAAAATCGCCGTAAATTATCAAAAACAAAATTTTCAAGTGCGTTTTCGTGTTCGGGATCGTTATTAGCAGAACACGATTTCCGAACGAAGGAAAACGTCAGTTTCGTAACGATGTTCCTAAACGGGGTGTCTTCGAGTTAAAAACTTGAAATCGCTGCAAGTGAAAATGGCGGAAGAAAAATCGACAGAGGCAGAAAATTGCATTGTTCTTGTAAATTTCAGCGTTCATTTAAATGAAATTTGGACGATGTTTAAAGAGTTTTTAAACAAAAATCTAAAATTTGTTTCCTTTAAAACGGGCAGTATCGATTAAACCATCCTAACATAACATTTTACCACTAGAAGTGCGTTTGTGGTCAGTGGGGCTTCCTTTCAGTTTTACAAGGCTATCATATTGGGCCGCCTCTAGAAATTCGGTACACCGTATCATCAGTTCATACAACAGTTCGTTACACTGTATCCATACAATCAGTTTTTATTCTTTTTGCAGTGGACTTCGTTGGTCATAATTGTTTTTAGAAAATATTTCCCATTTTTGTCACATGGTACACTTACATCTCAAACTAATTACTTCCTCAGATCAGATCAGACCGACAAACAGATTTTTTGGCCCTGCGATGGTGCAGTGGTAACACGTTCGCTTATGGCGTCATCAATCCGGGTCCGACTTCCAATAGTCCCAAAATGGAATACTTACCAACAAACTTCTCACTTTAGTCCAAGTGTTGGTTCTCTAGACCACTCCAGAAGTTTGGATTCCTCCGAAAAACATTAGGTCCCGGCGCGGCATGACTGTTGCTATCCTTATGCGATAGATAGATAGATAGATAGATAGATAGATAGATAGATAGATAGATAGATAGATAGATAGATAGATAGATAGATAGATAGATAGATAGATAGATAGATAGATAGATAGATAGATAGATAGATAGATAGATAGATAGATAGATAGATAGATAGATAGATAGATAGATAGATAGATAGATAACCGGCCGACCGGATTGATAGAAAAATTATCGTACTGTATCCAATAAGGTACGTCTAGCCACCTTTCATTTTGAAAATTTTTCACCCCTATGCCACCAACAGAAGTCACAGTGATACTGCATTTCTGTTTTGAAAAATACATCCCCCTTTCCTCAATATCAACCGAGGCTCAGGGATGCGTCTAATTAATTTCTGAACGCTTTATACTATTTGATGAAAGTAATATCTAGATTCAATTTCAAGGAATTCCTGTAATTACCACTTTGTTTTCTTCCTTTGTGGATCCCTTTCTTTATTTTCTGATAAAGCTGAAGACGACTACACTATACCTGATAACGTACGCATTTTAATTATCTGGATGTTTACTGAATTCGTACAGAATTTCCTTTCTACTGTTCTATTTTTTTTAATTTAATAAATCCAATCACAACTACCCAAAATTTGTTTTTGTTATTTAAAACTGACGTTTCTCCGAAATTTTCACCTCACTATTGGTCTATACGGTAAAAGACGGAATTTCAATATTTCTTTAGAAGGTTATGGAGAAATTTTAGTCTCATAATTTATCAGAGTTTTTGGGAACCTTAAACAAAAAAATATTCTCATTAAAATTTCCTAACTTCTTTTAATAAATTGCCATTACACAACAGATTTCATTCTAATGCTATAAAACTATTTTCAAACAGGTTCTTGCTAATGTACATAAAGTCATAAATCACCGTATTAAAATCTCAAGCATTGTTTAAGTGGATTTAAAAATTAAATTTAACCACAAGCGTATACACATTACTATTCGTAATCCAATCGAACTATTTTTAATCCGGCTATACTATCATGAGTTATATAGATGTATATAAGTTATTACATATAGTATGTAAGTTATTACATATAGTATGTAAGTTATTACATATAGTATGTAAGTTATGCATTAGTGTACAAATTATGTATTAGTATTCAAGTTATGTATGAAGTAAACTATTATACAAAACCTGTCTCTTTCAAATATTGCGAGAATGAGTAAATGATTTGATATATGCAGTTTCCCATATACAATATGTAGGGGTCTGATTGAAGATATTTTATTAATGAATAATAATAAGGCTATGTGTTAATAACATACATTTTACACAGCATAACAAAAATAATCCTTTAATAATTTCTTACGTTTGCTTTCCTTTGACTGGACAACAATATCCTGAAACTGTTGATTGCTTATTGTTCATCTATCACTAGGCTCCCCCACCAGCCCCTATCGGAAAAACTAAAGGAAATCAGGGTCCTTTTGTGGATATCCAAGAAATTTGCGACCTGTACCTGTTGTGTACCTGATATACCGCTTACATGACGTCATGACTGCTGCTGCTGTGAAAGGGATATTTATCAGCTACCACCGAATTTGCAATTGGCACTACATCCCGCAATTCGAAGCGTGGATATTTTGGGAGACAATTATTAGAGATAAGCATGAAAAAATATACATTTAATTTAGGCAGGAATATCCAGGAAATTACATACATTTCGATATACAGGGGGATTTAAAATTCATTCCCCCCTGTTAATATTTTGGTGGGTTCAGGCAGATAAACGTCGTTTCGGGAAAGTTCCTTGTTGAAAAGGAACTAACTTTTGTCCTGTGTTGCGACTCACCAGCAGCACTAGGGGGCAACTGGAAAATTTCAAATGGCAACCCCATCGAGTAATACCTTGTTTTGAAGGTCTCCTTGAGAAACAAAAAATGACGTTACAGCATGGCGCTACGTCGCCCATAGCACCAAAGGCCTGTCCGCAAGTTTTAAAATTGACCTTTATTCTCCTGGCTTTTGCTTACGCTACTGAGGTCGTAGGCAAATAACGAAAACTGTAGAATGTAGAGCAATGTGTGTTCTATCTACAAAATTTTTAGATTTTATGTAGCCCAATGGGGAAAGTTTCAAGGATCGCTTAAAAATATCAATATTCTAACCCTCAAAAGCTCAAATATTTCCATGGCAATAATAGTTGTTTGAAATCACCCACGCGTCCTCACAAAAAGTATTCTTTTTTATACGAACACACTTTGAAGAAATGACTCATTAACTCAGACGCCGAACGGATGTCATTCTTTTTCAACATAACAAGTTTCCAAGAAGGTGGATTGGCAATCGTGGGTTCGTGGAATGGCCACCTCGTAGCCCAGATATGACACCCTTGGATTTTTTCCTTTGGGGTCATTTGAAATCAATAGCTTAAGAACCGCCACCTGAAAATATAAATGTGTTGCGCCAAAGAATATGGGATAAGTGCCATAAAATTACTTCCCGCACTTTTCAAAAAGTCAGAGAAAGCTTTGAGGCCTGGCTTTATATCTACCAAGAAGTGTAAGGCCTTCAATTTGAACATCTACTTCATTAAAAGGTAACTTCTTTTCTTACTTTTTTTATATTTCTTTTATTTTTTAATATTTTATTGTTTTCTTTTTTAATATTTTTATTTGAGTTTTTGAGGGTTAGAATATTGATATTTTTAAACGATCCTTGAAACTTTTCCCATTGGGTTAACATGAAATCGAAAATTTTCGCAGATAGAACACACATTGCTTTGCATTTTGCAGTTTTCGTCATTTACCTACGACCTTACTAGCATGAGCAAAAACCAGGAGAATTAAGGTCGATTTTGAAATTTGCGGACACGTTGTTGGCGCTATGGGCGTCGTAGTGCTATACTGTAAACGTCGTTATTTTTTTCTCAACGACACCTTCAAACCAAGGTATTACTCCATGGGGGGGAAGCCATTTGAAATTTTCGAGTTGCCCCCGTGGGGCGCCCCCTGGTGCTGAGGGTGAGTAGCGACACAGGGCAAAAGTTATTTCCTTTTCAACAAGCAACTTTCCCAAAAGGACGTTTATCTGCCTGAACCCACTAAAAAATTAACAGTGGGGGGACTGACTTTTGAATCACCCCGTACAGAAGTTTTGCGGATAGATAGGTTCTATTATATTTAATACTTTCGTTTTCCTTGTTCAAATTGGATGACTGGTCATTGACATTTGCAACACATACGTTATTTCATTCAGTTTTACAAATATGAGTAGACTACATTGTGATACTTAGCTTGCGGGTAATTTTTGGTCATAACCAGTGGTATACGCTTTCTCGAATACGCATACATACATACATACATACATACATACATACATACATACATACATACATACATACATACATACATACATACATGCAATCAATCAATCAATCTCTCTCTCTCTCTCACACACATACATACACACACACGTTCATATCTTGAAAGATATGGAAGTCTGAAAATCCGCGATCATTTGTGGATACTTCTATATTTAAAAATACACAGTGTGGTTACTTTAAAGCCTTCTGACTCTGAGCTTTTCGATGCTTTCCGCGAATATTGTTCTCCTCCGAATATTTTATACTGAAAATATTCATGAAAAATATTTGAGAACTGAAATGATACATTCCAGGACAGGAGATCCTTTCGCGGCCTGGCATACTTGATGTTAGAGCCTAGTACCGAGCTGCGGGCCGGCGGTTGAGAAATACTACTTTACTGCAAAAGGACAGACACAATAATACTGCGTCGGGATCTACAATTTTCCGAGGGTTCCACTCCTCTGGCACCTAAGGAACCAAATCGCGAATTACGATGAACAGGAAACCAGCACGGGTTCTACGGTTCCATTGGAGTAGAATCCGTGTTAATAGTGGAAGCTCTACTACAAAGCCATTGTGGGACTTGATGGACTTCCGGATGTAAATTTCGGCCAAGTATATATTTCGATTTAAACGGATCTTTTCTTGACTATTACTTTCTGGTACTTTTACGGCCTCTTCTTTAAATGAATGAATGATAAATGAATCTTGATTTCAGAAGGATATACAATATCTAGAAAACGTCCTCAAACCAGATGGGTGGATGAAATAAGAAAACAGGTTGGGGTGACATGGAAGCGAATTGCTCAGGATAGACTTGTGTGGAAAGCATTTGGAGAGACCTTCATCCAGCAGTGGATAGATAATGGTTGAATATGATGATGATGATATATATATATGGCCTGCAAAAGGGTTGCTGGTATCTAACTGGAAGGAGACCCACACGCTGAACGTATGTGACGATGTGTGGAACCGGCCAGGCCAGTAACCTAGTGTCCTACCCCGCCTTCAAGTGGTGCAGGCTGAGCTTTCTATTTATGTGGCAAATTAATATTTGCTACACGGATAGAAAGGCGGAAGGGGAGGGCTAATTCACCAACCCGTCTAGCCAGCGTGGTGAAATTATGGCTAATTCCTCCATTATGTTGACACACCAGAAACCATGGCCCCTAGTCTCCAGGTGCTGGAGTGCTCCTGATCAAGGCAGCGGTCAGTGTGGCATGAAAGCAGGGGGTGCTAAGAATCACTGGAATGGCCCAGGCTGCCGTTTGTTATTGACCTTGGCTACGTTTAATGGACGATCCCTTGCTTCTGAAGCAAAACTTCAGGAATTGGAAGAAGAACTTGACAAGATCAAATGGGACATTGTAGGACTCAGTGAAGTTAGAAGAAAAGGTGAAGAGTTGGTGGAACTTAAAAGTGGACATTTGTTTTATTATAGAGGAACGGAAACTGGAAGAACAAGTGGTGTTGGCTTCTTAATCAACAAAAGAATTAAAGACTACCTTCTTGAAGTCGAAAGCACGTCAGATCGAGCAGCGAGGCTCGTTGTTCAACTAACCCAGCGATACCAACTTCAGATAGTACAGGTATATGCACCAACATCAAGCCATACCGACGAAGAGGTTGAAGAATTTTATGAAGAAATCAAAGAGTTACACACCAAAGGGAAACAACATATCAAGCTCATCATGGGGGATTTCAATGCAAGAATTGGACAACAGGAACAAGGAGAGACATCGGTTGGTAAATACGGATATGGGGAAAGGAATGAACGTGGCGATCAACTCATCGAATTTGCAGAAGCTGAAAATCTTAGCATCATGAATTCATTTTTTAAGAAGAAACCGCAAAGAAAATGGACATGGAAACACCCAAATGGGGGAACTAGTGAAATTGACTATATCCTGGCAAACAAGAAATCAATTATTGAAGATTGCAGTGTACTGAACAGATTTAATACTGGAAGTGATCATCGAATGGTGAGATGTAAAGTGCACTTAAATACTAAATTAGAACGACAGAAGCTCATTAGGAAACAAGTAAGTAAGAGGGTGGATTTAAAGAAATTAAAAGAAAATACCGAGGCATTCAAGTTGGAATTAAAAAATCGCTTTTCTGCACTGGAAGGACTTATTGATGAAAGTGATATCTCAGAAGCAAATGAAAACATTGTTAAGACAATAGTTGAAACTGCTGGGGAAATTGGTGGTGTAACCTGTAAAAAGCACAATAGCAAATTATCTGAGAAGACGAAACAGCTCATGAAAAGGCGAAGAGATATGAAGGTGGACAATCAAAATACCAGTTCCAGGATTGAGTACATAGAACTTTGTAAAACTCTGCGCAAAAGCATGAAAGAAGACATAAGAAAATTCAACTGTGAGCTAGTAAGGAAAGCCATTGAAAATAACAAGAGCCTTAGGGTTGTTAAAGGAAGTTTATCTGTTGGGAAGAAACACATCATTGCATTAAAAGGAGAGGATGGCACCGTAACAAGAAATAGGGAAGAAATACTTAGAAGAGTTGAAGAATTCTACAAAAATCTATACGAAAGTAACAGTGGATTAAACGAAGACATTGAAATAGTCGAAGGAACAGCTCCTAAAATCTTAAAAGAAGAAGTTTCATTTGCAATAAAAAGTATGAAGAAAGGAAGAGCCCCTGGTGATGATGGTATTACATTAGATATCCTAAAAGAAGCTGGAGAATATGTAGAAGACATACTTGCAAAATTCTTTACCAAATGTCTTAACAGCGGTAACATACCAAACCAATGGGATTCTGCAACAGTAATTCTTTTGCATAAAAAAGGTGATAAAGAGGATTTAAAAAATTACCGACCAATTAGCTTGTTACCTGCTATTTATAAAATCTTCACAAAAGTTCACTTAGTCATCTTGTGCCTTTATTTTAACGTTTACTGCGAATCATCATCAGAAGCAGGGCCGCATTAAGGTCTATTGAGGCCGTAAGTGCTTATAAGATTTGGATGCACCCGTATTTATATAAGACAGAGAAGAATAGGAAGACATACTGTTAGGCAGACGTATCTTACATCCACAATTTCTGAAAACATCTTCTTCCCAATTTAAACGTCTCAAGATACGTCCATTACCTTAACTCAGTCAAATCTATTACATAAAGAAATGCTACAATTTCACGGGGTAAAATCAAATCTATTATTTCAAAGATTTTGAGAGTAATAGGCAAATGTATTTCTCAAACTTTGCTTTTCTCTTTTATGCCAAAGTAGTTTTAAAAGAAGCTAAGAAAAAGTAACATCTGAATCTTTCATCACTTTTACTAAATTTTTCTTTTTCACGTGTGTGCACCAATTGAAAAATATTTTTTAAACTTCATTTTCCACATTTGATTTGTTTGCAAGTATGCTTTTTTTATGGATATAAAGTATTGTTTCTTGAATCAAACAAACGCATTTCAAATTCAATGGAGCATGAATAGTTTTTGATTTCATTTTGCTACTCTTCTTTCTCCAATTGTGGTAAAATAATAGGTGCTTTTCTTTTCTCCCATTTTCCTCGCAGTTCCTTATTGTCTTGGGAGATCTTCTTCTCCAGCTTCTCTTTTCACTAACATATTGCATGCTTCACTTAGTCTAGCATCTTAGATCTTCCACTACTCTTGACATTATATTGCATGCCTTGGGGATAAACATTCCCAAATGCTTAAATTAATCCTGTTTTCCATTATCTTTGTCGATAATGTAATCTATTAGTATTCGATATCCCTTCAGAGATTGGTTTTCCGCATGCCATCTAAGGACTCGATTGTGGTTTTTCAAACAGGAATTTATGTCTTAGGTAGTAATAGATTGAAATATAAGGAAATGTACAAAATATATTGACGTGACCAAAAGTAATATCTCTAGGATACTAGCAAATGTATTACTGTGCATATTCTCTTGTTGCCTCGTTTTTAACTTGAAATTAATTTCTAAGAGAATTTTAATATACAAAATGAAAAATTCTTTTTATATATAATATCGCATCATAAAATTTAATTTAATTCGAAAATTTGATGTGATTAAATATAAAATGCAATCATTTTATAATATTTTTGCTACGAAAATTTAATATAAAACCATATTTTCGATGTAAGAAAAGATTTCGGACACTAAACGCACACCACATTACTGAAAATTTTATAATAGAACTACCATATTTCCTTTCTTCTTGAAGTCACCATAGAGTTATATATTACACAAAAAATCAAATTTTTGAGTAAGCTTGTTGCTCCAAACTTCGAAAGTGATCATTTAGACGTTCGTCTATTAGTAGCTTACTTTAATTACAGAAATTGATTAGTGACAATCAATATTTTTAGATTCAAACCAGAATCACATTAAGATACTACCTTACCTTAATGAATGTTTTGACCACTGCCACTTCCACTGTTCAGCACTACATGGACATTTCCTCATGCTTACTAGGTGACGAAAACCTCATTTAATAAAGGAGAGTGTAGTGGAAATAAATATAACAAGCAAGTGAAAGAAAATCGCCTAAGGTCGATATTTAAATTTAGCGGGTTTCAATTAACATTGATCCCAAACTCTCGAATTCCAAGACTCAAATTTCCCAAATCTCGAATGCTCCAACTCTCAAATCCCCCCACTCTCAAATCTGCCACTTTCGAATCCCCAACTCTCGAATCTCCAAACCCTCAAATCCCCAGCTCACGCATCTCCAACTCTTGAATCCCCAACTCTCCAATTCTCAAGTAACTCGGTTGGGACGAGGGTACGCACCCTGCCTGTGGGTCTTCCGTGGTTGCGCTTCTTGCCGTGTTCTATCTACAGCAACATTCCGGCTCATCAATCCACCTGTAATGGAGGAATGCCCTCCCTACAGTTTTTTGCCCTGCGGTGGCGCAGTGTGGTAACGCGTTCTCCTATTGCGCGGCTAATCCGGGTTCGACTCCCAGCAGTGCAAAAAGAACGCTTACTCAGAGATCTCATAAAGATCGCACTGCTCACTGTAGTCCGGGGTTTGGTTCCCTAGGCCTTAAGAGGTTCGGATTCCTCGGAAAACAGTAGGTCCCGGCGCAGCATGACCACTGTAGTCTTTGAGCCGTAAAACCAAAAAGAAAGCGAAAGCGAACTCTGCAGGTTTTTAACGTTAACAATAGCCATCATTATTGCATTTACGGAAGACCGTTACCTTACACTTTTTGCGGACGGACGGACAGACGGACGGACGGACAGAAAAACCAAAAGCAATAGCGGGTTCAATATCTATTGAAACCCGCTAATAATTAGTTTCTAACCCTCTGCGGTTTCAGATTACGATAAAAAGAGTTTTTTTTATCATGCTTCGTGTAGCTTTTCGACGTCTTGATACATCGATGGCACAGCCATGTCATCATTCTCATTATATTTATTAAATTGGTTAAAAGCAATTACGAACCACCGTACTCATTAAAATGTATCACCAATAATTAAATTGCTATTGTTATAATTGCAATGAAAATAGCCTTAAGGTAAAGCGTTTATTTATAGATGAAATCATAATAAATCTTTTAAAGCTGGAATCTGGCATACGAAGCAATTATATGCTGTGATAAAATTTACGGAAATATTGGAATTTTCTTCAGAATTTTGCATTATAATGCGCAAAAAAATATAACCAATCGAAGATATCATTAAGAGAATCAAAACTCTATAGCTTGAATATTTTGTACTCGTAATGCAGTACCCTAAAAAATTTGCCATTTTGTCCATCAGCACGCGAATAAAATTAAAAACAAGTGAAGAATTGATAGAAGAAAAAGTTCATAGCTCAAAAATTTAAATCACTGGCTTTGGAAGAAAAATGTAGCACTTCTCCATGCAGCAAGAGACAAGGGAGTGATCGCCAATGTGACTACGAACGTACCCTATACATGCATGGCACATTACTAAAGAAAAGATATAAGCAATTTCATATTTATATATATATTTGCCTATATATGTAAATTAGTTTTATACAGTTTTCATATCTTTGTAATTCCCTGAGTAAAAGAAATGCCATAAATGTCTGAAACTACGCTTTTGGATTTAATTGAAAACATATTTTCCATCACGTTTGTTGCATATTGTCATCTTGGTGGAGATTGAAGGAAACTGGCTGGAAACTGACGGAAACCACTTTGGCGGGTAACAATTATTATATTACTAGTCATGCGTTATGGTTTTGGCTATTTATCAGTGAGGTGACGAAGCTACCAGAGCAGATAATGTGTAGGCCGCAACATCCACGGACTCCATACGTGAAAGCAGGGATGGCGCATATTATTAAAACTTAACAGGGTTTTATTACTGATTAAGACATAGACAGTATTGCTAGCATTGAACGCAAGAACGATCGCTGTTTCGTTACGAAACTGGATGGACCATCGAAGGACGTTATCGCGGCCACCGGCCGAGAAGCGGTATCTCTTAGACCTGTTCTATCCGGCGCGCGTGGGACGTCTGCGTTAAGTCATTCGTCTCTTCTCTTCTCCAGTCGAATGCCAAGTGAGGCGCGAGTTTTGATGAACTGGTTTTCTCTTAAGGAGAGTGACTTGTGGGAACTGGTTTGGCTACTTGCAGTTAGCTAGAGGGCAAGGCGCGTTTAGCTATTTGCGCTATGATTTCTAGCTAACGCCTGCTTTACAATATCGTTATTTATTTATGTGGGGCTGCACGCCCCAATAATATAGAACAGTATTTTCCAAACTCTGATCATTCATAGAACACTTTAATCATCTTAGAGACAACAGTTGAACTTGTTGTCTCTAAGAACACTTTAAGCATCGCAGACAACAAGGGAAGAAGTGTCTGTGAACCTCCTCTAAGAAAAAATAGTGAAATATTGTTCGACACTTCGGTTGGCAATTCTGGTTACTAATATGTCATACTCAGCACTGTGTCAGCTATGACTAAATAATTTTATTCTGAGCATCTTTATTAAAAGCATCCAGTATCAGGCTTTCTAGCACCGTTATATAAATTTATTAAATTACTTAAAAGTTGCATTTTAACATTATTTTAAAAACATTGTTCTTCTCACCGAATTTCCACTCAACCCCAAAATGGCCCCTTTTCGGACCGCATTATTAAATATATTATTTCATTATTTTACTGAATTTTCAAATGAGCCTTTTCATTTCCAGAAAGAGTCCGGTAAAGCCGTCGCAAACCACATTTTAAAATATGATATAGAAACTAAAATTTGAACAAAAATAAAAATGATTAACACACTGTGAAAACATTTTTACAAAGCTATTGAAGTTACCATTACTATTATCATTACCTCTATTATTTTACTGTCAATTATTTATTCATAAAAGGCTCAGGTGTATCACCATAAAATATATTCCGACCTTCTTTACATAAATCAAGGTTTTCCATTTTAACGTTGGTCGTATAAATTGTTAAAAAGGGATTAACGCATGTCTGCAGCATCAATTATGGCTTTTTCTAGTAACATAGATGCAATTAGTACAATGAAGTTCGATAATCTGTACATGGACAGAAGAAATTTACAGACTTATTTATACTGTGATAAGATACTTCTATTCAGCACATGCGCATAATTAATATCAAATGCCACTAGTCATCCCCCCCCCCGTTACCAAGCGGCATTTTGCTTTTTGTGCTTTGTACTCTCGGCAGATATAATAAAGGAGAAAGCCTTCCTCAACAAGCCTCTGCTGAATGTTTTAGTCCCAGTGTGGCGATAAATTAATATTTTTCCCTGCTAATTATTTCTTTTTTCACAAAAAGCTAACCAGAATTATTCATATCCCTTTCATATAAAAGTGAGAATTATTTTTCAGTGGAGACCAGCGTTTATTCAGGAAAACGCCTTATCCATTCTTCTGCTAAAACGTGGCTTGTTGGTGAATTCTCGGTTTTTCCCTTTTCTTCATCCTTATCACGTGGCGACGTGCAGGTCGTTTGCAAAAGGTTAACTATCTGTCACGCCGCGGGCTGTTTCCACTCGACATGTAAAGAATAAACTGAAATCCCAGGTTTACTTCAATTTTCGTTTACCCAGCATACTCCGCTGCACTTATTTTCTACGTGCGTTCCATTATCTCACTCGTCCCACATCTAGTCATTATTCTGCTAGTTTCATCTCCAAGACTTCAGTCAGGAGTATTGTATCTAAGTTGAGTAAGTTTATTCGCCAATACTGTTGTTGAAATGTTTTAATACCAACGCTGTATCGCTCAAGTTAAAGCTCATAGAAAATTTTGAGCATTAGAGCTTGGTGTGTCTAAATATATCACATCATTAATGACTCCTCCCACGGAAACAATTTCATAAAAACAATACCATGATAGCCTTATGTCTTAACCGTTTTTCTTAGTAATTGTCCTACAACTGAAAGGGATGGTAATAGCATGGAAAATGATGGCGTTACGCACAATTTCATATATATCAGTGATCAATGTTTCTTGTATCCACAGAGATTTGCATATGTATACTTGCATCCTATAATTGGTTATTCACATAGATCATATATAAATCGCCATCTGCTGTAGATTTACAATTATAATCCACATTAGTTGTTTTTTTTCAGGGTTGGTGATCATACTAGCATCTTGTATCACCAGTAGTGCATTGTCTTTAATTAGAATCTTTGATTTCACTGGAACGTATTCTATCCCGGTAAATTATATTTTATTTAGAAGTCGCGAAGTTTGGAGATTATATTAAATTTTATATCCTGTTCTGGTTGCGTGCAGTTTTGAGACGTAAAGTATGAACCAGAATAAACTCAAGCAACTCAAAATTTCTCCGCTAATTGGACCCCAGTGACCCTAATTCCATTCTTGCTATTTGTATAAAATAATTTACAATCTACAAGAACTCTTAAACTTTACTTTTCTCTCCCATATACCATTCCTCATCACCTGGTAAAACTTTAGTTTTGCAAAATGTACCCCTTATCTCAAGGCTGGGACTTTAGCAGAATGCTAAAGAACCCTAAATGCTACTTTCTTGTTAAAAAACAATTTCCTTACTTTATACGAAAAGTGGAGTTGATTCGAGGCAACTTTTGTTTCTTTCTTAATTCTTCTGGTTTCCGTAAAACTTTTTAAATTTTTTCTTCAGACGCTTCAAGTTTCTTCGTAAGGTACCATCTTAAAATTAACTTTCTCACATCTGTCCCAGAAAACATTGTCGGCTAATCGTATTGCGATTATAAGTACATCATTTTTGTACAATATCCAGATCTGTTTTTATCAAAGTCCCATTTGTTCAAGGACTTCCTTTAAAAGTATTTGCATTAAAAATTGGCTGAAGCATGGTAATAACACGATGGTAACTGTTATATAGCTACGTACAGTTGTTTGCTAATACACATTGTTTACTTTATTAATAATACTTTTTGATTTGAGCCAAATACATTTAAAAATGTTAAACAATAACGCGAGAACTGGGGGAAAATAAAATAAGACGAATATAATGGAAAGAAAATAGAAAACAGGCAGTGAATAATAAATATACGAAGTAAAAACTTAGAGCAGAATTAGTAATTTAAAGAGATTTCAATAGTAGAGGTTTTTATGTAATTAAACGATTCTTTTTTTATCAAGATCTCTGTATTTTTTCGTTACTTTCATTGACGTCAATTGTAGAACGAGTGATTAAATGCTCGAAAAGCTAATTTTCACGAATTGACATTCACGGTAGTGTACCTGGGTAAGCTTCAGTAAAAAGCAACGCATGACGCAAAAAGAACCGATGACGTGCCGAAAGAAAAAGACATAACATAAGTTATTTCATAAAATGAAAATGGAGAATTTTTGGCAAATAAACTTTCAAAATCATTTATAAAATTTATATTTGTTAAAAAATATTGTTTCACATATATGAGTAAACCATTTTAGGTATTATAGTTTTAGTCCTCTTTTACAAAAATTGTTGCGTTATCAGCGAATATTCTGTATGGATAAAACAAGTGTTTGCAAAGAGAATGTATACATCTATATCGGAAATTGATGTTTTAAAAAAATGGTGATTTTAAAATCATTCCTCTCAGAAAAAACATGGATAAAATTAAACAAATATTTTAAAATTTCGTTACATCTGACATAACGTGGTCAATGTTTCCAACATTATACCATGATTGACAACATTCTGTCTCTTGTTGCATGTGAAATACGAAAAGTAAGAGATTCCTCTACACGTGCATACATAAATTCGACATCAGCACATATATCAAAAATTTTAAATTAAAATAATGTTCAATGACATTAAGTTTGCTTTTAAAATCACTAAATGATATCTCTAAGTTACAAAAAATTTTTCCAGTACTAATAAACTGAATCAGAGTAACAACTTTTACATTAATTTCATATTAGGACTTCAGTATTTCCATCGTGTATACATTCATTATGTATTATGAAGATAATATTATTATTAACGGTTCATTATGGAGTGCGCACTTTTTACAGGAGGAGACTCCACATCCTGAGCCGTTTCTATCATTTCTGACCTCTCTCTCTCGTCCAATATGTTCTCCTCTACTTCCTCTTTCACAGTTAACACTTTTACTGCTACGGACGTCTTGGCATGCCGAGAAAAGTTGAGTCCCCTGTGCTACGAACATCTCAGCACGCAATGCCATCGACGTGGACCACACAACTTTGGCCGCTGATCCAATACGTTTTCAGCAGTTGAAGAATTAAGAGCGTGTAAGTCAGTTCCCTCTTCTGCTTCTAGTTTTCTATCACTTAAGATGTTTGTCCATAAACTGGTTTTCCAAACAGAGTTACCAAAGCTTTTTTAGTTTTTTGGAATTACAAATGCCCAAATATAAAAATTATGAAAACATGTTGTCCGCATGGAATAAAAGTTCGACATAATGCAACATAGTTAAAGGTATACTCTATAATAATTGAAAGACATTCAACATACTTTCTCAAGCAAACCACAATGACGCGTGCAAATTATTTGGCAAATGTAGATTACTGAATTTTTCTGGACTGTAAAGTGTAATGCCTTGATATTTAAAACAAAAAAAAAAAGGACCGTGTGCATATGACTCTCATTAATTTTAAGTGTATAATCAAAACGAAACTCAGAACCATGTTTTAGCTTCTTGAGGGAAGATGTTTCTTTAAACATTAGTTTTTACAACATCCAGAAAACTTAATTAAAAGTAGTTCAACATTATTAAAAATTACAGTATATTTTCCACCGAGCACGAGCCCATCTCATGTTTAAAATTAATGCAACAACTGCATAAGCAGCACTGAAAAACTTGGGTAGTAAACTTGAATAAGGTTACACTCTTACGAGTTTTCGGACAAGTTTAATTTGCTTCAAACTCCATTCCAAGTTTACAGCTTGACAATTTTCATTTGTGGGGTATCCATGTCGCTGCATTTAAAATGATGTGAACTGTTTTAAAAGACCCAGGGATGCTTTCTTCAAAACACGAAGGTTTCGAGACAGAGGAAATTTGAAACGCGTCGTTTAAACATTATTTTTATTATTTAATGTGTTTCACAAACTTAAAAAATTTAGAAACAAACTTTTAACCAGAAGCATATAAGTAATGACTGGATATGATTTTGTCGACGATATATATATACAGCCGACTTGTAAAAATTATTGGAAAATCCAAAAAATTTGAACCGATTGCCCGGCGCATTTTTAAAAGGATGTAAGTGTAATTTAAATTTCATTATCAGATTATCTGATATATACAATAAGATACTTGAAATATTAAAATGAAGCAAATTAAATTATAGAAAAATATTTTTTCTCTAGATAATTATTTAATGTTCTCCTAAATGTATACACCCTTTAGTGTTTTACGATTGCTGCCAAAATACTCAGATGTCCAGCTCTTCCCGCCCCGGCCCCGTCTAACTTTAAAAAGAAATTGACTGAAATAAAAGCTAGATTTCCCAGGTGCTTTCTCCAGGGGTGATTGGGAGACAAAACAAAGTAAAAAGTAAAGAAAAATGTGGATCCCCCAGCTGTTGAAAAATAGGGTGGGTCAACTTACTGGACAACATATTTTCGCCTTTATCACTATGATGGCTAAAGGTTTTCTTCTCTGTAGAGACTAAACTTTTGTATTTTCTATGAACCCAGACAAAATGAAGAATTTTCTTTTATAAAACGTCTTAGGGAACAGGGCATAAATAATGAAAATCTTAAAGGATTGATTGGAAAAAAACTTCGTTCATATATTTCGCGTATTTTCCCCACGAGCAAAAATATTAGGGGTTCGAGGAACCCACAACAAAAATGTTAGGGGTTCGAGGAACCCATAACAAAATTGTTAGGGGTTCGAGGAACCCACAACAAAATTGATTAGGGGTTCGAGGAACCCACAACAAAATGATTAGGGGTTCGAGGAACCCACGACAAAATGATTAGGGGTTCGAGGAACCCACAACAAAATTATTGAGGATTCAAAAAGTGTCTCGAACCCACGAAGTCGGCGCCACTGCCATACAGTAAAACCTCGTTATGTCTTCACCCTATGGCACCGGGGAGAAACAATTAATTAAGAGGGTGACGAAATAACGGATATTAGGATGATCCCTCGGGAATTCCCAAAAATTGCTTTATTTCAGCAAATAAAAATGCATGTACTATGTATTTCATATCACGTGCACAGGGGGGATTTGGCGGTCATTCAAGAGAGGGGCGATTAATTACTTGATTTTTGGAAATGATGCCCCAATGGACCTTTATTTTTTCTTTTTAATGTCAAATTTTCATTCAAGTGGGGACGATCGCCAGCCTCGCCCCCCCCCACCCCGAAATCCGCCCCTGCAAGTGCATATATTATTTTTAATCGACTCCCGACATTAATGTAAATAAACAGAATTAAAAAAATTACATACTTCCTTTAGTATTTTATTCATGCATTCCAAATTAAATTTTTACATAGCTTCATAATAATCCTGAATATGGGTTTGCCTATGTGACACTTGTGTGACACTATATGTGACACTTGTGTGACACTATATGTGACACTTGTGACTAGGAAATAGTTTTTTTTTGCAGTTCGATTAATCTTTGAAAGCATTATTTGTGCCTTTAACGGATCACAAATAACGTTTTATTAAATTTAATAAAGTAAAAACGTCTGTGGCAACGAACGTATCATTTTTGTTACACTGTACTCATCTTTTAAGTCATGCTTGTAGAAAAAAAAGGTGAGTGGGGGAAAAGTTAATTTAAAATCAAGGTGAAAAGATTGCTTTGACAATAAATTGGATATCATTGCATCTCTTGTCAATCACGAACTTGTAAGCGATCAATAGCCAGTAGATAGTCATTGTAGACCAGATGTACAAAACATAATATAATGGAAACAGCCTTTTCTTTAATAAAACCACCCCGAGTGATAAAAGCATTCATTCTCAAAGGCAAAATTTGAAAAAGCAAACAAAATCGACAAAAGTGGGCGGTGAGGCCATAAACAAGAACAGGAAGTGACGAATTAACGAGGTTTAGGGTTAGGCACATGACGATTCAAGCCGGGTTTCGTAACATGGTTTGTAGGGAAAGTCTAGATCATAAACGAGAATACGAGGTGACGAGTTATCGGGGTTTAATACTGGGTGCACGACGATTTAAACGGAGTTCCTAACCATGCTTTTCTATGCACGATCGCCGGTACTTTCAAAAAGTGACGAAATAAGCCGGGTGATGAGTTAACGAGGTTTACCATATATATATGTATATGAGGGTTCTACATTTCCAGACTTTAATTTCGACTCAATTTATTCAACGATCTTCCGTAAATTCAAACACCAATCGCTATTTTTTACAGAGAAAAAAACTTTATTTCTTTCCAAGGCTATCGCCATTTCTATTCCTACATTTTATACATGCATTATATATTTGTACACTATAACAAAGAAAACGGTGTTCAGTTTTTTTTAAAAAACACAGGCTCTTGAGATTTAACACAAGAATGTCTAATAAGAGAACAAATAAATTTACAAGGCTGTCTGTTTTTATCCTTATATATGTAAATTCCTGTCCAAAATTAAGATTACATTCAATGCTATTTCAATGGGAGAAGCACATGATTTGCTCTTTAACGCCCTATATGCTTTATTTATAAAAAGTAATTTTACAGAAAGTTAAAGAGATATAAACACTTAAAAGAATTACGATAAATCAAATTTATTCATATACCCTATGAAGGAGAACCCACGACCAAAAATGGTACAAAAACGGAAGGTGGAAAACAAAAATTCGCAAAAAAAGAAAAGATTTGGGGTAAAAAAAATTCTCACATAGACATACGAAATTATTAAAGAATAATCGTTGTTATTTATGTAAGAAAATTTGTTATCCTAAATCAGTTTTTATTTCTTTTCTAAGAATTTTTGTTTTCCGCCTTCAACATTTGTATAATTTTTAATCGTGGGTTCTCCTTCATATGACACCCAAAAAATTTTGACTTATTGAAATTTTGTGAAATTTTTATAGCTCGTTAATTTCTGTAAAATAATTGTTTATGAATAAATCACATCGAGAGTTGAAAGCAAGAATTCAAGGGCAAAATATATACCTTTTCCATGGAAATAACTTCGCAGACATAGGTTTATATCATCCACACACACACACATATATATAGTACCGTCGGCAGACTCGCATCCCATGACTGGGAATATAGAACGCATATCAAATCCCAATTTATTAAAAATATGTCGGATACCAAAGTCATTATTTCAAACCAAAAATTTCTAGTTTCGACGGAGACTGATCCTATCAATAGGGAGTCTAATCAGGGTAACAAAATACTTCCTTACTTTCCGAAGAATTGGAGATAATCTGGAGAATAAAATATTGACCTCGCAGCGAGCCTACAATCTGGAGGAAGAAATACTTGATCGTGCTTTTACACCAAGTACTTGGAACAATCCAGAGGAACTTTTAATGAATACCGTGGAGGAATAGCCACAAATACTGGATTTCATTAAGGAAGGATTCTAAATCAGAAAGATCGATTGCTGCTACTCGGTTTTCAACAATTCCCTTTCGCATATTATTACTGTAATTCTCTTATTTGGAACCGTAAGAAGTATCTGATTATTTTCGCCTGGAAAAGCCATAAACTCCTTAAAAAAAAAGCAAATTATTGACTCTGAGTTTGAAAATTTTTAAACAACTTTGAGCAGTAATGAAGAAAATCCATTTTTATCATATTTTATACGCAATCGTTTATATCGTGGAGGCTTTCGTTGTAAAATGAATATATAATCTGCCTTAAACTAGTAGTTCATTTCTTATTCATCTTTTTAAGAAATTTATAAAATTGCAGCGATCTGTAACCTCAAATGGACCAACAGGTCAAGGATTCTATTTCCGTTGTACACACAAGCCACTTTTTTTTTGCAAATTTCATACGTTTTCCAAGCAGTAAATTTCATTAAATAGATTGTACTATTCTGAATGCGATGCATATTTGTTCACATTTTAAGAATAGTATTTCATTTTTAAATCTATTTTAAGGGTAGCTGAAATTCACGACTTACTCTCCCAAATTACTTATTCTCACTAATAAAAAATTCTCTCATCAATTGACATGAAGAACTAAAGCATTTTTTTATAAACCTTGTGAATATTTAAATAGAGTTTTTAACCAAAGGACAACTATACTAACACCTTGAAAAAGGGCTTTCTTAATAACCTTTCAAATCCGTTTTTTCCTAATAAAAAATTCCACTTCAAATCTCTTTTGCGTCACTTGTATAAATTAAGGCACATTTTTTATACAGCCTACACGTCAGAAACAATCTCTCTTAAACCATTAGTTCATTTCTCATTCATACTTTTAAATCATCTCTAAAATTTCAGAGATCTTTAACCCCAAATGGACCACCAGGTCCAGGGTTATATTTCCGGTGTAGGCACATGCCACTTTTTTTTTTCAAATTTCATCCGTTTTCCAAACCGTAAATTGCATTAATTAGAGAGTATGTTTTTGAATACAATGCATATTTTTCACACTTTTTTAGAAGGATGTTTCATTTCTGAATCAATTTTTAAGTATACGTAAAATTCACGACTTCAGTTCGTATTCTCGCATAATAATTTTAAAAAAAGTTCACTCTTATCTCCTAAGGTTAAAAAATAAATTAGGCTTATTTATTTTAAAACCTTGTGAATATTTGAATTGGAATTCTAAGCAAAAAGACAACTATCCTAAATCTTGAAAAGAGGCTTCGCTTAATAATAATAGCTTTTTAAATCCACTTTTCCCGTCGTATGATATTCCACGTCAAACCTCTGACTTTTATGCTATATGCATGAATTAAATCATAATATTCTTTCACAATCTATGTACCAAAACAATCTCCCGTAAGTCAATATTTCATTTCTCATTCATTTTTTTTAACGAAATATCGAGCATTGCAGCAAAATTCAACTACATTCGGAGCACAAAGGCCCAGGTTTGAATCCCCTTGTACGCAATATTCACTTTTTTTTTCAAATTTCACCAGCTTTTCAAGCCGTAAATTGCATTAAATAAGCCTACATCGTATTTTTCTGAATGCAATGCATATTTTTTCACATTTTTAAGAAGGACATTTCAATTTAAAATTCATTTTTAAGGGTACCTAAAATTTAAGACTTAATTACTTACCTTCCTCTAATAACCTAGAGAAAAGCTCTCTCTCTCTCTCTCTCATTAGTCAACATTAAAAAATAAAGTATTTTTTAAACATTGTGAATATTTAACTCGAATTTTAAACAGAAGGACAACTATCCTTAAATCTTGAAAAAGGGCTTTATTAATAACGCGTTTCAAATCCATTTTCCTTCTTAAGAAAGTTCATTTCAAATCTCTGACTTTTATGTTATTTGAATAAATTAAAACATAATTTTATACAGCCTACGCATCATAAACGATCACCTTTAAACCAATAGTTCACTACGCATTCATCTTTTTAAGATATATGTAACATTGCAGCGAGCTTTATCCCAGTTCGGACCACCAGCTCCCAGGTTCATGTCTCTGGAAACTATCCTTAAATCTTAAAAACGGCTTTCTTCATAAGGTTTCAAATCCATTTTTCTGTCTTACGAAATTCGACGTCAAACCTCGGTATTTTATGTTAGACTCATAAAGTAAAGCACGTTCTTCTGCAGCCTATGCACTCAGAACGATCTCCCTTAAGTCCAGAGTTCATTTCTCAGTCTTTTTTTTTAAATCTTTAGCATTGTAGCTATCTTTAACCCCATCCAGACCACCGGGTCCGGGATTCTATTCCCTTGGTAGGCACAAACCAATTTTTTCTTCAAATTTCATCGGTTTTCCAAGCCATAAATTGTATTAAGTGGACCGTATTGTCCTGAACGCAATTCATATTTTTTCACATTTTTAAAAAGAATGTTTCATGTTTAAATCCATTTTGAAGAGTTCCCGAAATTTACGACTTGAATACTTAATATCCCCCGTAATAATTTAAGGAAAATATCTCTCTCATTTTCCAGTGTCAAAAAATATAGAAATATTTCATATAACTTATAAATATTTAGCTGAATTTTTATACACGAGAACAACTGTTCTAAAATCAAGAAGAAAGGCTTTATTTTCCTTAAACCAAAAGTTAATTTTTCATTCACCTTTTCAAGAAATTTCTAGCATTGGATGAGCTTTAACCCCGTTCGGACCAACAAATTCCGTGTTCGAATCCCCTTGTGCGCACAAGCCACCTTTTCTTAACTTCATCCGTTTTCCATACCGTAAATTACATTTAATAGATCTTATTTTTCTAAAAGCCATGCATATTTTTCCATATTTTTTTTAAAAGAATATTTCATTTTTAAACCCATTTTTAAAAGTAACAGAAATTTACGATTTAAGTCCTTATTCCCCCCTAATAATTTAAAGAAAAAGTACACTCTTATCTGCCAAGGTTAAAATTAAAGTATTTGTCTTCAAACCTTGTGAAGGTTTAACTCAAATTTTAAACAGAGGGACAATTCTCCTAAAATCACACAAAACCGATTTGCATTTTTAGGAAATTTTGGCAGGACAGCTAGAGCTTTAGCACAAACGCCTTACCTTTATCCGCAATAAAAAAAATGAAACTGCAGAAAATTTTCTGGGGAAGAGTCGGACTTCTGTGGGATGCCGTCCTCTCTGTCCCCACCTAGTTACGCCTATGGGTAAGCTTGAGTGTTCAAAGTCCTAATATAGGAATTAAATCTGTCTGCAAGAAATTCTGCTTGCTCTTCAACCTTTGATTGTGACACAAAGACATATTTGATCCCAAATATGCTTTATTTACAAACTCAAACATAACCTTTAATCTTGCGATATGATCCTGAGTAATTCTTTGAAGACTCGCTTTTAATACCAGTCTTTTAGTGGCCTGTTCAATGACATTACAAGGTCCCTTACCATGTGAGGTTGCACAAAAATGCCACTCAGCATTCAACCCAAAGTCCTAGCGATGGCGGAGGTTCATAAATTTTCTTCGATTTTTGTAGTGCTCTGATGCCTTGTCGGAGAAATGTATAACCTTTCCCACATATGGAACAGTGGCTTTTAAAAGCTCAATTATTTCACTGCGTAAATTAATTAATAATTGCTGTTTAAACTTCTTCCACTGTGTGATTAAGGTAATCACTGATAACGCAGATACTCTTTCTAATCGCTTCTACAGTTTCATTGTCTTGTATTTTAAAGTACAAAAGGCAACAGGTAAAAATGATTCTTTGTGATGGCAGTTAATTTGATAAATACTAAAGAATAAAATAATTTGAAGTCTTAAACTGAAATCTGAACTAAATCTAAGTCTGAAATTTGAAATACAAATGTTTATGTATACACTGGAATTCTAATTATTTAAATATATACCGATATTTAGAATATTTAACACTTACAAGGGAACTACCCCGAGTGGGAGTCCTAACTGAGAATTGAGACACATCGCAATTTATAGATTTTAGACCCCTAATTACGAATCCGAAGTCCTTTGTCAGTGAAATCCATATATTAATTTTTAATTAAAGAATAAAATTTTCAAAATTCTCACAGATTCAGGTGTTTGGCGAAATATGTGTAAGAATTGGCGATGCTTTTATTATCGTTTCAAAACTAGTTTGCTTTTTGATAGAAAAAAGTTCTAAACCAATATATACATGTACATGCTTTTTTTGAAAGCAATCAGAATTATCGTTTTAGATAAACTTCAAGTGCACTTTCTCTATTTATAAAAAATAATACCACAAAATTTAAAAATTTGTATAATGTGCATACGATGTGAAAATCGAAAGTAAAAATTTAAATATGGGTTTGTTTCTAGCAGAATTAATAAAAAACATTAAACAAGACTACCATGAAAATGGTATTGAATCAAAAAATATTCAAAACGTAACATTTGGTTTCAGTGGATGCATTTTAAAAGCGAGTATTCTTATATAATGAAATATTACAATAAATATTATCACCTGCGAAGGAAAGGGTTTCTATATTATTAAAATTTTAGGACCGTTATCTGAATAATTGCATTTATACGAGGAATATTGTAACATTGGTAGATATTGTTCAGATTGAAGTTGGTTATATATTATTAAAGAGTGCATTTTTAGTATTTCATTTCTATTTTTTATATCAGTTTCATATCATTAAGGGCGATTCGGTTTTTAATTTTCTTGAAGTTTTTATACTGCCTGAAAAAATATATATCGAGTGGTGGAATAAGGCATGTTGTTTTAGGGGTTATTTGTAAGGTAATGCAATCGCTAAGAAGATCTTCGTATATGCTTAGATCTGTGCACCCTGTCTAGGAATCTAACATGATACAAGAAGGTGGTCGCAAAATAAGAATAATGCATTATTCAGCCATTCTTTTATTTGTAGTTCGTCCATTTTTCCTGATTTTGAAGAAGTAATAAATGAATCTTAAAGTCGAAATAATTTTATTTAACGATCGGACCATAATTTTCATTATTTTCTTTTGAGCATATTAGTAACTTGCCTTTTAACTCCCTACCCATTGACAGCGTTGGTATAATTGTATACGAATATCCTAATGAAAACTCTAGTGGAATTGCTTAAGTGGTTTGTTTTCCCCCCCTTTAAAAGACAATAATCTTTCGTTTGCTATGAAATATTCGTCAACTCTGATGGGAATTCAGTATTTATGCAGGATCACGAGTTAATGTCGAATCTTTAATATAAATTTCACAGCAGTATTTTTAATTTCCTCAATATTATGGATATGTGCTGTGGTCAAGTATTTTGTGATTTTTCAAGGAACAATTCCAGCTGTCTTTGTAAAATTTTGGATGAAACGATAAATTGTTTTGAAATTTATTAAATTTAATTCTTTAACTTTATTGAGTACCAGCGTTTTAAATCCACGTCATGAACTGGCAAGTGACGATTTCTGGAATTCTTAAATTTTTTAACCATCGAAACCCTAATTATTTCATATTTTCGATTATTCGTACCTAATGACGTTTTTCTAATTTAAATATAAAACTACGATGCTTAACTTTGGAATAAGGAGTTTTAGTTTGAAGAAATTTTCATAAGAATTTTCACGAAGATCATAATAATCAACAATTGTTTTCATATTTGTCAAAGTAAATTCGTTTACCAAAGCTTACTCATTACTATAATCAGATTCGTATAATAATCTAACTGATGTTTATTAAAGTCATGAAAATCCGAAGTAACATCTTCAATCACATTATTAATAAAGAATAACTTTTGAATTTCTGAAAACAAACGTTTACTTTCATCTAATTCTGCAGCTGTAATTATTGAAGGTCATAAGTTGTATTTTTTTTTGATTGATAAACTTAAGATAGATTGATTGATATTCACAAAATTAAATTTTTTGAAAAGAAAATCAAAAATGAAATGTGGGCGGTTTTTATAATGTGATACTTCGCTAGAAAACGAACAACTAATAATTTCAGTCTGGCATTAAATAAACTTCTGATTAAACCAAGTTAAAAGCATACCAACTGACAACTCAAATTCTCGTCAATACCTCATTGCCGTCATAAATGCGCCAATTCTTACAAGGACTTCGCCAAATAGCTGAAATTTGCGCCAATTTTGAAAACCTTATTCTTTAATTAATATATGGATTTCACAGAAAAAGGACTTCGGATTCGTAATTGGGGGTCTAAAATCTATAAATTGCAATATGTCTCAATTCTCAGTTAGGACTCTCACTCGGGGTAGTTCCCTTGTTAGTGAAATATTAATTTGGCAACACATACAAAATATCGAAACAAGTTCGACTTTTCCCCTCAAATCCTCTCCCCCACCCCCTATCCTTTTCAAGGCAATCTTCCGATTCTCCAGTTTGGAGGTGGCTGTTTCTTATAGACTAGTTCGAATAACAGAAGGAAATTTTCAGCGTGCAAAGAAGTGCTTTCTTGTCAAATTTTAAACAGATAAATGCTTCCACTTTTGAGCTGTGAGTTGCCGAAAAATCCCGTTTTTGAAAATTTTCAAGCATTCAAACTTTTCTATGTTAAAAGGGGATGGAAGCAACAACTCCAGTTTTTTAGAATAACACTCTGAGACAGAGAACTAACATATAAAAAACGCGACATTGATATCTGTTGCCCTTCAGGAGGAAATCGTTTTCAAAAAATGACGATTTCAGCGATATTTCGGTCATTATCACATTACTCGGAATCTTTTTTAAAAATAATCTAAAGCTGTAAAACTTACGTGATGTAGGTAAACAAACAACGTAAATTTTAAATCTTTTTGAATATTTGATTTATCTTTGCTGCTTAATAAAATACATGCGATTTTGTAAGTATTTGTTTTTCGCAAAACCGCACGAAATCTTGTTTTTCCGATGCCTGTTGCCAAAATAAAAAAAAAAAATTTCAATTGGTTTTTGATTTTCTTTGCATATATGTTTCAGCATACAAAGTATGAAAGAAACCAGAAATGGTCGAGCGACCAAAAAAAAAAAATATTGTCAAAATTCAGTGGAACGACACGTATTTGAATCTGTTACATTTGTAGTATTGCAGAACTAATTCACGTGCTGAGAACTGATCCCAAGAACTTTCCAAAATAGGTTATTTAAAATAATGGCAACTCATTCAATAAGCAAACCAAAATAGAATCTTCATTCAAAAACGTTAAAATTAAAAGGTTTTTAAAACTCCAAAAAATGTACAGAAACGGCCAATTATCTATTACCTCATTTCCTCTTAATTTAGTGTTGACAAGAACTTTTTTATTCATGAGAAGAGCCTTATTTGCGAATTATGATTACAGGTTGAAATGTACGAGCTAAAACATTACCGCTGTCTTGCTACTGATGTCAGTATGCGACTAATGTCTTCAAGATAAATGGAAGGGTCTTTTGTGATGGTAGGTACTTGGAGGATAGATCACTAGACAATTGATAGATAAAATGGCGAAGACAAAGAGTCTATTAAAGCATAAAATATAATTTAAGAAATAATTTAAATATTCCTTTGCAGAAATTCAACGAATGAAATAATTTGGATGCTAAGCAAGTACAAAGGTCGTTTTTCGTACATTAAGGAATTATATATTTAAAAACGGTTGGGGTTAAAGAAAAGGGCAATTTAAATAATAATAGTTGTAAATTTTCAGCCAGTTATATAAGTTATATGCAGTGAAAAATTCCACATTTCTAAAGAGAAATGAGGCTTATTTAAGATTTTAGTACATCATACCAACAACAGCAATTGCACATGTTTCAAATATCACGTTTTCTAATTACCGCACCATTTTTCCATAGTCGCTTCAACTGCCTTCGTTATATATTTCAAATATATTCGTTTGGCTCTGGTTCGTGTGATATCTGGAGGCTAAGCTGGCCATAAGATGGCATGAAATCCACGAAGACATAGTTTATGAGATAGTCTTGCCGCATGAAGTCCAGTATGATCATGTCAGTATACAGACTTGTAAGATATAAAATACAGGCAAAACAATTGCCTGCAGATAGTTAATAACGCACAGCGGTATATCAAAATACTTTATAGAAATATCGGTATATATATGCGTGCTGTCCGAGGTTATTGTGGATCCGAAGACTGTAGCCTCAAATATCCGTGTACTTGGAATACGTGGAAATATTCGACGAAACAATACGCAATATAAATAAGAGACAAAAAACAACGTTTTAGAAGCGTATTTATGTAAAGATTGAATTCAATCTACGCGTTTCGGGCGATAGAAGTTCGCCCTTCTTCGGGAGTGAACACGTGGAATATCGTCAACAAACGAGGTTGATTCGCGGATGTAACCAGAGTTGAGTTATGATTGACTACATTTCAACATTTCACTTAATAACTCAACTCTAGTTACATCCGCGAATCAACCTCGTTTGTTGACGATATTCCACGTGTTCACTCCCGAAGAAGGGCGAACTTTTATCGCCCGAAACGCGTAGCTCGAACTCAATCTTGACATAAATACGCTTTTAAAACGTTGCTTTTTTTTGTCTCTCATTTATCCGTGTACTGTTCAATCACTGCAACTAGATAGGACCGATATACCAGTCCTCCCCTATACAGAGGTAAGGGGATCAGATGCGCTAAAAACATACAATGAGTTATTTCAGAGCACAATATGAATCCAAATGAATAAGATACAATTTCCAGATTAGCCGCCATTCAGACAGTAATGCATATTATTGATTGACAGTGGTAGAATGACAAGAAGGATGACGTGAAGAATGACAAGAGTGAAGTCATGGCTCTGCCAGTCGTTGCCTGCTGTATCATGTATAAAGGCAAAGTTTGTCCGTCCTTATCTTATATTGGGCCCAGGCAGAGGCGCACTGGGCCGCCGACCAAGCGGCCCCCGGCCGGTGCGATCTCATGAGCGATAGGACCCACGACTCCGAATGGGCAAGGATTCGCGCCCTCCTAGAAACCCAAGATATGCGTCCTTTGAGAGGACTCAGTCCGTCCCTGGGCCCAAGAGATTCGTCCTTCCATGTTCTCTGAAAACGCTGCGTGTGTACATTGATGACGCAACTTTTATAATTTGTATACCTAACGGGAAAGCTTTTGCATACCAATTTTCGGGACTCACTCTATGGTATAGGAATACCTCATACATTTGAAAACAAAAATGCATTTGTATTCGATACATAAAGTATTTAATGTTGAAGGCAGGCTTCTACATAACTTTTCAAATCCATTATATACTCCTAAGGAATTCCACTTTAACTCTTTGTCTGTTATGTCACTTACATAAATTAAAGACTTTTTTTGCAGTTTGCGCATCCAATACAACGTATCTTAAAGCAAGTGTTCATTGCTAATTCAGCTTTTTAATAAATCTCTAAAATTTCGTGTAATTCGTTGTCGGGGATTTTGTAAGTAATATTAAGTGTAAATTTTCAACAACGAATTTTTTCAGGTAGTCAGCTGTATAGCAAAACGATTATTTATTGCTAAAACTTTACGTTTCGATTCGAGCTGTGCGAATCATCATCAGAAGAGGTTAAATTACATGAAAAACTTTTGAGAAAATTGTAGAATATACATAAGTTGCGGAAACAGTATAAATACGTTGAAATAAATTATTATGAAATTTTAGAGACGAATATAAAAGCCAAAACAGAAGGAAATGAAATCGAAAAATAAAAACTGACATTTACACGTTACAGTTTTGTTAGAATGGGTAGCCAAGCAACGGGAATGGTTTTTGCATCGTCTCTATTAAAATTATTAGGATGCTTGATGATCCCTATTGCTTCTCTGTATAATCTGGGCCAAAAATTAGTTGATTTTGCGAGAACTTTAGTATGGTCAAAAAGGATTAAATGGTTATTTAAAATTGAATGTTCTGCTATTGCCGATTTTGTTATCTGTTTATTCCTCACGAGGCTTTCATGCTCCCGTTTTCGGCACGCAGTGGATCGACCTTTATGTATATTCTACAATTTTCTCAAAAGTTTTCATTTAATTTAACCTCTTCTGATGGTGATTCGCACAGCTCGAATCGAAACGTAAAGTTTTAGCAATAAATAACCGTTTTGCTACACAGCTGACTACCTGAAAATTTGTTGTTGATTATTATAATGCGCTGTGAAAGTCTACGTGAAACAAAGTGTAAATTTGTTATTCTTGGAAGAGGGCTCGAGTATCTTGCCCCTCGCCACTTGATTCGCCTTTGATCTATTATTGAAAAGTGATGAACCTTTTTTCCTTATTCTGCCTTCACTTGACAAAGGGAGCAGTTAGCTCTCGAAACATCGTATTTTAAACTTTATGTCATTGTTGAAATAGCTGTTCTTATGCAATTTCCCGATGAAACTTTGCATTGTTTCTTTAACCTCCTTGAATTGTAGAAGGCATTTAAATGCAAAATAATTTGTTTTTTGATTGAACTGTAATATTTTTAAATACAAAAGTAAGTGTGTAATTTTCATAAACTAAGTAAAATTTTTAAAAAATCATTGACGTAGATTTGATATCCGTCAAAATGTTGAGAATTTGTATTTCTTATATTTTGCTCGAAAGCTAAAATCGATAGCAAAAATAAAATAAATGGAACCAAATGTAAAATAAATTAAAATACATATATTTTTCTGCATATACTGCAGAAGATTTAATATACTGACTTTTATTTGTGTACAGGTATTGAAGCTATATAAATATTAGAAGGTCGAACATTCAGACAATTGAATCTTTTACTCAAGCTTAATGTGTGGTTTCATACCACCAACAGACACATCTAATAATATTTCCGACATTTTATATTTATTATTCATTTTACATGTACGTACATATGCAGGCATATTTGTCTGTATTCGCAATAAACTTTAATACACCTTAAAGTAAAATTTTCGATATTCATGTGGAATTCTGTCTTGCAGCTCGCTTCTCAGCAATCCCCATGGGTTTGTTGAGTCAGTAATTGTAACCAAATACTATATAATTATTTATAAAAGCAGGTTTTATCAGATAACATTTAATGGTGCCTCATACTAAAGAAAATCAAATGTCTTCATCATATTATCTTTTGGCCTTTTATGAGCTGGATGGATTCGCTTTTATAGAAGTTAGCTCTGATTATCTCCATATACTGAAGATGATTAAAAGATAAGAAAGATACCTTGCTTGATCAAAATACGGATTCTTTCGTTATTAGCTGTTCCTTGAACCCATCAGCGGGTCTACTGGATCTGCTTCTATTAGAGGAAAGCATTACCACAGGATCTTTATGTGAACTCTGATCAAAAAAAGGAGGATACTGTGGTAGCTATTAGGAGCTATTATGCCATAGAAACCATGGCTTCTTATAGGAAACATTCCTTTTTATCTTCTATCCAAAGTAATTTAAGTAAATGCGAAGAATTGTATCAAACTAGAAATTTTTCATAAGGACGGATTAAATCAAATTATTATCAAAGGATAAATAAAATCAGAGGATATAATTAACTCATTACAGAAGTTTGTAATCTTACGGATAAATTTAATGATATTTTGATTGGTGGTTTTAGTTTTATGCAAGTCAAAGTATTAGCGTCAGAATTGATAGCAGTTAATTTTGATAAAAAAATTAATTTATATGCTTATTTAAACCTTTGCTTTAAAAAGAAGTGAAATTTTATTCAAATTCTTTAGCAATTGAGAATAATGTTTTTATAATTTGAAGAATATGTAATGCATAATAAAATAACAAAGTATCGACGCCTGCAACCATAGTGGGTTCATCAACATAGATAGTGGCCTCTCAATTGGCAACAAATCGTCTTTTTCTATGAATCACACTTTAACTTACGAGCAGTAATAGCTCAATCAGCTTTAGACGCTATAACGGTAAACACCATCTTTCGGCGTTCGTTGGCCAATTTCCTACTGAACGAACGCCAAGCGTGATGATCGTGGAGGCCATTAGGTACCATGGAAAATCTCGGCTGCTATGAATTATAGGTAATTTTAGCAGCAATCGGTACATCAGAGAAGACCTGGAGCAGGCAGTCGTACCTTTCTTTCAGCGTAATCCTGGAGCTGTATTTCAACATGACAACGACCGCCCACATGATACGGGAAATGTTCAAGATTTCTTTTCAGCCTAAAAAATACAACTTTTTCCATAGCTTGCCTATTCATGTATGGTATGTCGTCTATTGAACATGTCTGGGATTTTCTCAAGATGGCGTCTTCCTCGTGACGCTCATCCTGTAGCTAACACAAATGAAATTTATGTTCTGAGAGAAGCAATCTGGAATGCTCTTCCTCAAACACAAATTCAAAATCTGTTTAATTCGACGCCACTTCGTGTATAAGCACTTATCGCAGCACATGGTGGATGAACCAAATACCGATTTTTGATATATAATCTTATGTTTTGGCTTTGTAAATTTAACCATCTGTTTGAATAAATGCAGATCATTTTTGTAATAAATTTTATTTAATTATGACGATTCCTTTATGATGTTGCAATTTTTACAAAAAGGAATATACATACAATAATATATTCTGGGCGCCAGGGGACAGGCGGACCCGTCCCCGAATGTTGGTATTGGTGTTCCATGTCCCCTCAATTTCAAACAAAAATTTTATAACGGGTAACGCCGTTCAAGATTTAAAATTTTGTTTTTTAATCTAAAGAATGCGGTTATATTTTTCGGCGTAGTGTATTTAGTGTAAAATAAAAAAATACGCTTTGTCATTTATTTGATGTAATTATACCTTTCGTTGGATTGTATTGTATGGCGCTTTTTTCTGCATGGCAGCGTTTTCATTGACATGTTATTATTTTCAACTGTCAAACGGAATGTTTTTAATAACGTTACAACCACAACTACATTTTCCCAATTTTAATTTCGCAAGCTCAAGGAAATTTTTGGCCCTCTACGCTCATTATCAACGACATAAATTAAAGGAACTGTCTACACAATCAAGGCCGTAGCTAAGATTTAATTTCGGAGGAGGTTTAAAAATTTTTACACAGCATGAATTGATACAATCACAGCATGCAAAGTCGTAGCCAGTTTCCATTAAAAATTTAGTTTAAGTGGAAGACGGGTCCCTAAGGTCCCCGCTCTGGATACGAGCACGTACACCATCAGCGTAATAAATACAAAATTTATTAAGGAGCAGCATTGTATGTGAAAATGAAACTGGAAATGTAACTAGAATATTAATTTTATGGTAAAGTGAACGTCATCAAGCAGAAGTACATTTAAATTAAACACTGCTTTGTTGATGTCTGTTATCCCTGTAAAGAGTTGTTAACAACAAGGTCTTATTAAGGTAACAGTTTTTTCATATTAGCTGATGATGTGGCAACAAAAGATGTTAAATTACTCGTAAAGAAAAGAATGATTTCTCCGGCGCCTGGTGGGACCCGAACCCACGACCTCCTGATTGCCGGTCAGGTGCTCTACCTACTAAGCTACAGGCGCAACCACTCTCTCCCTTACGAGTATATATATATAACTTTCCATGGACAAGTATATATATACTCGTAAGGGAGAGAATGATTGCGCCTGTAGCTTAGTAGGTAGAGTACTGACTGGCAATCAGGAGGTCGTGAGTTCGGGTCCGACCAGGTGCCGGAAAATCATTCTTTTCTTTACGAGTAATTTAACATCTATTGTTGCCACATCATCGGCTAATGTGAAAAAACTGTTGCTTTAATAATATTAAAATCTAGTTCGTCATATAGGACATTCTTGCTTCTTTGACTTGTCGCTTTGGCAAGGGTAGTCATAGTACTGCCACACCAATAGCGAACTTGTCTGTGGAAAGCTATATACAGGGTTTGTCCCAGAAGTTCCCGGAATGATTTTTTGTAGTTGGCAACGCTGGCTGACGGGGCGGAGAAGTTGGTGGGGGATCTGAGCTTGGAAACGAGACCGGTATCAGTCGCCTGCGGGCAGTTGTTGAGGCAGGGTCACGCTCCGCGCAGAGGTATCTACTGCACCCTCGTCGATCAAAAAATGGACCAGTTTTTGGAGCAGCGTTATGCAATCAAATTTTGTGTGAAACTGGGTAAAAACGGGGCGGAGACACTCGAAATGCTTCGGAAAGCCTACGGTGACGGGGCGATGAAAAAAAGCCAAACTTTCATGTGGCACAAGCGGTTCCGGGAAGGTCGGGAGTCCGTCAACGACGACGACCGCTCTGGACGCCCGTCGACATCACAAACGGACGACTCGGTGCAAAAAGTGCGTCAAGTTTTGGACAATGACCGACGATTAAGTGTTCGGGTGATTGCAGAGGAGTGTGGAATACCCAAAACAATCGTTCATCGCATTTTAACGGAGGATCTTCAAATGAGGAAAGTCTGCTCGAAAATGGTGCCAAAAGTCCTGACGAGTGAGATGAAGGAGCAGCGTTTGTTGAAGTGCCAGGAATTGCATGAACGCTACGAAACGGACCCAGAATTTTTGGACAGAGTGATCACAGGGGACGAGACGTGGATTTTTCAGTACGATCCCGAATCAAAGCGCCAGAGCAGCGAGTGGCACACCAAGGAGTCTCCTCGCCCGAAAAAAGCAAGGATGAGCAAATCGCGAATCAAGGCAATGCTCATTGTGTTTTTTGACAGAAAAGGTGTAGTTCACAGTGAATTCGTGCCACAAGGACAAACAGTCAACAAGGAGTTTTACTGTGAAGTGCTCAAACGGTTGCGCAACAGGGTTCGACGCGTCCGAAACGAAATTCGCGACAATTGGATCTTGCACCATGACAACGCGTCAACCCACACCGCGCTCATTGTCTCCGAGTTGCTGGCCAAAATGGGTGTGGCAACGCTGCCCCAGCCGCCGTACAGCCCCGATCTGGCACCAGCGGATTTCTTTTTGTTCCCAAGGATCAAAAGAACCCTGAAAGGAACTCGGCATGGGACGCTGGAGGCGGTAAAAGCAGCCGCGACGACCTCACTGAAGGAGATTCCCGTTGACGACTTCCAGGGCGCCTTCAATGATTGGGTGAAGCGTTGGCAACGGTGCATCGAAGCAGGGGGAGAATACTTTGAAAAGTTCTGAAAAGATTGTAAACTGATATTGAATAAATGATTTTAAAAAAATCATGCCTGGAACTTTTGGGACAAACCCTGTATATACTCGTAAGGGAGAAAGTGGTTGCGCCTGTAACTTAGTAGGTAGAGCACCTGACCGGCAATCAGGAGGTCGTGGGTTCGGGTCCCACCAGGCGCCGGAAAATCATTCTTTTCTTTACGAGTAATTTAACAAGGTCTTAGCTAGAAACTTTTTCGGGGGGAGGCAAAACATTTTTACAACCTTTCTATTGAATAAGTATTGGTAGCAAAAACATTTCGGAAGGGGGTGTGGGCCCTTATGACCTCCCGCTTGCTACGGCCCTGTTGAACAACAAACTGCCTTCTACTGGTATACTGTCCCCCCCAATATTTTTATATCGTCGGCCCCCATGCAATCTATAATCAAAATAATTAATGCCCCAAATATTATAAGCTTCAAACGTATATATAGAATATGTTAACAATACCGCCTTCCTATATTTTTTTCTTCCTTCATGTTTTTCACACGAAGCATTTGTTGCTTATTTAGCCGTTACTTTTTGATTGTCTTTTATAAAAAAAGAGCTATTAATTGCACGTTAAAATTGAACGTAGGATTATCAAGCAAGATTAAAAAATGCCTATGAAGCAAAAGAATTACGTTTTAAGGGTTCTCTGCCAAAAAACAAATACATTAGGCAAGCAACCGGAGCACTAGCCGGATAATTAATGTAATCTAGTTAAATGCATTGGTCCGTTGGGTACTGCCGGATAATATTTTACTGCGCAGCTGAGAATAAATTTGTTTACTTGTATTGCTTAGTCACTGCTAAGTCTTTAATTAAGTCCTCTCTGATGTTTTGTTAAACTTTTTTTTTTAGTTTCCTTTCCATTAGTTTTTTCCTAACTATTTTTTAACAGATGCAAATTGGCCGCGAATGTTGAATAATACATTGAAAATTGCTACATTTTGCCACTAGGCGGTGCTTTAATTTGTCAACCCCTACCTCTGTACTTAAGCTGAATGTGATCGAAACAAAGCTTAAGTCATTTGAGACCCTTGGTTCAGGCATTGAGCTTTAATTTAAACTACAGCCATTTATTTCTTTTAGAAAAGAAAAGCGAATTTAGGTAGAAATTTGTCCCTTGATGAATTCTACTCTCAAAATTTCGAATGCAGTGTCAGTTCGTTATTTTACATGTTAGCTTTAAAATTAGATAGAGGACAATGTTACAAAGTGGAGTATTTTTGGAGTTTGATTTGGCTATCTTGCATTAAATGCATTCTTCCTTGATCGGTTTAAACTTCGACAATCAATTAACACTTTCATTATTACTTGTGCGTAATATATAGTCAACATTTGTGTGATTAAGCCCATGGTGCCAAAGGCTTAAATCATAATTAGTTTCTGTTGAAAAATTATAAGAATCACTTTTATCTAATTCCTCTTTATTTGGGTTATGATAGTACCATGGCTTACAAAAGTATAAACCATTAGTTCTTTTAGCATAGAACATTTTTTCACCTTTATTACTATAAACCCAAATTTTACCTTTTGCTCCTACAAAATTGGCTCCCACTTGCTCACTTTTTGAACCTGAAATTAAATTTCTCCTTAACTTAGGTGAATACGCCATATTTTGTAAAATTATCTTTTTGGGTATACCATTTAGGCGTACATAGAATTCAACGTTATCAATGTCTTCAACTGGACTTTGTAAATTACCTATGGCAAGTGACATAGTAGTATTATGCACTGGTTTATAGAATGAAAATTTGATATTGTTACAAAAATGGTTTCATGCTGCCGTGTCTAATACCCAAACCAATGTATTTGTAACATTTATGTGATTTAAATTAACTTCAATATTTGATAAATTATTGTCATTACTTAAGCATCACGGTAACTTAAATTATTCTTTTTTAAATAATTTCTTACCTTTACTCTTGTTAGGATTCAATATGACTCTACAATCTACAATAACATGATCAAATTTTTTACATTTGAAACGTGGACCAATTTTAACGGTACATTCTTTATCATCATTTTTACTAGAAACACTTTTTTGCAGTTGAAACATAAATAGAACTTTGAGTCAACTTTTACCTATTTAACTCCACTTTCTTCCGCTATAAGTTCATCTAATATCTTTTGGAACTTGAAGTCCTTGTCTGGCCAACGATATATCGTTTGAACGATATTTTAAAAATTACTAGTATTTTATTACTAGCATTTTATTACTAGTATTTTATTAGTAGTATTTTATTAATTGAAATCTCTGATACATTTCAAAAACAGGATGGCCGACTTCACGGAGTTTGGATATAGACTTATGTAATTTTGCGGCACATAACCCAAACTCCTCTCCATGGGTATAACGATGAGAAATAAAACTCTTCCAGTAGTTGAATTATTCTTGCTATAGAAACAGGTTCAAAATGCTGCTTAGGTATTTGCCACGCAGTTAGACCATCCGTAGTTTCGGATATTAATGCTCTATATTCTAGATCAATGCTCAGATTTAAATTTGAATAAGCTCTTATTTTTCTTAAATTATAGTCCTGCAATTCTTTTCGAGTAGCTTTATCATCTATAGATGGTTCAGCTTCATCATCTATAGATGGTTCAGCTTCATCATCTATAGATGGTTCAGCTTCATCATCTATAGATGGTTCAGATGGTTCATTTTCATCATCTATAGATGGTTCAGCTTCATCATCTATAGATGGTTCAGCTTCACCATCTATAGATGGTTCAGCTTTCATCACCTATAGATGGTTCAGCTTCATCATCTATAGATGGTTCAGCTTCATCATCTATAGATGGTTCAGTTTCATCAAAAAAGACCAAATGCCTCGTTCCATGAGGACAACCTTTATATATACACACTCTAAACGTTGTAGTTGGACAAATTTAACATGACTGCATTTATTGAAAAACCTTCCATGGTTTTTAACGCTTAAAAGTTATTGAGAAAATTTCTTGACCGTTCAAATAAGTCCTACCTATTTAAATAAATTTTTAACTTTCAACTTCAATTAACACCACAATGTACGCTTGGTTGTTAAATTTACTTCTTTAAAGGCACAAGTATCAAAATAAGTTGGCATTAAAAAAACAGGCACTCGTAATACGTTGTCGTATATAAGCGTTTTGCAAACATGTTAAGCATCCAGCATTTCGGGCGCGGCACGCCCTCCCTCGAAGAACATAATTTTGCCTTGGCAGGGTGAAAAGCTCGTAGTAGACTTCAATAGACGTTGAACTTGGCCCATAACCATTTCGTTAGAAATAGAAGTCTTTTAAAATTAATTGGTGCTTTTAAATGACAAAATGAATTAGAGATTTCTTGCTTAGTTTCATCTTGAAACTTTATTGGACTACAAGCTTTTAAATGATAAAAAAAAAAACATTAACGTGTTTGTCTTGCTCTTTACGCAAGAACCATCCCAACAAGAAGTGAACAAACTGCAATCAAAAAAAATATAGGACCTGATACAGGGCCGCAGAAAAAATAACTACGTCATACTGTGACGTAAATATGCAAATTGTTATTGACGCAAATACACAAATTATTACAGTATTCTCTAACCAAAAATATATAGGTCTTTGGATTTGAAACACCAGACCCTGCCCCCACCCACATGTCAATATTATTTCAAGTCGGTATTGACACTACGTAGTATGTCATACTGTGAACTATGTATATTGAAGATGCAATTGAAGAATGGACAATACTGAAAATATAAAGTTTCTTGCGAGACTTGTTTTATAACATATGAAACACAGCAACATAAATTTTAAAAACTACGAGATTCAGAATTTAAAACAGTATTATTAAAAAATATAGGAAAGTAGTCCACAACATACATTTAATATTAGAAAAAAATTATATAAAATATATTTAATACGTCTGCGCGAAGAAAAATCGTCTGTTAGTTTTCAGGCGAACAAATGTAGCATTTTTTAATAACTTCTAACAATTTTTCAGCTAAAGCACGATAGTTTCTTGGTGAAGCGATTACATCAACAGACATTTTGTGCTAACAGCGTTAATTTGTTCTATAAGATATTTTTACCTCAACTCAAGGGAATTATTCGCATAATTTCGAAGGAAAATGCCTATCGCAGACGAAGTAGAATTTATGGAAGTTGCTTCTAAAATCCTTTCCCATCCTAGCTTTTCAAGTTTCTAAAGTTTAAACTTAGTTTGTTTACATGTTGTTAGTTTTAGTTAGTATGTTAAACATCTAATTATGGGGCGATAGATAAATTAGGGTGAAGGTTGCGTCTTATATTAAAAGTCAACATAAAGTTATTCCACAATTTTAGTAAAGCGGTTGTGTTGTTCAGTAACTCTAAGGTTCCTCTAGAATTTGAATAATTTTAACAAATAGTATACATATTTCTGTTAACAGGCAATTATTTATTACAATATATAATAGATTCGGAATTTTCTGTCAATAAAATATTCTCGTCATTTTCTCTTAATTAATTTACATTAAAATATAGCTACTAGGAAAACTTGGAGTAACAAACGTTTTATTACGCTGGTCTGTTCTCACTGGCAGGTTCTCTGAGAGGATGAGAGAGGTCCAAGACACTTTTTTTTTTTTGCGAGGCCCCTTACCTTTGACAAGGCCGGGGACAGAAGTTGTAGACACCTGGACGATTTTGCAGATCGACCCCTCCCCCAAACCCTGTCCATTTTCCCCTAGGATAATTTTTGGTGTTGCGTTAAGATATATTAAATGTAATAATAATTTTAATAAAGGAAAAACTAAAATAATTTGCGCTGGGCCCCTTATGATACAGGGGTCCTTGGACATTTATCCACTGGCCAATGGCCTGCCCTTAGAGCCAAAAATGAGAAGAAATTACTAATGACAAATTTCAATAAGGGAAATTCAAGTATTACGTAAGCAATATTTTGGCCATTTCAACCCCCCCTCCTGGTAAGCAAAAATTAACATTGGCTAACATAGGAAAATAAGCCCATGGCACCCCTCCCCCACTTTGTCAAGGTGCTTACGTAATATTTGAACTCTCTTGAATATACAAGTACTGTAATTTGAACATATAGGGTAATGGCTGAAAATGTATATGATGAAAATATAATAAATGAAGAAAATATATTTGGTAATACATAAATCATTATTGACTGTTCTGATTTTTTGATGAAGTAAAAGCTTTTGTAGCTTTTTTTTTTCTGGGAATGCATTGATAATTGAAGAAAAGTTGAGCTTTCGTGCTACATCGTAATTTATGTTGAGCATAGCCAGTCCATTCAATCTATCTTGACCCATCATTTAGCGGTGAAAATTTTTAACTTGTTTGAGCACATTAAATGTTCTTTCACCTAAAACCACTGACACTGGAAGAGTCAGAAAAATCCGCAATGCAAGGGTTGTAGTGGGGAACATTTTCCTTTTAAAGGCAAAATTTAAGGCAGTCCGATAAAGCGATGACAAGGCCGAATATCCCCCCCCCTGGCCCCCTTCTCGGAGACCCTGCTCACTGGAAAACGCAGGGGGTTGATAGGGTAATGGAATTTTGCATTTATATGTATGAATATATGGATGGGTATCTCTGCGACTCCCCTATTATAAGCCTATAAATCTCGTATGAACTTTCGCATACGCCTATGTGTGTGTATTCAAGTTTTGTTCTTTATGAGATAACAGTGGAGAAAGCTCACACATACTCCATTCCACACATTCCAACATACTTTAATCAAAGCAATTAATCAACTATTTAATTACAAAGTAACTTTCCTAATTAATCGACTAATTAATTAACAAAGTAATTAATCAGTTTCATCTAAGCTAATACTTTGATCAGTCTCGAGATATAAAATTGGCAATTACCTTTTCAATCTCCTGGTTATCTCTTGAATAATTATGTAATGGAACCTTTGATCGAGAAAATTTTATGTAATGATCTAGAATTTTGCATCCTACAGTTCCTTATGATGAACTTATCCATGAGATTCAACGCTTCGTAGGAAAATTGCAAAATGCTAATCTGAGTTATTTCATGGTCAGCTGAATAACCTTAAGACAATTCTTTAATCAGCTGATGAAACTAACAGTATATCATAATATTGGAACTGCGTGACTGCCTTAAGAGCTTGCATCAAGGACGGTTACAGAAATCTTTCGAAGGGAGACGACTTGTTTCTGATTCCTACTTTTAGCCAAGTGTCCGATATTTTTCATTTCATTTTCCATGGTGCAACCCTTCTCAAGTGGAAGCGATTGACCCATGGCATCCCTCTTGGATCCACCCTTAGCTTGCATCATGTTTTTTTTCCAATAAAAAGCATTTTTGGAAGGAAATACTCGGCCTTTCCTTCAATACCTAAGTAAGTTTAATTTCCACTCTCGAATGTTCTTTCCTTTAAGACCGCGGTGTCTTTAATAAGTTGAGTATTTCACATTCTTCCATGATTTTCACTCTTCCTTCATCATGAGCCCTGTTTTCTTTAAATTCCTTCCTTTGTGATCTTATATTCTTTGCATTCCTTCTCCTAATTCGTTGCATTAGTTCGTAAACTAATTTTTGGGGAAGGTAGTAAATTAAGACCAATCATGCAGGCTTAAATCTCTACGTATGCATAAACTCAATGTATACGTTTAAAAATTGTTATTTTTTTGCAATTTCTCTTATTTCTTAATTGTGACTATACTAATTACAAAGAAATTAAATTAATACATTGATAAATTAAAAAAAATGTTGCCATCGTATATATATATATGTGTGTGTGTGTGTGTGCACGAAAAGAACCTTTCAGTTAAGGTGCCTAAAAAAATTGAACAATTATAAATTTTCCATGGAAGATTGATGCAGATCTATTTGGCTGTATAGACACGTCTACCCCTCATCGCATATTCTGTCCACGTCGTGACAACATTTATCAATTATTTAAAGATTAACGTCGGACATTGCGTTTTCGATGATGAAAATGCACATAAGCGCCATTAATTCAATTACGTTCCCTATATACGTCGTCTTGCCGCATCCTAAACAAGACATTTATCATATTATCCCAACGTTATATTGCTTGGTATATCACAATCAGCAGTACCTTCAGCTTCCAGACCGCCCAAAAACTAATATCTTTATGGGAATAAGTTTTCTTATAGCATTTCTTATAGCATCTTCTTATACTAGTGTAACGAAAGCAAGTTTTAATACGCAATTTTTATAAGTTAAGAACCAATTTTCTTTCTAAAAGTGTAATAAATAAATTTTTAATTCTTAAAATCTTTTTTTTTTCAGTTCCAAAATCACGGATATTTTCATATTTTTTCCCGCATTACTGTCTGATCAGCAGAATGTCAGAATACAGACAACATCGAACAAAAAACAATTTATGAATTGCAATGAATTCTTTATATAACGCATTTTTATAATATAATTTCTACCATAAAACCAAAATTTCTATACTTGATAAAATTTAAAAATGTATGTGGCCTATTTCCTGTTACACTCAGCTGTTTCTTTCTTTTGAAAACGTGTTCAACTGAAGTATCGTTTAAATTTCCTTTATATTTTATAGAAGAATTGAGACGGACACATCAAAAACCTGAAAGTATTTTTTAGTACATGTACTTGAAAGACTAGACCTTCTTTTTAAATTTTATTTTGAAGTGTCATTTCCTATTGGTCAGTTTTTCTTTAAAGCCCTTGAAAACATTGTTAACCTCATGCCCTCTAAAAAATTGTGGTTTTGACATTTTGCCCTTTATTTAATATTCAAAACTGCTGTGACATTTGTTTTTGTCGAAATATCCATCAAGGAATGTTTCGTTTTCTTCCTTCCTATTCCCACGTCATCACTTAACCTCCCGGATTATTTAATATCCCGGAATTATTATTAATCTGCCGGATCATCCTTCATGGACATTGATTCATTCGATTCCGTATTAAACGTCAACGGTTCGAAAATATACAGCCATCAAAGAAAGTTGTATTAACTACACCAGAGTACAAATCATGAAACGGAAATGAACGGTAGTTATCAGAAATTGTACAAAAGAATTTTTTTTTATAAAGGAAATTACCAAAGCATTAGAATAAATATATTTTATAGAGAAACCAAATTGAATAATAATGTACTCACTATTATTTGGAATTATGTGATTTAATTCCTTCTACTTCTATTTATTAAATTCAAATATAATTCTCATCGTTACCGATCCTGTGGCAATATCAGATGATAAATTGCTCACAAAGAAAAGACTTATCCTTCGACTCGTCTCTTTGGTTTAAGAAAACAATTCAAGCACTCTCCCATTAATTGCGAATTTGTCCGTAGTGTAACTTTATAGTCTCCCGCAGAATGAAATTTAATCAACGCTTATAGCTCAATGGGACAGGGCACTTGGCTGGTAATCAAGAGGCTGTGGGTCCTGTCCCTATCAGACGCCGATTAATCATTCTTTTCTTTGTGAGTGATTTATCATCTTTCTACTTCTCTTTACTGAAAGCGTTTTACTTCTCATTTTTTTGGATAATTATTCGCAATATCCTCAGAAATCTTCATAATATGTAGGAGCAAACAATTAACGAACGTAAGTTCGTGAAAATCTCCATCAACTTCAGTGGAGATCAATGCTCAAAACGTAGGGTCTTCACCAGGGCTTATCGAAATAAAGGTTTCTAACAATTCTTTAAAATTCCCACGATTAGTGGAGATTACGTCTTCGTGATGACCACGAAATGCTAATTCTTGCTTCCCCAAGTAAAGAACAGCACGAATGGGCGGGCAATTGAATGAAACGTCTATTAAGCTGCACATTCTCGTTGAAGCGTTTAATATATATTGCCTAAAGTATTCTTTTAAAGCATCCTCGGTACCACTTAAATTTTTTTTTAAGTTTGAAAAACATAATGTACAATCCACATGGTAAAAAAACCTTCATGTTTGTGAAGAGCACGGGTAACGTTACCAAAATCATTGAAACCACTCTTATTCCACACATTTGATTTAACACCAATGATTAAACATGGCATACAAAAAAGTTTATTTAAATAATAACTCCCACACAGCCATTCAAACTCCGAATATCACGAAATCTTAAAATGCCGATTATATACTTTGTCCTTTTTTTGCAACTTTAGTTAAATTTAACACAGGCATGGGCTTTTCCTTACTTAAAAATTCTTTTTTATCATCGTTATTCCAACTGGAGAATGGGGTGTCTAATAAAATACATACCTGGTCATTTAAGGGAAACGTCATATTGTAAAGGAACCTATTAAGTTTAACCTAACGAATCAAGTAACGGAAATATTGATTTCCTAGGCGGTTTGAGAACTTGTAGCATAGTGCGCATATCTGAACTTTGGACCATATAAAAGATGGACACAGCAGTGTCCCCAGTTTAACGGCTGCTCTTCGAGCGGCTCCACATCACGTGACATTAATTACATCACTGGTCACGTGAGGCATGAGGAAAGTGGAAAGGACGTCTCGTCCTTCCTAGCAAGCTTTTCCATATTCTTCTAGTGTGTTAAAACGATCATGGTGCGGTACAGTGTAGCATATAATTGCAAGGAAAGGGGTGGGAAAGAAAGGCGGAATTTACTCATTTCACAGGTTTATTAATGTGTATATATCTTCTGTTCACACTGTTAATGATACGGTTCCCATTATCACACATAAACATTTCATTCACACATAAACACACACAAATTACCAAGAAAGGCATCAGCTTTAACTTAAAACCAGAAAATATGGAAGAAATAAGTCATTAAAATGTATAAAAAATAATATATAGCAATTATATAAAAAAATCGACATATTTTAAATATCGTACTTTTTTTAAATTATTGAAAATATATTTTTACTTTGTCAGTTGGTTTTAAAATATAGGTATTTATGATATAAAAGCATATTAAAAATTTCAGAACTCTAGTGCGCATAGATCTGAAGATAATCTCTGCGCAATATAGAAAAAGTGATTTTGAGAAAAAAAGTGTTCAAGTTGGAACTTGGTAACAAGGTAACATGTAATAGTTATTTTTATTTTATACAATAGTGCAAGAAGTAATTGAAGAATTTTGATGCGGTTTGTTTTAAAACACTGCCAAAAATCTATATTATTTTTTAAACTAATAAATAAAAAATCGATTTTTTAAAGATTTAAAGGTCCTGTGTCCCCTTAAGAAACAAAAACACAACGAAATTACACGCTTCTACTGTTACCACTCAACGTGCCTCGAAATACTTCAGGGTAATTAAATAATTCTAACAGATATAACACTAAACTGTTTGTAGTTTGAATCAAAGTTTGATTCAATTCTTTGATTTAATTTTTTTTCTTTGACCAGTAACACACCCCACAGAAAATTTTTTACCTCTAGAAACCTCTGTGGTAATCAAAAATCTCAATTTTTATTTCTGATCAAGCCATACCTCTGTTTTGGTAATTTTTACCTTTTTCCCCATGCAAAACCTCTAGATTCAGAGGTAAAACCTCTGATCTGGCAATACTAGCTGACATGATGATGCGATAAAAATTTCTCTTCTCTGACAATACTTGATTTCGCCGTAAATAAATCGTCGCCATAGTAACCATGTTCGCAAGGCATTTCCGTTTTGAAGCGAAGCTCTGAATTTCTATAAAGAATATGTAAAAAATTTTGTTTCATAAAACCCAATTTTATTTTATCAAACGCGTTTTGTATAAAAACGTCTTACGCTCAAGATATTTTCAACACCGTTTATCTTACTACCATAAAACTTGGTGAACCATTAAAACTATATATATATATATTATATATATAATAATGACGGAAAATATAAGAAATTGAGGGATATTTTGTATAAGTCCATTTTAACTTACGAAAAATGTCATATTTTAATAACCTTATTTAATTATATTAAAAAATACAAAAACTCATTATAATATTAAGATTTTCCATTAATTCAAAGGTATCAGTATTGAATGCAATACAAAGTCTTGTTTTTGATTATTGAGTAAATATAAGTAGCAATATTTTGCGCGTTAAGAGGTATAATTTTTCGAACCGATGAACCGGTGTCGCCATTTTTGTCTTTTATAAAAAAATGGCAACAAGTAAATATATTTTGTTAATAGTTTATTTAACCAAACGATATAGCAATATTACAAACAAAATTTTATCTCTGAGTGCATGTTAATAAAGTAGCTATAATGCGTTAAATTACAGGCTATTTTTGTGCATTTTCCTGGGTTGAAAGGATATATGACCCCCTAGGTCCAACGGAAAATGAACGCGTTCAATAATTTGGACATTATGGAATGAAAACCTATGGTTTTGATTCCAACAGTGCTGGGTGATAGAAGATTTAAGCAATTCTTGTTTTCGTACATAATTTTCATGTTCCTTGACCCTAAATCGCAGTGACCTTCGTGTCTGGCCCACGTAGCATTTTCCGCAGTCTTGACAATCAATCTTGTAAATACCGGAGTTGTTAAAATCCGGAATGGGATCTTTAAGCTAGGAAATTCCAATTTTGTTGATGGGGATGAAGAGAACCCGGAAACTAAAAACCCGTAGGATGGAAGCGATGTTGGATGCTACCCCAGGTTCAAACGGGATGTACACTGTCTCTTTTTGAGGCGAGGAGTCCTGCGAAACCGTCGAAGATTGTAAGATGCATTTATTTTTGGGTCTGTTGACCGTGTGGTCGATAACAGAAGTACTGAATCCACGGTGAATGGCAATTTCTTTTAGATGGGCGATTTCTTTGTTGAGTGATTCTTCTGAAGATGAAAGGAGGGTGAGAGCTCTGAAAGTGAACCAGAAGACTTTTTGAGAAAATGAATGGACTGAGGCCGCATACGGAGGCGAGCAAACAGAGCCAGGCTATCGAAATACGCTTATTTGAAAACCGGTGGATGAAAGCGTTGTGAGGACATCTAAAAAGGCTAATTGTAAGTCACATTCCGCTTCAAACGCAAATTGCATGTTTGTTCAACAGAATTGAGTGAAGTGAGTGCGTTGTCGAGGTTGATATATCCATCCGTGGGGATTGCGAATATGTCATTAACGTATCGAAACCAAGCTTTACACGGAGTGATGTCATGGATCTTTTCTTCCACATAGTGCGTGTAAATACACATAACAAGGGGGAGAAAAATTGCCCATTGCGAGCCCGTTGGTCAGTTTAAATAACTGGTTTTGGAAGGAGAAACTGGCTTATTGTGCTGCGACAATATTGTGTTTTATTTATCTACTATTTTTGCGCAGGGTATTACAACCAATCGCAAGTTGTAGAAAAGTTTAAAGTTTTAAATTAATTTTATTATATCAATGTATTCATTATAATACTATGTATCACTTGCCAGATAATAAAGCATGTTTAGGTATGAACCTGTGCTCTTCTTGTTGATGACACAATACCTTTTATAACAGGGAAAATGCATTTAATTGAACATATAATTTAATTACAAATTTGTGTCAAGGCGTTAATGTTTTGGGTTGTCTAAGAAACTAATCAGAGAAATAATTAATAGCTAGTTAGATGAAATGCTGCGGAATTTTATAAAAATATGCAAAAAATATTGGCAGAAACAATAGCATGATGACACAGAGATTATAATAATCACTAATAATTTGTTTACGTGCATATGCCCCTAATGTGTGCCTGTCAAAATTTGACAACTTTAAAAAACCAATTTATATATTACGCACTAATCGCTGAAATTTTCATAAAATGAAGGAAATTGAATAATCGAATTCCTCAGATATATAAAAATGTCATTTAATTTTTTATTTAAACGATTTTTATTTCACTTCTTAAGCTTGTTTTACTTGTTTAGCTATTATTATAACAGGCTGAACAGTGGGCCAGCGGCAACGCGATACTCTTACTTACTATATTCTCGGCAAAGCTAATCTAGTACACTGACAAGGCGCAGAGCAGTATGATTTCGCCAGTGCAATATAGTTCGCCCTTTCTTACGTTAAGAGAGTACATAAAATATTAAAATAATGATAAAATATCTAAAACATACGCATATTTGTGAAATTAAAATCTGATATTTAATAATTTTTGAAAAAGAAACATAACGAGCGCTGACGTCATTTAAGTAACTGACCACTCAGAGGACTTCGTTCGCTTGGCTGGAAATTTGGCGCCTGGAATTTTGGCGACTGCGTTTTTCTGCATTCCAAATTAGGCGATAAATAGCCTAATAACGTTGAGGGCTATCTCATTTTTCGCCAATTTGTGAATGAATGAATATTCTTTGCACGGTCGTGAATAGTTCGCCGTAATCTTAACAGTGTACCAAGTTAGCTTTGCTGCGAGTATAGAAAATATTTTCTGAAAGTTGCTGCTTCCCAACGCTTGTCGTTTCCTCTGCACCATACGCCGGGATTTGATGTTCTAGGCACGAGAGTTTCGGATTCCTCGAAAAACTGCAAGTTCTGGATCAATGTGGCCATAGTTAGCTTTTCTCTGTAAAATACGAGTTAAAAATTTTTATTAGAAAACCGTTTATACATAAATGTTTACAAATAATTGTTTTTGATTTACCCTGTAAATTGCATTATTAGTTGCATAAAATAATGAATATGATGCGGTGTAACAATACATTAATTTTAATATACCTTTTATATGTGCATTTAAGCAATAATTATGAAAATTTTTATTATTGGTGTCCAAAAGGTACACCCGGTCGGCGTGAAAAATCACGTAAGTAAAAAAATCGAGTTTTTTTTTTATGGCCTGAAAATTTTCAAGAGGTTGTGATATGTCATGCGTGCAAAATCAGTTGAGTTTATGAGTCGAAGTTCGCGGCATAAAGAGAGTGTACACTAACTCCAAATATATTAATTTATTAGTATTTATAACCCAATATATTAAAATTTATATCCCAAAATTTTAACCCAATATATTAAAATTTATAACCCAATGTATTAAAATTTATTTCAGGGCAGAGAAGTTGGTGGGGGATCTAAGCTTGGAAACGAGACTGGTATCAGTCGCCTGCGGGCAGTTGTTGAGGCAGGGTTACGCTCCGCGCAGAGGTATCTACTGCACCCTCGTCGATCAAAAAATGGATCAGTTTTTGGAGCAGCGTTATGCAATCAAATTTTGTATGAAACTGGGTAAAAATGGGGCGGAGATGCTCGAAATGCTTCGGAAAGCCTACGGTGACGGGGCGATGAAAAAAAGACAAACTTTCATGTGGCACAAGCGGTTCCGGGAAGGTCGAGAGTCCGTCAACGACGACGACCGCTCGGGACGCCCGTCGACATCACAAACGGACGACTCGGTGCAAAAAGTGCGTCAAGTTTTGGACAATGACCGACGATTAAATGTTCGGGTGATTGCAGAGGAGTGTGGAATACCCAAAACAATCGTTCATCGCATTTTAACGGAGGATCTTCAAATGGGGAAAGTCTGCGCGAAAATGGTGCCAAAAGTCCTGACGAATGAGATGAAGGAGCAGCGTTTGTTGAAGTGCCAGGAATTGCATAAACGCTACAAAACGGACCCAGAATTTTTGGACAGAGTGATCACAGGGGACGAGACGTGGATTTTTCCAGTACGATCCCGAATCAAAGCTACAGAGCAGCGAGTGGCACACCAAGGAGTCTTGTAAGCCCGAAAAAAGCAAGGATGAGAAAATCGCGAATCAAGGCAATGCTCATTAAATTTTTTGACAGAAAAGGTGTGGTTCACAGTGAATTCGTGCCACAAGGACAAACAGTCAACAAGGAGTTTTACTGTGAAGTGCGCAAACGGTTGCGCAACAGGGTTCGACACATCCGGAATGAAATTTGCGACAATTGGATCTTGCACCATGACAACGCGTCAACCCACACCTCGCTGATTGTCTCCGATTTGCTGGCCAAAATGGGTGTGGCAACGCTGCCCCAGCCGCCGTACGGCCCCGATCTGGAACCAGCGGATTTCTTTTTGTTCCCAAGGATCAAAAGAACCCTGAAAGGAACTCGGCATGGGACGCTGGAGGCGGTAAAAGCAACCACGACAACCTCACTGAAGGAGATTCCCGTTGACAATTTCCAGGGCGCCTTCAATGATTGGGTGAAGCGTTGGCAACGGTGCATCAAAGCAGGGGGGGAATACTTTGAAAAGTTCTGAAAAGATTGTAAACTGATATTGAATAAATGATTTTAAAAAAAATCATTCCGGGAACTTTTGGGACAAACCCTGTATTATGTGTCAGAAAAATTCCACTGTTGTAAACTTTGTCAACACCCTTATTCAAAAGATTTTGCATATTTTCCTAGAAAATACTTTCAAAAAAGCATTAAGAAAGTACACTTTTGAAAATTTTTTCCAAATATCTTTTCTGCCCTTTCTCTCACTTACTTCAAATTTGCATGAATAAATAACGGACTTTGCTCATAAAATATTATAATAATTTCAGCGTCACTTTCAAGTTCACATTTCGTTTTTTTGCATACTCAAAATTATTATGACACATACATTTCAGATTTTTTATGCTAAAATAAAGCTATTCAAAATATTTTCTGTATATTTATAAACATTCATTTTGGTTTTTCATTTAATAAATGAAATGCTTTTAATGGGTACTTTAATTATTTTTTATTTTCTTATTTTTGACATGTTATTTCGATTTTCGTTTAACGTTAATTCAATATTTTTCTACGTATAAGTTTGAAATTATAGAATTGGTGCTTTTTGTAAATGGACGTGTAGAGTTTCGCAGTTTTATTAGAAAAATAATTTCTCAAGCTTAATGCAATAATATATAGTAATTAATATAATTAATATAGATCTTTAATCTTTTAACACATTTATTGTATATTTTGTAAACTATTATATAAGGTGTAGGGGGGGCCCCGTGGCCTCACAAGAAAAGTGCCTGCTAATGACTTATCCAACAGGCTTGAAATTTACAAGATAAGTTATAGGTTCATATTTGGAGTGTAACCCTGACGAAAATTTACTTGTAAATCCGGGGATATTGATTTATTTATTTTTCCCCCTTCCAACAACATTATCATCGTTTTTCACTGGCTAAATAATCAATGGTTATTAATGACTAAATAATCAATGTTTATCAATGGCTAAATAATGAATGGTTATCAATGGCTAAAGAACTAATGGATAAATTACCACATGGCTTACTTTGCAGTCGAAACTGCCCGCATGCTCAGTTTTTATAAAGTTGTTACACCTTAAACACAAACTTTGAATGCGTTTTCCATAAAAACATGTAATGTGTACATATATATAAGGACGAAGTGAATGTGTTGCTGTGATAATGAAAAGAAATGATTACGCGAGACCTTTAAACTGAAATTTATGACCTTTAATTTGATACTTATGACCCTTAAATCGATTCTTATGACCTTTAAATTGAATTTTAAAACCTTTAAATTGAATCTTATGACCTTTAAACAAATCTTAAGATCTTTAAATTGAATGATTTATTGATTAGTGAGCTGCTCATCGAAATAGTAATGGTGTGCAATAAAATGACCAAAACTAGCGAATATCTTATATGACAAATAAATAAATAAAATAATCTTATATGACAAATAAATAAATAAAATAATCTTATATGACAAATAAATAAATAAAATAATCTTATATGACAAATAAATAAATAAAATAATCTTATATGACAAATAAATAAATAAAATAATCTTATATGACAAATAAATAAATAAAATAATCTTATATGACAAATGTGATAAATTTTATATAATTATATGTTCCATCATAAACAGAATGAAAACTACAATTTGCTTAAGCATAATTTAAAACAAGGAAATAAAACTAATTTCAGAACGAATCTGTTGTTTTAAATGAAATTATTCTTTTTTTAATTACGGGCAACCAATTTAACAATGTCTCATTTGATTAGTGGTCTGGAACGCAGCTAAAAACAAAAATGTTATTAAACTCCATGGAGAATTGTAATTTTCACTCCTGTACTTTTAATTTTCTAGCCTTTCTTTGTTGTTTGGCTCTCCTGCCATCCGCGGAATGTAACGAAATGCTGTTAAATTATTCTATTTTATTTCGTCCCGTGTGTTCCAAATAAACTCCCATCCGCATTTTCATTTAAAGTTTTGTTGGTTTTTTTTGCAGTTTCTTAGGGCAGAAAACATTTTTTGCTCTCTCGCAATTCGACGGTGACATTGTGTTAGTGTAAAACATATTTACGTGTTTGTGTTTAGGAAAAAAATTCAACCCGTTTTCCTGTCTTTAGACGCTAGCTGGTAACAATTGTATTTTTAACTTACACAATTTGCAGCTTTGTGCGTTAAAAAAGAAAAGCGTTTTCTTAGAAATAAAAAGGAATCGATTTTTTTTACTGTTAAACGCATTTACCTCTAGGTGAACTAAACACAGCTAGTCGTTGCCCCATTAAAATTCATTCAGTGGAAACACATGGCCAGAATTTCTAATGAAAATTGCCATTCTCTTTTCCGTTCCTTTTCCTGTGCTCTGTTATGGCAACATTTATGATTTAAGTATCCATTTTTCAAGCACCAATAGGTAAAGGGTTCGGAAACAAAAAACCAAGCTTATAATCATTGTCGTTGCTGGCTTAAGACACAGCATTTCTCCATCGCATAATAATTGTTATTGGATCATGCTAAACGTACCAATTTGAATCTAAATTTCGGTTTAAGTTATAATTCTTAAATATGAATATAAAATATGATAATTATACAAGAAAATATGTACAATTATTGAGCTAAATATTTCACATTGGAGTAACAAACTACTTTACATCGCAAGGAAAAGAGTTTTTTTAATACAATGTTCATGCATTTAGGGTACAAATTCTTATATAGTGTCGTATAATCAAACTAGATAGTTTTACTGCACTATGACTATTTATGACCCTTAATTTTATACGAAGCAAGGAGCTTAAATCCCATGTTGCGTTAAGACCTACAATTTACATAGGAATCCGAAAAAAGAACTCGTTTTCTCGAAGAATCAAATCTCAGACCATGCTGTGCAGAAAAACAACATGCGTTCCATAATATCCTTGGAAATCAAATTCAAATTAACGTTTTTATATTCAAAGTATAATTTTGGCGAAAGACTCTGTGCAAAATATATAATTAGGCAAAAGCAATCACAGTTGAAAATTAAAAAAATCTTTGACAAATGTTTCAAGGGATATATCCCTCATCTTTAGAACGATTACCTATTACCAGCTAGAGCATGAGCTCGTTTCTTACTCTACCTATTACCGCGTAATCTTTCTAAGAATGAGGGATGTATCTTTTGAAACTATCAAAGTAACTCATTGGATGGATTTCCAGTTATCAAGGGTCTCCAGTTATTGAGGTGCATACCCAGCTTATGTATCAGAGGATCACTCATTCAATAAAGCAGGCGTTAACCCCGATTTGTTCCATGCTATAATATTGCGACCTTCATCTAACTCCATATTCAATTGCTGAGCAAGGACATAATAGCAGTTTTCCCCATTAAGTCGTATTGCATTTTACGGCGGTATGTAGTTCGTTGGAAGATGAAAAATTCACAAGGCAGTTGTAACGAAAACAGTTTATTTAACAAAAACATAAAAAGCATTTAAGTTTCTAGTTTCTAACGTAAGCACATCGCTTTTCATATTACACTGGTAACTGTCATAACAAACGTACATTTACAAGCGAAATAATGTAAGAAATAACCTTCACATTAAATGCGTGCTTATAATTATGTAGCACTATCGTTACGCTAGCAAAATAAGACATACCATAACGGCAAACGAAATGGAACATTTCGTCACTAGCCAGCAGTAAAGAATAAAAACGATCTAAGAAGCAAGAGAAGACTGGTTTATATACTAACTTGCTATTTATAATTCCAAAATCCAATGCAAACTGTTGCCATTCCAGGAAAGAGAACACTAAGCAATTTAAACCATTCGCCAATATTTTCGCTCACATTAAACTGGCAGGTAACAGTATGCCACAACACTCTCCTGCTATAAAATTGCATGTTGATTTTCGTTACAATTTATATCATAAAACGTACTTTGCGTCCTGCACGTGTTACATAATGTGAACGATCTGGTTCATGACTCTTAATCGAAGTTACATGACAAATAACTAATTATTAGTTGTCTATCTTGATACGCCGCTCAAAATTTAAAAATATTTGTTTATAATTGTAGTCCGCTTTGTTTGATGTACTACAAAGGCAAGGAACATATATCAAGTACTATAAGTCTAATAATGGTAAAACAGTTAAGTGTTTGAAAACATTAGGAGTATTCCGTAGCCTACAAATAGGGCTTATTTAATACCGGAATAAAGTATCCAAAATTGTTACTGCGTCGAATGGACGACTTTGCTGTGCCCTATCAGCGACTTTACTGCGCCCTATTGGCGACTTTACTGCGCCGTATTGGTGGATCCGCTGCAGAATCGTCACTCTGACTAGATAGTATATAGCACCTGTCTTTACTCAGTACAAAGCGGACTATTAAATTTGTTAACTGTTTACAAAATGTTAGGAAAGGGCGCATGTTGTGAAATGCTGCAACGATGCGCGTTAGAAAATTTCTATGTGCGAACAAGGCATTGCCAAGATGTGCGTTAAAGGAAATTACACTTATGAAAGGGCTTTACAATATACGCGAACATAATTAAAATGCAAATCACATATACATATCTAACTTGGTTACGCAAAAATCGCACTGCAAATTGACAACGTTAGGTTAGCGATTACGAACTAAATAAGGAACACATGTTGTAGTCCAAAACGCTTCCAATTTGGGATTTAAATATAACCCAATAATACAGGGGAAATAAAATTCGAACAGCAATTATCACATTCAGTGTAAATACCACTAACCTATATAAACTATATCTTTTCTAATTTTAAAAATTATGTATTGCGAATTAAGATAACATTAAATAAAAAAGATATTTAATACCATATTTAATACTTACATTTTACCTAAACTGTATGACCTAAATATGCCATAATAACTCTTTGTATTAAACAAACATCAGCCTCCACATTCCAACCGGCTATCAAAGCATACAGAATTCTAGACAAAAATGATTAAATACCTGTGCATAGAGTTGTAAAAAAAATGAGAATTTTGGGAAAATTGGAAACTTTGAACATGGAAACCAATATATATATGCATGAATATATGCATATATATATATATATATGCTAGAATAAAGGAGGTAGTCCCGCCTTTCTTCCTATTGGTCGATTGTGTCGACACGATCGACCAATAGGAAGAAAGGCGCGGACGGGACTATCTCCTTTATTCTAGCTATCTTGGTTTCTTCCCATCAAAGTTTTCATTGTGTCCAAAATTCCCGGGTTTTTTACAACTCTACAAGTACATCGTGCTGTGAAAATCCACCGTCGAACTGGAATGATTACATTTTCATTCCTATACGCATCGAGGAACCCAAAGTTCGGAAAATATAAAGTTCTATTCAGTGATATAGTCCTAAAAAAGTGGCCCAGCGCTCTTCAAAATCAAGGGAAGATCCAAGTGAGGAATGGGGGGGGGCAGGGGGATCGCTCCCCTTGAATGAAAATTTAACATTGAAAAGATACAAGGTAAAGGTCCAATGAGGTATCATTTTCAAAAATCAAGTTATCGCGGTTTCGTGGGTGTACGATAAAATTGGCCGGTTCACAAACAGAATATCAAAACATTATGTTCCGAATAAACTGAACTTTAATTACATACGTACGATAATATGGATTCCGAGATTAACGTAAGCTTGTACAATCGTGAAGAACATACGCATGCAAAGGCGTCGACGTTACGAGGAAGTCTCTCTCTAATCACTTACTTTGCCGCGAACTTAGCGTCAGTTTTGGTACCGGATTGGAAAAGTTTTGGTTCTGGTTCGTAGGTGTTGCCATCCCCTGACGGAAAGTGTGCCGCTACAAAGTCATTAATCGCCCCCCCCTTGAATGACCTCTAAATCCGTCCCTGATTATGGAACCCCTCAACTAGTCTATAGCCCATTAATGTAATAGGGGTAGAAATTATCATTATGTATGGGTTGTTGAGCCGGCATTGCAAGACCCCCAAATGCCCCTCTGGATCCGACACTGCCTACAGCATATAGCTTCGGGTCATATAAGCATAAAATAATAATGATACAAGCACAAATGCCCAAGCCGAATTAAACCTGAGATGCACTTCTGAAGTGAACTAATAAAATGAAAAAAATATTAAAAAAGATTAAAAAAAAAACAGTGGATATTGTACTGAACTAGAAATTTGTCAAAGCCGAAGTATGGCTATTCTGCTCGCGGACGTAATTTCTAGACTGCTAATTTAATTTATTTATAGGCACTATAACAGTGGTTTCATTCCCGTATCCAGAGGGGCGGTCTTAAGGATCGGTCCCTCCCCCCCAAACTAAATTTGTGATAAGCCTTCAAATATACTTAAATGTACTTACTTGCCAAACTTGTAAAGAGGGGAAGAGAAAAAAATAAGAATGACTCAACCCTTGCTTGATTATGAAAACTATGACCTCAAGATGTTTCGTAGACTACTCATTTGAAAATATTTCAAAAAAAATATAGGACCATTTTCTATAAAAGGGAGGACATTACAAAAAATTAAATTTTGATGGTAAAATTACAAGATGATGCCTGAAGGCAAAATGGATATTTTCTCATTTATTTCTTGTATTATGTATTTATATTTCCTCATTTCAATAAAGGTGATACATCTTTATTCATCGTTATTTTTGTATTTTAATTTTATTTTATAATTTATTGCAATTTATACAGCTATTGCAAAAATAAAAAATCTGTTTTTGAATATAAAACGTAGTTTTTCTAATTGATAAACTTAAATGTATATCAATGCTGAAGAAAAGCAAAAATTACACATTTTTCATGCTTAGTGTCCGTAATCGATGAAAATTCTATGTTAATCACAGGGTGTTTACCCAAATTCTATTTCAAACTTATCTATCTTTTCCAGGTTTATATTCGCTAGGCTGCACATATTAGGTTTATATATTCGTTAGGGCTGCATATATTAGGGATTATAACCGTTAGCTGTGAATATATTAGGTTTATATATTCGTTAGGCTATTATTATATTAGTTTATATATTCGTTAGGCTGCAACTTATTCAAACTTCTATCTTTTCCAGGTTTATATATTCGTTAGGCTGCATATATTAGGTTTATATATTCAGGCTGCAATACGAAAGAATTACACATTTTCCATGCTTAGTGCCCGTATTCGATGTAAAGTCTATGTTAATAACAGGGTGTCTACCCAAATTCTATTTCAAACTTCCCTGACTTTTCCAGTTTCCAGACCAAATGTTAATCGATTACCAGTTACTAATTACAGTAAACAACACACAATGCACTCAAATATGCGCAATCAAAATAAGTTTCAAGGCCAGGAAATCGATTAACGCAAACCCCAAAGCCATTTATAACTCAATTATAGTGAATTTACAAATTCAAAAGCTGTATTAAAAAGTGTATTTCTTTACACTAAAAGCTTTCACTAATTAAATATTTACAGCAACATTTCTATTTGGCCCTTTTCAAGTTCATTATAAAAGAGTTTAACTATATAATCGCAAAGCTGATGCTTCTTCTTCAGTTTAATTTAAAATATGTACAGTGCGTTTGGTATTTTAGTGGACACCTGATATTTTTACGTAAATGCTAAAAAAAATACAAAAACTGGAAATTGGCTTTTGAAGAATGCCGAGACACCATAATGTCTTGTAGAAAAATAAATTTTATATAAATATATCGTCACATAAATGGGGAAAATGCAAATTTATATAACAAATGTTGTTTGTTAATTTAAGGGACACTATCATTCCTGACTAACAGATGGCAGTGCAGGCGCTAAAAAATTTGCATATTGTATTCTTTCGATGCGTAGGTTCGTATAAATACCCGTGTGAACAGGTTTATGCGAAAATAGCGTTTGTAGTCATGTCAGAAAGGAAAATACTTACGGATTTCGAGAAAGAGGAAATTGTGGCTTTTAAATGAAATGGAAAATCCATTTTCAAAATTTGTCAGCTTATTCAGCGTCCAAGGAGTACTATAGGGGCCTTTTCAAAAAGAAACCCCAAAAGGATCCACCCAAAAAGCGGGGAGCGAAGCCAAAACTGAGTAAAAGAGATAAGCGGAACATTAATAGAGAGGCCAGTAACACAGGAAAGTTGGCTGCAAAAATCCAAAACGACCTTAGTTAGCTCCTAGTTAAACGTTGGATAGTATGGAATGTGCTCTCTAATTCCAAAAATTTATCTTTTCGGAAAAAAAAAGGCAAACCACTTCTCACCCAAGTTCACAAACAGGAACACTTAAACTAGGCTCGACGACTCATGAAGTGGAACGATAAATGGTTGCAGGTACTTTTCACGGAGGAAAAGAAATTCAACTTAGATGGTCCGGATGCTTTTCAACATTATTGGCACGATTTGCGGAAAGCGCCGCAATACTTTTCTTGTAGAGTTCAAGGAGGAGAGTCGGTGACCATTTGTAGTGTCTTTGGCTACAACGGTACTACGCCTGGAGCTTTCATCGGCAGTCGTATGAATTCCACCTGCTATCAAGAACTTTTGAATGAATATGCCCTCCCATATGCCTCATAAATATGTGGGGAAAACTGGATTTTGCAACAGGACAACGCACCGTGCCATGCATCTATCTCCACCAAAAGATGGATAAATTCAAAAAAGTTTAAAAGTATGATTTGGTCGACACGTAGTCCTGATTTAAATCCTATCGAAAACGTATGGGATTATATTGTTCGTCAAATATATGCAAATGGGAAGCAATTCACGTCGGTTAATGCCTTAAAGGACGCTATTGTGGAAACTTGGTATCAAATCGATCCTAAGTATTTACAAACATTGATAGAATCAATGGATTCACGTGTCTTTAAAGTTATACGCAAAAACGGAGGATATCTCGCGTATTAATCTACATAAAACACTCCAATTTCAGTAAGTGTCCATTAAATTTTCAAACAAGATTGAAAGCCTCATCTTGATTTTGTTACATTTATGAATGATTTAATAAAGATTATTAATCTTCCACTTTGCAGAATACTGTTTTATTGTAGTATCTTTATTTTCATTTTCAAATTTGGCATTATTTCTCACGATAGTGCACTGTTATCAAGTGTCCACTAAAATACCAAACGCACTGTATGTCTATATATAAGGCGCAAGGAGATTGGTATGATGATCAAAATTACTTACAGATTAAATAATTTAGCTAAAAACACTTTTTGTTTTTCAAGTTTTAGTTATATATTTGGCAAACATTTTCTTCTGAAAAATATATAGGCTTAATAATTTTATATAAATTATATTAGTTTTGGTGCAAAATGGTAACTTTTGGAAGAAGTTTAGTCAAAAGTACAAGTTTTTCAAATTTTTCAGTAGGTAATGTGGTATGAAAAGCACAGTTCAGGAAAATTATTTTAATAAGTTATTTATTATAACAATGAATTTCAAATTTCCCTGACTTGGGCCTTTGTATTTCAAATTTCCCTGATTTTTCCAGTCAGAAAAAACTTCCCTGACTTTTCGAGGTATTCCAGATGAGTCGGCATTTTATTTATTTTCTCCATTGCTCTCTTTTACGTGGGCCACACCACCTTTTTTACATGGACCTCTACACTAATAAAGTAGCCCATATTGCTTCACTAACAAGTTTTATTTAGTTAATTTGTGAAAAAGAGAAGATAAAAGAAAACAGAGAAGGGAGGGCTCTTCGATTATAAAGACGGATTTTAAATATAATATTTAAATATTATATAAAATTTTCAATAAAATTTTCAGTATAAAAAAATATTGCAAATGGACATATTTTTGTTTCCAATATCCAAATCAGGTAGGTAAACTTTAAATGTGTTATCTAGAAAATTATTTTTTGGACTATACTGGTTTATGGAAAACTTGATGTTCCTACTTTTAAGGACTAGATTTACAAATTTTTAAAAGTATATTATAGCCTATAAATATGTTTTCGAGGTATACTGGAATGGTAAATATTGGCCGAAAAATAATTTCAAATTTCAACAAGCAAATCAATAGTTTACTCTAAAAAACGTGACTTTGTACATTACATTTGAAATAAAATTTTCGTTCTAAAAATCGATACGTAGAACAAGTCTCATTTCAGTACATCCCTTGGAGAAGATAAATACATGTTATTACCATTTTAAATTATATATCCACAAACTAAACAGAATTAAAGTTATCGCGTTTGGAATTCGCTGCTAATAAGATATGTAATTCGCAAATAATTAAATAGCAATTAGCAAAATTTTATTTTTTTGCAATTTCACTTATTCCTTAATTTTAAGTATACTAATTACAAAGAAATTAAATTACTATATTGATAAATTAAAGAAAAAAGTTCTTCAACGTATACATATACCTTTATGAACGTTTACGGAAAAGTATATTTCAGCCAACATCCCTAAAAAGAATTGAACAATTATAAATTTTCCTTGAAATATTAACATAGATTCATTTGGTTGTAAAGACACGTCTATTTCTCATTACATGTTCTCTCCACGTCGTATCAACGTTCATCAATTATTTAAAGATTAACATGTATAATATTTTAAATATTAGCATTTTCGATGATAAAAACGCACATGAGCGCTATTAATTCAATTACGTTCCGTATATTCTAAACAAGATATTTATTATATTACCAAACTCTATATTGCTTTGTATTTTACAATCAGCAGCACATTCAGCTTCCAGACCGCCCAAAATCTAATATCTTTATGGCAATAAATTTTCTAACAACAAAGTAATGTAATGAAAGAAAGTTTTAATACGCAATTTGTATAAGTTAATAGCCAATTTTCTTTCTAAAAATGCACTAAATAGATTTTAAATTTTTAAGGTTTTTTATTTTTTCTTTCGCAAGAAACATGTATATTTTCGTATCTTTTCCCGCAATCCTCTCTGATCGACCTTAGAATATCAGAATACAAACAACATCAAACAAAAGATAATTTTTACAATAATCTTGTAATTTAATTTTTCACATAAGACCGAAATTCTTACGTCTGATAAAAAATATAAAAAATATACGTGGTTTACTTTTCTATTCCACACAACTTTTTTTTTTCTTTCAAAAAACCTGTTCAATTTAAGTATCGTTTAAATTTCTTTTATTTTTTATCTAAGAAGGGAGACGGACATATCAAAAAAGCAAAAGTATTTTTTATTACAAGTATTTGAAAGATTTTACCTTCTTTTTAAATTATTCTTTGAAGTGTCATTCCCTGTTGGCCAGTTTTCTTTAAAGACGACTTCTCTTGAAAGCCCTGTTGTCCTAATATCCTGTAAAAAAAATTTTTGTTGTCTTGACATTTTGCCCTATATTGAATATTTGAAAGCGTAGTATCCTTTTGTTTTTGTCAAAGTATCCATCAAGGGAGGTTTTGTTTTCCCCCTTTCTATTCCCATGTCATCACTTGATCCTTCCGATCATTTTTTATGTACAGTGGTCAAAAAAAAAAATCCGATCATACGACTTTTCTCGAGAAATATTGAAAGTAGAACAAAAATTTCAACGCCACTTTATCTAGAATGACTAATTCTATAAAAATATGGTAATAAAAAAATATTTGGGGGCCGTCTTCATATTTAATTTAACGTCAACTTTATAATTTCCAATGGTAACACCCACCTTTTAATTTATTTTTAAATTTTATACATAAAATTATATGAATATTCCAAATTTTATAACTTCTGAATGAATGGTTGCTGAGTTATAAATATTTGAATTTCGCATCTCCTAATGTTAAATTTACTATCCACTTTTTAAGCGATATCTTTTGAAACAAGTAACGAATAAATATGATTGAACCTGTCATTTTGAAAAGGGGTCAACTCCATATTTTTAAATTTTTCAAGAGAAACGAAAAGCGTAATTTCGTCCCTTTTTTCTTTTAATTTTTTGTTCAGTTATTTTTTTCCTTCAAGAAAAGTTAAAACTTACTTGAAATTGCCATGAATCCGAAATTTTGCTGTAATAATTGTCTAAAAAACAGGTCTTTCTTATCTGGAGATGACCCGTTTTCAAAATGAACATAGGTTTTTCAAGATAAACTATAATACTTTTTAATGAATAATGTTTATTTTTACAAATTAAATGTTTAAGACATTTGCATAAACAAAGGGTGAACATAAAGAAAAAGAGGAATTTAAAATGTGATAAACAAACAAATAATAAATTAATTTTGTCCAGCAGCTTCTCCAGTAGACGTTGTGGACCAATCGTAAATCGCCTGATAAAAATTCTGATGAAGATCCGGAATGTATTTATGTAATTTATTATATCCATAATTTTCTTTTCGTTTATTGGAATTTTTCCTTGGTTGGCGGGATTGTTTGCTGGGTCTGGGATGAATAATGGCGTATCTCCAGATAATTTTTAATATGCAAAACCGTTTTTCTACAATGGTGTCAATAAATGGTTTGGCTGTCACCAGTCCAAGTTCTTGACTGGTGAAAACAAACTCATAGAAATTATTTACAGCAAAATAAGCTTTTTCTATTTGAGAACCGCTTTTCCGTAACTTCTATTAGAGAGGGCTTTCTTTTTAAAGTAGACTGGCCACAAATTTTTAAAATTAGCAACATCCTGCTGTGCCACGTGTTTTACTTTGAACTTTTTAGTATTTGAGGAGGATAGGATGAGATCTTCGTATTGTTGAGGTGTATAAATCCGGTCCTGACTGCGAATTTTTCCTTTTAACCGTTGCAAAATCTCGGTCACAATCGTTAAAGGAATGACTAAGTTGAGGGAAATAGATTGAAACTAGTTCAAACCGTCCAATTAATGTCAGCGCAAGTAAAAAGTGTACCACTGTATTATTGCGATTCTGCCCGGGGCAACCATCACAGAAAAAAAATGAAGCTGTTTCACATCATTGGGAATGTGCTCTGTGATAAAATCGTTCAAAAAGGAGCAGATTTCATCAGGACCTTATAGCATTCCCTTTCTTGGTATGAATAAAATGTAGCTATTTCGGTCGTCAAATTATGTATACAAAACTCGCTGACCCAAAGCTGACGGTAATAGAATATTTCTTGTACTAGCAAACAAGGAAGTGGGAGATTCTGCTTATAAGCAAAACCTAATGCGGCTACTTTATCATTATCCTTACATAGCAACATTATTGACTCAACATTTTTGAAAATTTTTGAAGCTCTTCTTTTATGAACTATATGTTATGCTGTTGACGCTCTTTTGTCATTTTCATTAAGATGACGATCTTTTATTTTGGTACTAAGCTCTTGGCATTTAGAGCATTCATCGATTTGTGGTCGGCAGAAAGATAAATTAAAACTTTAATGAAAAGATTTTAGAAAACAATTGTATTTCACAATGTTTAAGCATTCAGGATGTTGTTTTAAGAAATCTTCATGCATAATCTTCATGATTAGCTGCGCAGACATATTTTTTTTAATGTCGATGCGTAATGGACTTGTTTGACTGGAATGCCATCGATGGATTCGTGAATTTTTTGACAATTTTCTCCTGACATCATACCTGAATGAGAGCCGACCGATTTTCCACTCTTGTATAAAGGAGTGCGATTTTCACTCTTCAAAGTGCAAATCCGTCCCACTCTTTTTTTTTAGTGACTCCAAAAAAAGGTTGAAACGCGACGCGACATACAATATGTCGATTTTTAAATTCAATGGGATTTACAAACACGTTTGATTTGATTGTCCGTGCCTTAGACTTACATTTTGTCTGAAGATTTGTTTCGGAAATTCGCTTCTTACAATCCTTTGGTTGTTGTAAGTCGATCAGTCTTTGCAAGAAAATGTCTTGTTCGTCTTTGGTCGTAAATGTATTCATTTTTTCGATCATTGCCTGTTTCATTTCTGCAGATACAGTCAAGAAACACTTGCGGGGGTATCTAAAAAGAAAAATACTCGTTATGGGTTAGCACAAAATAATATGAGATGCTAATTTAATGGATTTTCGATACCAATATAATAGATAAGAAACTACGAATTTATTCCTACTTACTCGCAGTCGTCTCCAGTTTTTCGGTGCTGCACTTCTTTTCCAGCATAATGTACATATGCTCGCCCATGCAATTTGTCCTCACGAATCGCAACCTGGTTGTATTTATGGCTGTCGATTACACCTTTATTGCGTTTTTTTCGCTGGGGAGCAAGATGTACTGGATAAACTTTCTTTGTCTGACCTGATTATGTCAATAAATCGCACTAAATCACTTAAAACAAACTATACAGTAACAGCTCATTAGCTTGTGGGCTCCCACAATAGAAACACCATGTTCACTTCGCAGGCTTTCTTAACTGTTGCCACTTAGAAACGCAAGGGAAGCAAAATTAATGATTTCAATTTCTAAAATTGGCAAAATGCCAAATTGTTCCTTTTATTACATGTTTTCTATATATACATAATTTCGACTTCCGTATCTGGCAACATATATTGTATAATTATAATTTCAATTTTTATATTTGGCAACAGTTTTCTGTTTTCTGAATTCTAAAAAAACGAGTCTTCAACTTACCGTTGTAGTGCGCATCCATCATGGACGCAGGCTCTTCTAAATAGGAGTACTTATTTACTCCAATGTTGTATTTGAAATAATTCATGTATTGGCGTGTATTGATGAATTAGACGTTTAAAGCATCAATAAATATTATTTTAAATCGATGGTGCTGCTGCAATTCTTCCATGATTATTTCTTCAAGCTGACAACACGTGGGAGAAAATTAAACTAACGATCCTTTGCACATAAACAAAGGGTTTCTTTCAACCACTCAATCTGATGTAAACATGAACAGTATTATCAATGTTGAGTTCTCAAAATTAAAGGGGGGGCCAAGCACATTTTATGTACATTTATACATTACAGTATATGTAAAATCGCAATTTATTTCAGATTATTGGGGGGGCTTGGGCCCCACGGGTCCACATAACTCTACGTCTATGAACAGTATTGCGCAATCCCATTTGAGGAGAGGTGATGACATCCATTGTGAAAAGGGGTTATCTCCTAAAGATGACTTGTTTTCGAAATGAACGCTGGTAATGGCTTCAGATTGAACTGCCTTAGAAAAATAAATTTTATCCGCTCTCACATGGAACCGAAGTATGGAAGTTATATGGATGCGAAACTGCCAAAAAATTGATTTTGAAAAATATGGAGTTGACCCCTTTTAAAAATGACCGATTCAATTATTTTTGCACGTCATAGGGCTCAATTATCCAAAGGGATTTTGTATTAACTTTCTGATTGGTCAAAGTTATAAATATTAATTACTAATTATGAAATTAATATTTCAAACAAATGTGAATTGAAAGAGGGGTAATATTTTACGCCATTCGATTCAGCTGCACTAAAAACATAAATATGCAAAATTGGAGTGCAATTGCGTTATTAATTTCGTTATTAAAGGTTCTTTAAAAAATTAACAATTAGTGGGCTGTCTCCACATACAAAATGTTTTGACTGAAGTGACTTTTTTTATTTAAACAGTGGACCCTCATTTATTTAATCTATGCGAAAATATCAAATAAGTTTTCATTGTTTAATTTTAGTTATGAAAAAAATTATCTGGAATATATAATAAAGAAAGTAATAAGCTTATAAACGTAGCATCATTTGCATATATATATATTTATGATGTTACAAGTTTACTTAAAATTAGTTGTAGTTCTTGAATATTACGTAAATAGATAACACCAAATTATAATGGCAAGAAGTTTTAGCATATCTATAGTTTTATAACTACAATTCAATATTTTCAGTTTATCTTGTATAAGATTGAGGAATTTAAAAAAAAATATGGCTTGCTAGTCCGAAAACCTTACTATTTATTCAATACAACAACTAACGGTAACTCAACAAAATTCCATTAATGGAAACTAAGTCTGAAAAATAAAAACACTACAATATGTAATATATGGATAGTC
>QLNU02015359.1:14596242-14637941 GCA_006491805.2 Dysdera silvatica
TTTTTCTACGTAAAAATTTAAAATTATAAATTCGGTAGTTTTTGTAAATGGACATATACAATTTCGCAGTTTCATTAGAAAAATAATTTTTCAAGCTAAATACACACAATAATATATATATATTAATTAATATAATTAATATAGACCTTATATCCTTTAACCCACTTTTTTGCACATTTTGTAAGATATTATTATATAAGGTGAAGAGGGGCCTCGTGTACTTAAAGGAAAGTACCTGTTTATGAACTCTCCAAAAGACTCGAAATTTTTGGCGCAGTATAGCCCAGATGCTCTTGCGCCATAAAAAAAAATTCAAACTCGAAATTTACAAAATGGGTACAGGTCAATATTTGGAGCGTAACCCTGCCAAAAATTTACTCGTAAATGCGTGGATTTTAAGTTATTTAATTTTTTCTTTCCAAAGAAATTATCAGTATTTATCAATGACTAAATAATCAATGGATATTAATGGCTAAATAATCAATGGTTGTCAATGGCTAAAACACAACATAGCTGACTTTACAGTAGAAACTTTCAGCATGCGTAGTTTTCCATACGGATGTTGCACCTCAATCACAAAATTTGAATGCGTTTACCTTAAAAAAAAGGAATATATAAGTATATACCAGGGCTATTTTTCAAGTAAGGTCCGTTTTACAATAAAAAAGAAACTAAGCATTTTTTTTTTCAAAAACGAATTCATATTCTGAATTTACATACAATTCTTTATTTTTCTTCATAATATTCTTGCCGATTAAAACACTTATTTTAACGATCTACCAGATTTTGGATAACGTCGTCATAGAACTCTGCCGTCTGTGATGGTAGCCAATTACTCACGGTGGTTTTTACTTCTTCATCAGTGTCTAAACGCTTGTCGCCGTGGAAGGTCTTCTGATAGCGGAAAAGGTGGTAGTCGCTAGGGGCAAGGTCTGGGCTGTATGACGGATGATCGAATCATCATCACCTTCCTCGTTGTAGAGGGTCAAAAATGGTAGAGCACTTTCCAATCTTTTCTTGTTGTGTTCCTTACTCAGAAGTTTAGGAACCTATTGACAACAGAATTTCGTATACTCTAAGTTCTCAGACACGATTTTAAACAAAACTAACCTTGAAATTCGTGGGAATTCCGATGACATCTTAGAAATTGTGAATCTCCTGTTTGTGTGAATTTGGGTATCAACTGCCTGCAACAAATCCTCAGTGATTACAGATGGCCTACCATCGCGCGATTTGTCATGGACATTTTCCCGACATTCCTTGAACGATCTTATCCATTTGCGCACTTTAGTTACGCATTGCGTTGTCATCGTAAACTTCGCATATCTGGCGATGAACATCCGCAGACTTCATGTTTCTTGTTAAAAATCGGATGACGGACCCCGCATTTCACAGTTAATAGGGCATTCGGTTTTCTTAAACATTTTAACGAAACGTACAAAGCTTACGGACTGAAGCCGTGAATGGAAAAGTCGTCAAATTCTGGTAAAGAATGCCGGGAGCCTGCGCAATCACTCATTCTCGCGCGAGCGCGAAATTTCAAACAGTATTCACAAACGGACCTTACTTAAAAAATGACCCTAAGAGTATTAATAAGAAAGAAATGAATGTATTGCATAGTGGAAAAAAAATGAGAACGCGAGACTTTTAAATTGAATTTTGTGTTCTATGACATTTAAATTAATAAATAATAATTATTTATGACCTTTAAATTGAATGATGTATGGATTAGTGAGCGGCTCATCAAATGGACAGTAAGATGCTATAAAATGACTAAACCAAGATGAATATAAAACTTTGGTTTCATCATAAACAGAATCAAAACTACAATTTGCTTAAGCATAATTTAAAACAGAGAAAGAAAATTTAATTAAATTTAATTAAATTTAATTTCAGAACAAGTCTCTTGTTTCAAATAAAACTATTCCTTTTTTTTTTTAGTTACTGACAGCCAATTTAACAATGTCACTTATTTGATTAGTGGTTTGGAACGCGACAAAAAACAAGAATATTATTAACTTCCACAAGGAATCGTAATTTTCCCTCCTGTATTTTTAATTTTCTAGCCCCTCTTAGTTGTTTATTTCACCTAACATCCCCGGAATGTAACAAAATGCTGTTAAATTATTCTATTTTATTTTGTCCAATGTGTTCTAAATATACTCCCATCCGCATTTTCATTTAAAGTTTGGTTTTTTTTTGCAGTTTTTTTAGCAAAGAGAACATTTTTTTGCTCTCTCGCAATTCGACAGTGACATTGTTTTAGTGTAAAACATATTTACGTGTTTGTGTTTTAAGAAAAAAATTCAACCCTTTTTCCTATCTTTAGGCGCTAATTAGTAACAATTGTATTTTTAACTTACACAATTTGAAGCTCTGTGCGTTAAAAAGGAAAAGCGTTTGCTTAGAAATAAAAAATAATCGATTTTTTTTATCGTTAAACACATTTATCTCTCGGCGAACTAGGCACAGCTAGTCTTTGCCCCATTAAGATTCATTCAGTGGAAACACATGGCCAGAATTTCTAATGAAAATTGTCATTTTCTTTTCCATTCCTTTTCCTGTGCTCTGTTTTGGCAACACTTATGATTTGAGCATCCATTTTTCAGGCACCAATCCGTGAAGAGGTCAGAAACAAAAAACCAAGCTTGCAATCATTGTCGCTGCTAGCTCAAACCGCAGCAGTTTCTCACCGGATAATCGTTGTTATTGGCTCATGCTGAACATGCCGATTTGAATTTAAAATTAAGTTTAAGTTATAATTCTTAAATATGAATATAAATTATGATAATTATACAAGAAAATATGTACAATTATTAAACTAAATATTTTACATTGGAATAACAGTCTATTTTGCATCGCAAGGAAAATAGTTTTTTTTTCAATACAATATTTATGCAGTTAGGGAAAAAATTGTTATATAGTGTCTAACTGAGATCAAACTAAATAGCGTTACTGCAACTATGACTGCATAATTAAAGGCAGGAGCTGACGGTAACAGTTATGAATAAATAAATAATCTTATTTAAAAATGTGTAATTATATATATTAGTTAACAGGCTGTGGAGGAAAATTCTAGAAAAGACTATTCCTTTTGATTCTCCACCTCTTTTAACTTTAATTACACTTACTCTTGGCATGAAATTGGAGGGAAAAGTCTTATTGCCATAAGCACAATAAGTTATAGTAGCTAAAGAACGCTATGAGAAGCTCTAGAACGCTCCAACGCAACCTAGCCCCTACTCTAAATTTTCAGTACATAATATTCGAATTTCAAGCTAAGGCTAAATTTTCACAAAGAGGGGAAACCCCCACCTCCTTGTTACCCCAGTGTTTACTGCATGTGCAAGGACTGGTCACGAACTTGTGATCCTTTACTTTGTATTCGAAAGCCGTGACCGATGAGCTATTAAATCCACTGATGCGCATAAAATACGCATACTTAAATATACCGAGGAATAACTCCCAAGTTAAATAATACATGTTGAAAAGGAATTATTGGTTGCAAAAAGAATATTCTGACACCACCTTTTTGATTCAAGCTAATATCTAATTTCGAACTTTAATATCCTTTAAGGATATACCTTTAAGAATCGAATATATATAAATATATAGCATATATATCGGATATATATAAATATACCAAATATATATATATATATATATATATATATATATATATATATATATATATATGGTATATATATCCCATATGTTGGATATATATATCTTTAAAATTCGGATGAAAGAAATTAGCCCATGGACTGGGGCTAAACACAAATAAGTAATCCTTAGATTTACATCCCAACTTTTCAACAAATAAACCACTGAATACAGCAATGCTCGAAATTTAAAAAATAGCACAAAAAAATATTCTGTGTAGGTAAGGTCCACACACTGGCCCATTGAAGTATTTTAAAATATTCTAGCTTTTGCTACCATACATACATACATATATTGCCTTCCAATCAGTCAGACATGATGAGTTCGGTAGAAGTAGCTTCGTTCAACAACGCGCTGAAGAAACACGAAGAAGGCAATCGGTGTAATGGGGCCATCAACCAATTGCACGATAATAAGAAATTTGAATAAAGAATTGGCAAAAGGTAATCGAAAACGTTTGCCAGTGATACGTAACTAATTGTAGAAACAAAACTATGGATAGTTGCAACATATGCAACAAGCCTATCTTCGAAAAATATACCAGGTAAATAATCAGACGCTATCCTGCCTGTTCTAGTAATTAGGAAAGTGACTTGAGAGGCTCATGTGAATATTTTCCTTCATTTCCAACTAGTTAAGAAGATGCCCTTGTTTCTTGACTCCTATGAGTGAAGAAAGTGTCTTGTTTGGATCAAAAAGTAGAATGTCATAAATTAATTTCCGTAACTGGTTCCTCCACAATCATCTCAGCGGGTGAAACAAAGGAGTTATGGTCTTATAACACTGAGCCAAACAGAGACCCCAAATTGTCAAAGCTGGTTTGGGACAGGGGCGAATTTATGATTTTGCCGTATATAGACTCTCAGATATTTTGCCGCTCATAGTCTGACATAATTTGCCGCTCATAGTCTGACGTAATTTGTCGCATCTTACCAAACGTAACTAGCGGCATAGCCAAGAATTTGGCGCTTTTGCCAAATACTTAATTTGGCGACTTCAGCGATTATTTCAAATTCGTTTTTTCGCCAGTATTCGCGTATTTGGCGCATTTTCAAATTTTTGTGGCAGCGTCCACGGTTAACCTCTCCCTTTACCAATGCCCAGTTATGCTTCTGAACATAACAAATCAAAATTAGTAATTCCATTATCCAACAAAAAATTCCCGTCTTCTCATACTTCTCGGCGGCAAACATTTCGTCGACAATTTGCCGCCATGGGCTACAGCCTACTTGGCCTAATGGTAAATCCGCCACTGGTTTGGCATATATTATATTTTTCGTATTGCAAAACTTTTGGAATTTAAATGTTGTCAATATTTGTAACAACGTGATTAAGGACAATTTTTTAATGTTTAGTGGAACGTTTCGACCCGTTTCAGACAGACACCGCGGTCCTTCGGCAAAAGTTGATTGGAACAAACTCTTGACGAACATAAAATACCGTTTCAAGCTACCAAATTGCCCAAACTCAAAATCCACGTTTAGTCACATTGTTACAAATATTTAACGTACTTTGCGTCGTCGATTTTACACCAATCTAAAACTTATTGTGAAAAAGAACAAAAATATGTTAAGCCAGCACCGTGAATACGTTAAGATGGTCCGGTCTACAACTTCCCTTCTTTTATAAGTGAGTTTTCCTTGAGCATACTTAATTACGACAACACATTGGCGTACGCAGAAAGTTCATAAGGGGGGTGGTTGCGTACATACAATTTCACGTATTCTCACACACATACACACACACACACACATATGTTACTGTGAAAGACCGAAATTAGAGAACATCAACATTCTCCAATTCCGTTGGTGAAAGACGGAATATTTGGTTATACTCTTAGACATTCAGACTATCGCCAATGTATGTCGACAAGCACAGATAAGCTCTGGTGAATGTCGAAACGAGAAGACAGACAGAGGGGCGACAGACAGAGGCGACAAAAACTCCAAATCTTTTGTTCTGCCGCGATTGAGGTCAGGTGGCATTCATTTGTTAGACTCTCGAACACTCTGCTGTTTGTCAGTCTGATGCAAGGTTTGCTGGTGTGTGCAACGTTTGCTTAATTTTTATTTTATCCGATATACTAATTTATATATTAAATAGCTACTGAAGTAACCGTGATTTTTTTTTACGTTGCGTGCGTTAATTGCGTGTAAACGAGAAGACGATTATTTTTATTTTTCTCAAGAAAAGTGCTCTAAAATACTTTCCGAAGTGATTTCTGCTAAAACTAAGTGCTGCAGTACACCTTTGGAGTACAGACGGTTAAAGCGTTTTGACGTTTTAAACATTAATGATGAAGAGAAATTAATTGTGCCGTTAAAACCAGGAGAAACAACTATACAGTATTATGTTACCAATGATGAAATGTTCAGTATATTCTCCGAAACTCATATCAGAATAGGCCATGGAGGAAGAACACGTACGTATGCTTAAAGAATTGCAAGTTAAGTACAAAAATCTTATATATGAAGTTGTGATGTTGAATTTAAATTTATTTAAACAATGTCAAATGAAATAGTGCATCTAAAAAAGGATTTGTTGTGAAACCAATTGTCAGTTCGGATTTAAACTCAAGATGTCGATCTAATAGACCTGCAATCACACAGGGATGGCGAATATAAGTTCATAATGGTGTATCAAGACCATTTAACGAGATTTGTTCAGTTACGATCTTTGAAAACTAAGACAGCTGAAGAAGTAGCATCTCACCTTCTTCAAATATTTTTTAGATTTGGTACCCCCAGTTATATTGCATTCAGATAATGGTAGGGAATTCAGTAAACAAGTCATATCCGAACTATGCGCTATGTGGAAAGATGTTAGGATAGTTCACGGAAAGCCTCGCCATAGTCAAACACAAGACTCAATTGAAAGGGCCAGTTAGGATATACAGAATATGATAACTGCATGGATGAACGATAACGATACAAATAAATGGCAGATGGTTTTCCCTTCGTTCAATTTACCAAGAACACAGCATACCACAAAGGAATACGCCAAAGTCCTTATGAAGCCCTGTTTGGCGTTAAACAAAAAAGAGGCATAGCATCGTCATCTTTGCCTGCAGAGCAAATCGCAAATATCGAAACCGAAGAACCGCTTGAAGAAATTGTTAATACTTTTGAAGAAAATTTGAGCAGTGACCATATCGAAAACCATATTCCAAAGGAAAATATTGAAGAGGAGCTTCAACCTACCACATCTTCATATGAAGCCTTGACTGAACAACACGAGTTTATTTCTAAGAAAAGAGCGGCTGCGGAAGAAAATCTTCTACTGCAAGCAACGAAAATGTTACGAACCTCAAAAAGAAAATTTCCTCCTGCTCAGATTGGTGATACCGTAGGAATACAAGTCCCTGATGTCGACCGTGATCGTACAGATGCCTGAAACGTGTTGGCGGTTGTTGTTGGAATAGAAGACTCCGACTTTTATAAATTAGCAAAAAAAATGGTACCCTCAAGCAGCTTTATACCCATAATCAGTTCGTAATTTGTAAAGAAAAGTTACTTTCCATAAACGAGATTTCTTCTCAAGAAATGTTGCTGAGAGAAGAAGCTGCAACTAATTCGAAATATATATACATCCTTTAATGTTATAAACGAAGTATTTTCAGTATGCATGTGTAAAATAATTGGGAGAGGTTTGGGTATGTGTAGTCACGTGCAATTTTAATGGGATCGTTCCTTTGCAAACCTTGATAGATGTTCCGCACGTATGTTTCAAATTGACTATTCGAAGAAATTTTATAAAATCTAATCATCGAATATTTTTAAATAATTAATCATATAAAGAAAGGTAAAAGCAAGGTCGATAATGGAAAATAAATTTGGAAGCTTTCTTTTTTGTTGCCAATTAGCTTTATTAATGCTAAAATAAACTAATTGACAATTAATGTATTTAATCATTTTAATTTTCTTAAGCTGGTTTAAAGATTATTTCATAAATTTCGAGTTAAATATTTAAAATTATTATGGGGACTTTTAATGTAAGACTGCAAAATTTCGAAATAATTACATTTTTAATATTTTACTTGATCAAAAATTGGTAACAATATTTTTTTATTTTATAACTTTTGTCGTTACAAAGCGGGACTATATTCACTTAAATTATTTTTGTTAGTATCTATGTCCAATTTGTTTTTAAAACTAGCAAATTACTGCAACATACTGAATGCAGTCATCAATTTTTAATATTTTGTGGAACAAAAAGGTTTGCTACGTTCGCACAAGAACAATAATTAAGATTACTTCAAAACAAGCTTTTTAACTTCATTTTATACCTTCTACGTTGACATTACTTATTAATGTAATCTGCATATGGTTACGTCAAATTATCTATCGGATCTTGCAATCAAAATACGAGTCTAAAACAAGAAAATTCAAGAAATCTGCATATACCTTTTCAATTATGCAATGATAAATGAAAACACATATTGTAATAAAATATATATCATCATCATCATCATCATATTCAACCATTATCTATCCACTGCTGGATGAAGGTCTCTCCAAATGCTTTCCACACAAGTCTATCCTGGGCCATTCGTTTCCACGTCACCCCAACCTGTTTTCTTATTTCATCCACCCATCTAGTTTGAGGACGTTTTCTAGGTCTTCGGTGGTCTCTTGGAATCCAGTTCAGAATTTCTGTTGTCCATCGTTGATCAGTTCTTCTTGCAATATGCCCAGCCCATCGCCATTTCAGCCCTTTTACTTTAACAATGATGTCCTCTACTCTAGTTTGCTCTCTCACCCAAGTGTTTCTTTTTCGATCTCTCCTAGTTATTCCAAGCATGCACCTCTCCATGCTCCTTTGCGTTGTCTGTAACTTTCGTATTGCTCCAACTGTTAGACTCCATGTCTCTGATCCATAAGAGAGGACTGGCAATACACACTGGTTGAAGACCTTTCTTTTTAGACACAAAGGCAATTTCCCCTTCAGGATAAAACTGTTTCTTCCAAATGCACTCCAGCCAAGTTTAATACGTCTGTTGAGTTCTTTCATAATGTTGCCATCCATTGAAATCAGCTGGCCAAGGTAAATATATGAATCAGCAATTTCTAGCTCAATGTTGTCAACTTGTATTTTTGTTTCCTCTACAAAATTATTGAACATGATCTTAGTTTTTTGTAGGTTCATCTTGAGTCCAACTTCTTTACTTCTAGTTGAGAGCTCCTGTACCATGTCTTGGAGTTCTGATGGGTTCGTTGAAAAAATAACAATGTCATCAGCAAACCGCAAATGATTTAAATATTCACCATTTATTTTTATTCCCTTGTTATTCCAATTTATCAGCTGAAAAATCATCTGTAAAGCTGAAGTAAAAAGTTTTGGAGAAATGGTATCTCCCTGCCTCACACCTTTACCAATTTTGATAGTTTTGGTATCTTTATGTAACCGAAATTTTGCACTTGCATTTTTATACACACGTTTCACCATGTCAATGTACACATCCTCAATGTCTGTTGATCTTAAAGAGTTGATGACTGCTGATGTTTTAATAGAGTCAAAGGCCTTCTCATAGTCAATAAATGCAACACACAATGGAAGTTCATATTCATGTGTTCTTTCAATTAATTCTCTTAATACTTGAATATGGTCCACTGTACTGAATCCACTTCGAAATCCAGCTTGTTCTCTTGGTTGAGCTGCATCTAATTTTTTCTGCAGGCGATGTGTTAGCACTTTTGTGAAGATTTTATAAATAGCAGGTAACAAGCTAATTGGTCGGTAATTTTTCAAATCCTCTTTATCACCTTTTTTATGCAAAAGAATTACTGTTGCAGAATCCCATTGGTTTGGTATGTTACCGCTGTTAAGACATTTGGTAAAGAATTTTGCAAGTATGTCTTCTACATATTCTCCAGCTTCTTTTAGGATATCTAATGTAATACCATCATCACCAGGGGCTCTTCCTTTCTTCATACTTTTTATTGCAAATGAAACTTCTTCTTTTAAGATTTTAGGAGCTGTTCCTTCGACTATTTCAGTGTCTTCGTTTAATCCACTGTTACTTTCATATAGTTTTTTGTAGAATTCTTCAACTCTTCTAAGTATTTCTTCCCTATTTCTTGTTACGGTGCCATCCTCTCCTTTTAATGCAATGATGTGTTTCTTCCCAACAGATAAACTTCCTTTAACAACCCTAAGGCTCTTGTTATTTTCAATGGCCTTCCTTACTAACTCACAGTTGAATTTTCTTATGTCTTCTTTCATGCTTTTGCGCAGAGTTTTACAAAGTTCTATGTACTCAATCCTGGAACTGGTATTTCGATTGTCCACCTTCATATCTCTTCGCCTTTTCATGAGCTGTTTCGTCTTCTCAGATAATTTGCTATTGTGCTTTTTACAGGTTACACCACCAATTTCCCCAGCAGTTTCAACTATTGTCTTAACAATGTTTTCATTTGCTTCTGAGATATCACTTTCATCAATAAGTCCTTCCAGTGCAGAAAAGCGATTTTTTAATTCCAACTTGAATGCCTCGGTATTTTCTTTTAATTTCTTTAAATCCACCCTCTTACTTACTTGTTTCCTAATGAGCTTCTGTCGTTCTAATTTAGTATTTAAGTGCACTTTACATCTCACCATTCGATGATCACTTCCAGTATTAAATCTGTTCAGTACACTGCAATCTTCAATAATTGATTTCTTGTTTGCCAGGATATAGTCAATTTCACTAGTTCCCCCATTTGGGTGTTTCCATGTCCATTTTCTTTGCGGTTTCTTCTTAAAAAATGAATTCATGATGCTAAGGTTTTCAGCTTCTGCAAATTCGATGAGTTGATCGCCACGTTCATTCCTTTCCCCATATCCGTATTTACCAACCGATGTCTCTCCTTGTTCCTGTTGTCCAATTCTTGCATTGAAATCCCCCATGATGAGCTTGATATGTTGTTTCCCTTTGGTGTGTAACTCTTTGATTTCTTCATAAAATTCTTCAACCTCTTCGTCGGTATGGCTTGATGTTGGTGCATATACCTGTACTATTTGAAGTTGGTATCGCTGGGTTAGTTGAACAACGAGCCTCGCTGCTCGATCTGATGTACTTTCAACTTCCAGAAGACAGTCTTTAATTCTTTTGTTGATTAAGAAGCCAACACCACTTGTTCTTCCAGTTTCCGTTCCTCTATAATAAAACAAATGTCCACTTTTAAGTTCCACCAACTCTTCACCTTTTCTTCTAACTTCACTGAGTCCTACAATGTCCCATTTGATCTTGTCTAGTTCCTCTTCCAATTCCTGAAGTTTTGCTTCAGAAGCAAGGGATCGTCCATTATACGTTGCCAAGGTCAATAACAAACGGCAGCCTGGGCCATTCCAGTGATTCTTAGCACCCCCTGCTTTCATGCCACACTGACCGCTGCCTTGATCAGGAGCACTCCAGCACCTGGAGACTAGGGGCCATGGTTTCTGGTGTGTCAACATAATGGAGGAATTAGCCATAATTTCACCACGCTGGCTAGACGGGTTGGTGAATTAGCCCTCCCCTTCCGCCTTTCTATCCGTGCAGCAAATATTAATTTGCCACATAAATAGAAAGCTCAGCCTGCACCACTTGAAGGCGGGGTAGGACACTAGGTTACTGGCCTGGCCGGTTCCACACATCGTCACATACGTTCAGCGTGTGGGTCTCCTTCCAGTTAGATACCAGCAACCCTTTTGCAGGCCATATATATATATATATGCTAACATATACATGAAGAAAGTGAACGTGTACGTATATTATATATATTAGTATACAAAACGAGATCTCTATGCATTCTGTATGCGCATATATTTGTTTTCATGCTGTAGCATACAATGTTTGGAACATATACCTGCTATTAGCTTCCTATTTTAGGCGTTGAAATCAAATTCAATAAAATATGCCAAAACCGTGCATTAAATCATTTTCCTGTGAAACTACACAAATTTGAACATTTTGTTTTTCAGTTTGGCAACAGACAAATTTAAATGTAGAAAGCCATTCGGTGCATAGTGGTTACTATGCGTTTGTTTATAGTGTTAGTGCGTTTGTTTATAGTGCGTAATCGTTGCTTGTGTCTCTTTTAACAAACGTTTAAACTAATATGAGGTAATTATAATTATAGCCTCCCTGTAGCCTGAATTAATAAGAGGAATGGCACCAAGTTTTGTACAAATAGAGCGGTAGCTAGGGGGGCGGAGAGGAAGGCCCTGCCACGGGCACAGGCGAAGGGGGGGGAAGTAAAATTGGCTCAAATAATTCATAGTATAAATTCCCATGTCGTAACTAGGAGATGCAATCTGGACGATTCGGGACAGGGGCGCAATGTCATCTTGCTACGGTCCTGCACATATGGATTGGGAGAGAGTTTCCGGACAAAATACTAGTTCCCAAATTTGCCGATAGGGCAGAATGTCAAGTTTCAAAATAAGAAAAAGACGAAAGAAGTACAAAAAATGAATATCTAAGAAAAATCTAAACTGAAATTTTCAGTTTTACGTTGACTCATTGAATAAACTAAAAGAAACTTACATAAATTGACACACGAAATGGTTTCACAACACACTCAACGTTAATTTACGTTGTCTCAAATGCATCTGATTTTGAAATCCAGGTTTTGAAATGGAGGTGGTGGCAATGATCCCGACTTTAATAACACTGAAAACCAAGCCTAAGAAAAAAAAAATGGAGCTCGCTTGACTCCCACCCGAATATTTTTAAGTTTAGCGCTCTTGACTCTCTATGTGTGTAAGAAACGAATTTGTAGGATTTATATAAGCTAAAATCCTTTATATTTATTTTTTTATTTTTATAAATTCTATTTCTGCTTTTTATTCATATTAAAGTTTGTATAACTCTGATTATGAATTTGCTTAACTAAGCTATTTTTATGTACATAGAATTCTATAATATCTAAATGGGTATTTTAGGAAACTGTGTTTCCATGACATCACTTGAAAACCATTCTCACCCATTCAAATGATCCATTACTATGTACAACTGTAGAAAAGAACTAATTCTCGTAAAATTTTGGATTTGCCTCACACGCTTCTCTAATCAGCATTTTTTGAAAAAAAGATAACGCCCCCCTGATGTAGGTCACATGCAGGCAATCGTTAAGTGTTTCACATATATCACTTTATTGTAAAAATTTTAATCAATTGCGGAGATTAACTTTTAACCGAAATGTTTTTAGGGTCCGTAACAGTTTTACCCAGTCCTACTGATCATGGAGTAGTTTCTAAAATTTCGTCTGATGTCAGTTTTCTCAGTCATATCTGATTTTATTGCGTCAGTCCTTTTAATGTATTTAATACTTTTTTTACCTTGGAATAAAATCTAATTTGCCTTTTGTTTAAAGCCACAAAGACAGCCTCACTTCGTCACCGAATTGCAATTGAGGCTCTTGCGCTTTAAGATTTGAACCGGCCATTTAATATTGGAACTAAATTTGAGACCTTAAAATTTTTTGTGGAGGCGTTCCTCAGACTGCATTTCTTCGTTAGACTATTTTAAACCTTCAATAGTAGAACTAGATGCCTGGGTCCCCTCTAAAAATGTTCCTGTTAAAGAAACTGGCGAAGTTGTATATGTTTTCCCATAATTTTCTATCACATTACGAATTATGTTCGCATATATTTCCTTTACGAAAAGTTTTTTGTTTTAATTCTATGTGTCGGTCTCTTAATTTGTTTTCTATTTTAATCTAAATTCAAAACAAAAATTAAATAGTTATGGCACAAAATATATTAAGAAAAAATCTAATCTTATTAACTTCAAATGGCAATTACAACATTTCGCTACATTGTGACGAAAAACCGTAGAAAGCCATGGATATTATAACTTCCATTGGATATTTGTAAAGTTTGGAATATTAAGAGATGAAGAAAATAATATTTATTGAAACAAATGACAAGAAAAAAGGCTTTTCAGCAAAGAAAACCTCTCGTGTTTCTACCCACATGCCAACACTTTGACATATTTCCGAAAATACACAAGAAATAAAAACAAAATGGCAATAAAAAGGGAAAAGCAATTCAAACAACCTAAGCCTCCAATAACTAAGAAATGTATCCTCTATCTGCTGTTTTTCTATTCTTAGTTTGTCTTTGGAAATGTTTCTATATTTGATGTTTCTATATTTAATCAAATTCAATGTCAAAACACATATTTCGAAATTCCGTTTTGGTGGTACATTAAATCCATTGAAAATAATATGTGTTTCAGGCCTGTACCCAAAACGGGGCAACAGGGATCCTGGCTCCAGTTATCCCATGCTTGTGACCCAGTTGCTCTATCGAGTTATATATATATACACAGGGTGTCCGAAAAAATATTGTACCGTTTTCTTTACTTTTTTTTCTATGTGCCCAGTCTGTGTAGAGAGGTGTCAGTGACAAAGATTGCTACTAGATATTCCAAGTTTTGATTGCAGCACCTACCGTTCCCAAGACCACAATTTTTTCAAGATGGCGGCCACACAACAACAGAAGGCATTTTGTACTGTGGAATGTCTCCATGAGTTGTGTATGTCAACGCTTAATGGAGTTCTTGTCAGGTGGATCGACCCCAAACTGTCGCCGAAAGTTGCGTTGAACTGTGATAACGGACGTTGTCTTTGCGTATTCCACAGCAAAAAATGCCTTCTGTTGTTATGTGGGCGCCATCTTGGAAAAATTGTGGTCTTGGAAACGACTGGTATTTCAATCAAAACTTGGAATATCTAATAGCAATCCTTGTCACTGACACCTCTCTCCACACAATGGGCACCTAGAAAAAAAAAGTAAAGAAAAGGGTACCTTCTTTTTCGGACACCCTGTATATATATATAGCAATCCCGAGTGCATTGTGCCTCATGTGTCTTTTGCCTTGCCCCAGTTGCGAATACAGGCCTGACATGTATATTCCATTACACATATTTCTTTTTACATTAATGGAAAGTCCCATTTCTTTGCTTTTTTGCTTTGTAATATAATATTAGAGCATTTTAACGTTTAAAAGTACGATACATATAGGAAACAGTCTCTCTTTATCTCTTTAAATTTAGGGTTTACTATATAATATATAAATATAATACAATAAATAAAATTATTGTCCTGAATATTTTAATAAACATCGACATACACGAAATCACATAACATATAATTCTAAATGTTTCCAATATAGGACTATAAAATTAAGTTAAACTTCCGTATTTAAATCATTACTTTTTCCTCACCTGCACATATTTGTTTTTACCATATAGGAATAATTTCATAAAAAACATTGGAATTTTCACTTAATACAATGAACATGTACTGCACATAATTAGACCAAATAAAGGAAAAATATGGAACTTCTGCAATCAACAGGCTTTCCTAAAATACCCTTCAATTTTTCATCCAGTCCTTTCCTCCCAGAGGAATTCAACACTCTAACCTACAAAATCATAATTTTATGTACTTCTACACGTCGTCAATCAAACCTTCAACATAAAGCAAAGTAAGATATGGCATCAGTCGTTTCTGGTTTCATGTTTTACAACTTCCTGGTAATTGCTCATGTTTGTGTAAGTACTACATGCAACAATTAGCCGTCACGAATAGAACCGTGTTTGAAGAAATATCAGCCAAGCTACTTCGTATAAAGTGACACTATTACAATAACATTTGGACACACGAGCAAGAAATAGTTTTTAACTAGAATAATTGTTGCAATTTACAAATATGCTACGAACTCAATCAAATATACTCTTTCAGATATTGAAATCCATACTGTCAAAACTGTTTCCAACATTAGAACAAACTGATACTTTATATCTCCAGGGTTTTGAACGGATATTTGAGTTGAGATAAATCATAAGATTTCTCGGACTTCGAATAAACCTTTGTGTAGGAAAGCCTACGTATATGGAGATTCGAACATTAGCAAAGTAAACGCAAAGACTTAATTTGATGTAATATGTGCTATCTGCTTGTCTGCCCTATTCCTACGTATTGCTGAATTATATATTTTATAGAACTGTATATGAATTATTATATTGAACTGTATATGAATTATTATGTTGAACTGTATATTGAATATCATATTGAACTCTATATGAATTATTATAGTGAACTGTATATTAATAATTATACTGAACTGTGTATGAATTATTATATTAAACAGTATATGAAGTATTAGTTGAACTTTAAATGGATTATTATATTGAATTGTATATGAATTATTATATTGAACTGTCTATAATTATTATACTGAACTGTGTATGAATTATTATATTAAACAGTATATGAAGTATTACGTTGAACTTTAAATGGATTATTATATTGAATTGTATATGAATTATTATATTGAACTGTCTATGAATTATTATAATGAACTCTGTATGAATTATTATAATGAACTCTGTATGAATTATTATACTGAACTGTAGGTAAATTATTATATTTAACTGAAAATTGATTATTATATTTAACTGTAAATTGATTATTATATTTAATTGTATATGAATTATTCTATTAAACTCTTTATGGATTATTATATTGAATTGTACATGCTACGTATATAACCTTATATAATATGAATACTTAAAGTGAAAGGCGAGCTCGGACAATATCAAAAGTATGATGATGTGGCAAAAAGTATGATCATGGACAACATCAAAAGTATGATGATGGACAACATCAAATGCATGATGATGGACAACATCAAATGCATGATGAAGTATCACGCTTCCGAAAAGAGTTTTGTATAGTGTCTCGCGAATCCATCTTATTCTAATCTAGCCTCTCTCCAATCCATCCTCCGGACAGGGCCGTGGCTAGATGCTTGTTACAGGGGCTCGGAAAGATATAGGGGGCTTAAAATTCGTAAATGTTTTGATGTATTTTATTAATATATTTAATAATACTAAATATATAAGCAGACTAATATATTTAACGTTAATAAATAAATTTCTTAACGTAAATTTTGGAATGAAAATTTATGAATTTTAGTATACTTCTGTGAAGTTTTCCCTATCCTTATTATAGAATACATGAAGCCTCAAACCTCTGTAAAAAACATTACATTTACAAGATCTACAGAAGGAAGCTATTTTAAATACATTTTGACATCAATAAATAATGTCGATTCTCATGTACAATTTCATACAAAACAAAAAATTTTAAATAAAATTCTACAATATATAATAATAATAATAATATATCTTATTTTGAGAAAAAATATTTCCAAATGGGAATAACCACATTTCCAGGAGGGGCTCAGCTACCCATAATCCCAGCCTGGATACGGCCCTGTCCCCGGATGTGTCATGAAAGGAGTGAGCGTCACGCTTTCATGCGACGTCACGAGCGAGAAACTTGATAAAAATTTAAATTCAAGTAGTCTAGATACTTTCATCAATGCGGCTCGCTTATATGCTAAAAATGGCCACATTAGCGAGAATCTATTGTAATAGCATAAAATATGATCAAAAAGTATTGAAGACATGCAAATCAACATTTAAACTAAATTAAATCAGTCATTTTTTGCTGAGCAACTAAGCGAAAGTCTTGCATTTTACAGAGGGAAACTTGGTCGGTATTATTTCTGAGGATGTTCCGCATAGCACGGAGTGAAACGTTAAGTGTTTTTAATAAACAGACGCGGCGGAATAACCCGCAAAGCTCTATGATATATATATATATAATTAAATCTATTTATAACAATTCTTAAGAGAACGAGAAAATGCAATATTATAGAGAAGGTTAAACGTCACATATTGTCTATTTGTCGGGGCCGGATGAAGGACATACCATTATGGATAGACTTAATAATAGTAATTAGTAATTTCTTTTCTTCACGCAAGTTCACTTGCAGGCATCATGAATCCTGTAACATTTACTTGTATAAATATTTAAATTTTTTAGTCACACCTGATTATTTCACATACATATAATTTCCGCACAATTTTTATACACACATATATCTACATTATTACTATACACTCACTGTACCATATATTACTATATATTCACTGTATAAATCACAAATATATATGTAATACATATCTATATGTTATATATATATATATATATACATAGTATATGATATTATATACTATATGAATAATGAAACTACGACGGAATCATAAACAACAAAGAGTATCACCGGCAATAAAAATTGTCTTAAAATCTCATATACATTTAGATAGATTTTTAAAAATTTGCGTATACAGAACTTTATAATTGAGAGGTCATAAAACTACCATGTAAAACATACTAAATACAAATAAAGATTAAAATAAAATATTTAAAATTTATATGACAAAAAGTCATCCATTATTCTTTAAAGAATATGTGTATTAATAAATGAATTATAAATAAATAAATTACATGTTAATTAATATAAATGAATTAATCAAAAATAATGTATTCCTGCAAAAATGTATCATTTCTTAATAACCTATGACAAATTTCCATCCGAATTATGGCAGTTTCTTGGTAAAGCAATTATATGGGCTTAGATTTTGCTAACAGAGTTTATTTATTCTGAAAGTTGCCCTTCCCTGAATTCCAGAAAATTATTCGGGAATGCGTTTATCACAGACGAAGTAAAATTTATGGAAGTTACGTCTAAAATTCTCCCCATCCAAGTTTCTTAAATTCTTAAAGTTTTAAACGTAGTTCGTTTGCATGTTTTTAGTTTCAGCTGAATGTTTAGACCTTTAATTATTGAAGATACGATAAATAAAGAAAGAGAATGTGCCTTATACGGAAAGAAAACGCCAAATAATGATATATTGTTAATGAAATAATTACAGTCGTTCAGAATGTAAAAATTCTCCACAATTTTAATAATTTTAACAAACGTTGCATATGTTTCTATCTGCAATCTATTACTTATTTCGATATACAATAACTACGCCACCTGCTGCCAATAAAAGCTTCTTTATTTTCACTTTCACTAAAAAAATATAGCTTCTGGAATAACTTGGAGTAGGAAGTGTTTTATTGCTCTACTCTGTATTTATGCGTTTTTCTTTAAGCGATGATGAACATTTTCATAAGAAAAAGGAGCGATTATATTAATGCTACTTAAAAAGAAAATTATACTGTTAGATCGATTGTGTTGTGTTCAGCACGAAAGCATTGTAAATAAGCATTACTAAAGATGAACGTCGCAATAATTTATGAATAATATATATAAGTAAAATTGTATATAAATTAATTAACATATGTATCTTTATGTGACATTTAAGTAAATGTATTTGTGTCATTGTAGCATAGAGTATTAAAAAGATAATAATACAAATTTAGGAGACAATTTGGATTTCTTATAATTATTATTATAAGATACTCTTATTGTTATAGGAATTCTATTATATTAATAAACTCATGTTTGTAAAAATTGCAATACCATGAAGGAATCACTTGATTGAGCTGAAACTTTCAGGAAATGCAAATTAGGGTATGCTATTCAAATGATTAGAATTTCAGAGTCATCGCGCATGCGTGGGCTGAGCAGCGCCCTCTGAACTGCTGATGGATCCGTATAAATAGAGGGCTGTAGCGGGGCGTGTATGGCTATCTGCTAGTGGTAAACGTTACATGAGACGTCACTATGCCTCTACGACGAAAGAGGGCGACATTTCAGCAAGTTACGGAGTTTGAACGGGGACGAATGATCGGCCTTCGTGAAGGAGGGTTTTCTTATCGTGCAATAGCAGCTCGTATGGGGCGTAACAGCAGCACAGTGATGCGAGTGTGGAAGCAGTGGGTTCAAGAGAACCAGACAACTCGGAAATCCGGGAGTGGACGCCGAAAGGTGACGTCAGCACGGGATGATAGACACCTGGTCCGCATGGCGGTGACGGACCGTTTTGCTTCATCTGGACAGTTGGCAGAACGTTGGTGCACTGCTACAGGTGTATCATTGTGTGCTTCATCAATTCGTTGGCGCCTGCGGCCACAATGGGCTCATGGACATAGAGACTGGCGTGCTGATTGGCAACAAGTGGTGTTTTCTGATGAATCCCGCTTTAATTTGGGGTACAGTGATGGCCGCATCCGTGTTAGACGCTATACCGGTGAACGCCACCTTCCGGAGTGCGTTATCCAACGTCATAGTGGACGAACCCCCAGAGTTATAGTCTGGGGTGCGATTGCGTATCATGGACGATCTCAGCTGCTACGAATTGTGGGTAATCTTAACAGCAACCGGTACATCAATGAAGTTCTGGAGCCCGAAGTTGTTCCCTTCCTTCAAGGCATTCCCGGAGCTGTATTTCAACAGGACAATGGCCGCCCACATATTGATTTCTTTTAAAAGATTATTCTTTTAAAATTATTTAATTAAATTAAATAATAATTTAATTTAATCAATATTTATTATTCTTTTGAAAGATTATTCTCTTAAAAGACTTCTTTTCATCACAACAGATACAGCTTCTTCCTTGGCCTGCCTATTCGCCGGATATGTCGCCGATTGAACATGTGTGGGATTTCGTTGGTCGGCGTCTCGCTCGTGATCCTCGTCCCATAGCTACTACAGATGAACTTTGGGGTCGCATACAAGCAATCTGGAATGCTCTTCCTCAGGCACACATTCAACATCTGTTTGATTCCATGCCACGTCGTATAGCATCACTTATTGCAGCGCGTGGTGGCTTCACCAAATACTGATTTTCGACATGTAATATTATTTTTTTGCTTTGTAATTCTAATTGTTTATTTGTATCAACACAGGTCGTTTGTACATTAAATTTCATTCAATTCGGACGAGTCCACAGGAGGCAATCCACAAGTCCATGGGGGTTCAAGGTGGTAGATCTCTCTTCTGAACAGCACGTTGCAAGGCATCCCAGATATGCTCGATAATGTTCATGTCTGGCGATTTAGGTGGCCAATGGAAGTGTCTAAAGTCAGAAGAGTGTTCCTGGAGCCACTCGGTAGCAACTCTCGATGTGTGGGGTGTCGCATTATCATGCTGAAATTGTCCAAGTCCGTCGGAATGCACAATGGACATGAATGGGTGTAGGTGATCGGACATGATGCTTACGTACCTGTCACCTGTCAGAGTTGTCTCTAGACGTATCAGGGGTCCCATATCACGCCAACTGCACACGCCCCATACCATCACAGAAGCTCCACCAGCTTGAACAGTCCCCTGTTGGCATGTAGGGTCCTTGGATTCATGAGGTTGTCTCCATACCCGTACACGTCCATCCGCCTGATGCAATTGGAAACGAGACTCGTCAGACCAGGCAACGTGTTTCCAGTCATCAACAGTCCAATGGCGGTGTTGGCATGCCCAGACGAGGCGTAAAGCTTTGTGCCGTGCAGTCAACAATGGTACACGAGTGGGCCTTCGGCTCCGAAAGCCCATATCAATGATGGTTCGTTGAACAGTTCGCACGCTGACACTTGTTGATGCCCCAGCATTGAAATCCGCGGCAATTTGAGGAAGTGTTGCACGTCTATCTCGTTTAACGATTCTCGTCAGTCGTCGAATGTCCCGTTCTTTCAAGGTCTTTTTCCGGCCGCACCGCTGTCGGAGATTTGATGTTTTACCGGATTCCTGATATTCACGGTATACCCGTGAAATGGTCGTACGCGAAAATCCAAATTTTGTCGCTATCTCGGAGATGCTATGTCCCATCTCTCTTGTGCCGACTATAACGCCACGTTCAAAATCACTTAAATCTTGATAACCTGCCATTGTAGCGGCAAGAACCGATCTAACAGCTTTGCCAGACATCTCTTGTCTTATATAGGCGCTGCCGACAGCATCGCGTTACGCTGATTGGTTGCAAAGCTCCGTTATTTGCATACGCACGCCTGTACCAGTTTTTCTGGCACTTCAGTGTACATATATTACAAAAGATTTCTTGTCACACTGAAAAAATATTATTCGGCACATTCTGCAAAGTTTTAGTGTGAAGTACATTCTAATAAAAAACTCGTTTAATTTCCAAATTACTCAAGAACTAGTATCTTTGCAGCAATAAAATTTCTCGCCCTACGCTAATGCAAAGAAAGCAAGGTTCAATAGCTAAATTTCTTAAGACATTAAGCACTTTTTCTTGTTAGAAAAGCATTAGATATTGCTATTTTTTAACTTCTTTTTATTTTCCTACTTCACAAAAAAATCGCACACGCTTTTGTTTTCCTTTTTTCATTTCTGCATACACATTAAACCATCGTTCCATAATACGAATAAAAGAAATATAACTAACATGGTAAAAGAATTTTCTGGAACTTTTTAACTGCACTGTTATTTTAAAAAGAAGTTCATAAATTAATTTTTTGTATAAATAAAAATAAATTTGCTTTTTTATATATGATAAGGTCTTAAAAATCTGTGCTTTTCCTCGCATCATAAAATGCTTTTTGTTTTCGAAAATCATATCAAAGAACCTTCAAACAAGTATTCTATTTATATACCATTTTAACATTTTTGATATTTTTGATATCAACGTACACATCGACTCATGAAAAATGTAGGAATTTTATTTAAGTTTTAATGCTTTTTTCAAATTTTGCATTTAATGTCTTTCCCTGGTGGTCAGTTTTTCTGCAAAGGCGATTTCACATAATCTGTGTTATCTACCCATTGTATGAAAAACATGACTTTTCGACTTTTTTGCCCTTCTCTTAATATCTAAAGTCCTTGTAATATTTTCTTTCTTTTGTCTTTATTAGTGTGTTCATCAAAAAATATTTTGTTTTCCTCTTTTCCATTTCCAAGTCATTGTTTGTTGAACTTCCATTTTCCGAATCATTCTTGTATACGTCGATTTTCAATTCCATATTAAAAATTTAATGCGTTAAAAAAGATGAACCTAGCAGAAAATGCTTTATTAGTTACACAATATGTTTCAGAATAGATATTGCCGTAATTGTCATTTAATCTCTTAATTGTAAAAAACTTCAAAAGGAAGAAGATTTTCAGAGCATGAAAAGATATTAAATATATTATTTATTTTACAGGCATTAGTATATGCATTAATTAAGATACATATAAGGGACATAACTTTTTATACGGGAATTCTATCAAAAAATTTCCAATTATTCAGATATTACCGTATATCTAATTAGTCAAATAATCGAAATAGACATAATTATCTATTTTAATTACTGATGATATATATCGCTTACTTGAGATGTATCGTTTCATATTGTTCATTTTTTTTTCTTACTTTTTTTTTTGTGATCAACTCAGATAATTTTTTTAAAAAGAAGAAGAAACACTGTTATGAATTTTAACAATGAGTCTATTACAAAGGCCTTTGTATATTCTAGATAAAACACTTCCAAAACGACCTTAAGGAAATGCTTATTTACTTTATTTTGTCGAACTACCCTTTTTGATTTTTGTTAAGCTTATTCTCAATTTGCATGAATAAATAACAAGAGTAACTCACAAAAAATTATAACAATTTCGGCGTGACTTTCTAGTCCACTCAATTTTTTACCTATTTGAAATTCTCGAAACACGCTTATTTCTGTTTTTTGTGCTAAAGTAATAACGCTAAAATACTCAGAAGACTTACATATATTTATAAACTCGAGTTGTTTAAGTTTATTCAGTTTTTCAGTTTTTTTTTCTCTTAATTTCGCTTTTAGCTTAATTTTGAAATAGTTTTCGAATTTTTATTGAACATTATTACATCTTTTTGCTACAAATAAGTATAGATACATCTTAAAATTTTAAACTTGATGCTTTTTAAAAACATATCTGTAGATGTTTTTTGTTTCATCAAATTAGTAATTTCTCAAACTCAACAGAACAGTACGTAATATAATAATATATTCTGATATTTCTTTAAAGTAATAAGTTAATTTTAAGTCTGACTTTGTTTGTATTTTATGTCATTATTAAATAAATATACGGAAATAATTTTTACTTATATGCATAGTAGCCGTCATAAAATAAAACACTTAAGAATCTATTGAATGAAAAAATAGTGGTATTTCATCATTTTTATAATTCAAATTATATCTAAAGAAAGATTTGCTGTTTTTACCTTCGTTCGCCCTTAAATAATTTTTTCTTATAAAATTTAGAGAGAAAGGGCCACAAAAATCTTGCCTCACTCGTACATACAGGTTTTCCGGGGATCCTTTTAATGAATGGAGAAAGAACCCTACCGAACTACAGTGAACATTTAGAAATAAAATACAGGGTACCAGGGAGGAAATTACATAACAAAGTGAAACACTGGTAAAATCACTGGCTTTTTCATTGCTATTTTACCAGTGTTTAACCTTTTTATGTAAGTGAACATTTAGTTGGCAACAATTTTTTTTCACTGATAGGAGTCAAACCCGGGTTAAAAGTACCCTTATCGAATGCATTATCACTACACCAACAGCCACAGAGCGTAGCTGTTCTCAATTTGAAAGAAAATCACATAATTCATTTCCGAAAACATATGAATGAATAACTCTTCATGAGAGCCACATACATAAGTGTATACAGAGCTGAGGAACCTGGAGTCCAACTTTCTAAACTGATGTATATACATATATCTTTGACATTTTTTACCTGCTTGAGAAATTTTATTTTGCCTTGAACATCTTGCGAAAAGACAAGTTAAGTAGAACATGCCCAATTATAGACGTATTTGTTTAAACACAGCTTGTGCTAAACTTTTCGTTTATTAATTTTTTCAGTTTATCAAATTCTTAAAAGTTCTACATCCCAGGTTTCATTCAAAGTAACTCTATGAAAGTTCCAACTGAGAAAAAATGTGTTTTAAGAACATGCCCCGAAACACCATTTTAAGAAGACACGTCGAAAAAACCGAATAATAGATATAAAAATTGCCATCCTGTGAAGTAAATATCGTTGTTGGCGTTAAAAGTACATTCTTATTTGCAACAGAAATAAAATCAAACTTCCAGTTCGCCTGCAGAAATAAAACTTACTTTAGAATAAATGTCTGACGCGTTAAATGAAATTATCCCATGATATTTTAATCACTGACAACCAATTTAACAGTGTCCCTCAGTTGATTAGTAGTTTGAAACGCAGATAAAAGCAAGAATGAATTAACCTCCATAGAAGGCTGCAATTTTCACTCATGTAGTTTTAATTTTCCAGTCTTTTTTAATTGATCGGCTTCCTTTACCATGTTTAGAAGGTAACAAAATACTTGTAAATTATTCTACTTTATTGTTTCCTGTATGCTCACAACAAGAATCCATCAGCATTCCTATTTAAAATTTATTCGTGACTTTTAGTTGGAGACAAAACTATTTTACTCTCTCGTAATTCAGCGATGATATTATATTATTATCAAAATATTTGTGTGTTTGGGTTTTATTTTTGGAAGAAATTTTCAACGCACTTTGCCTCTCCTTGTTCGCTATCTAATACTAATTTTCTTTTTTTAACGCACTGAGCTGCCGGAAAAAAATCGTATGTCAGGAAATAAAAAGAAATCTATTTTTTACTGCCAAACCCATTCATCTCTTCGCAGAATAAAGACAGCCATTCTTTGGCCCATCAAGATTCGTTCAGCGGAAAACACACGACCAGAATTTCTAATGAAAATTGCCGTTCTCTGCATTTTTGTTCTTTTTTCCTATGCTGGTTCTTTGGCAGCATTTATGATTTGGGCATCCACTTTGCAAACCTTAGTTTTTGGAGGGCTTGCAGCAAAAAACTAGCTCGGTAGTCATTGTTGTTGCTGATTTAGACAGCAGCATCACATCAGCAGAAAACCATAGTTGATTTCTGGTAGGGAATATGATGCAATTAATTTAAATGGAATATTAAACAAAAGTTCTTGGACAAGAATATAACGTACATATAATATAGATTACGATTATAAAACATAAATATCTCTGAAATATAAAGTGCACTGTACTTTCTATTTTCAGTGTACGATTATTCAGTCTGAGAAAAACACCCGTGTTTGAAATTTCTTTTACACATTCATGTAATACGACTTCTTTTTATGTGCATGTAACGGAATTTATTTTGTATAGAGTGGTCGTCACCTGACATTTTAAATAAGACCTTAGCTTCCCTCTAGCGTAACAATAAAATTCAAATTCCTAGTAAAGCATATTGATTATCACTAAAAGCAAAATCTCAAAGTGGAAAGATAATAATAGTACATATAAACGCGTTCTGTTCTTTAACACTACGACTTCTTCTCACAAGGGTTGACACATATTAATCAAATTCCAGACAAAATCTAAATAATCCTGGCTCAATATGCAACCACATGACCTTTATAGGGCAATTGCAAATAGAGGCATATACCCCAAAGTTTAATCCGAAATTCTTTTTCCACTAAGAAGCAGCACTAACAAGTAAGTTGTAAGACTCCGTAACATTTGGAGACACGTTACTTTTTCCTCTAAACATATTACAAATACGCATCAAACAATGTAAGCATCATTTTTACGTCAATAATCGAGGTTTTCTACCTACATGTCTCTGTGCTGATAACTAAGCTTTCTCAGTAATGTGTAGTCTTCATTTTTCCAAGAAAGTGATTGTTTTGTTGTCAACACAAGTCAACTTAACTTTGCCGTTTACTCAAGAATGTTCATAACTAAGGCCCGGATTTTCATGCATAAAATTTAGCCCAAATAATATGCAAATATGCTCAAAATTATTACAAAATATGCATGGAAATATGCAAAAATATGCAAGTGCATAGAAATCTGGACCCTATTCATAAGAGATGTTTCGAAATGAATAAAATGACAATTTATTGAAACAGTGCAAATATTCGTGAAATGGTTGAATATGAATTGAAATGCATAAAAAATATCACTTTGTTACGTCCTCGAATATGAGTATGCACAAAATTAACACAAAATACACACCACAATGTATGAAATACGTACAGAGATATGTCGGAAAATATGGCATCATAGGTATTTGGGTTTGGGCCCAAAGACGCTGGCAGGGTGAAATCACCAAAATCATTAAAAATGGAAATTTTCTACCATACCTTTTTAATTTTACCTTTTTTTTTAAAAGAAAATCGAAATATCGGGGGGAGGGGCAATTGCCCCCCATTTCCTATATCTGCTGGTGCCAGTAGTTAGCACTGGAAAATATTTAGCACTTGGTCTTGACTTAGTATTAAGCATATTGAGAAACATCACCACAAAAACGTGAGGGCGAATAAAATAATTTTTTCTAAATTTAATATTATCTAATTTTATTATTTAAAACAGAAAGATATTCAGTAGCATTCTTTTTTTCTCATTTTTATAATTTTTTTTAAAACTTTCATTTTACTCTTTTTTCAAAAAAAAAAGCAATTTTAAATTAATATAACAGATTGAATTACAAGCGGATTAAAGAAATACACACTTTTGAAAATTTTGCAGAAATATACCAAAATATTCAAAATACGAAAAATATGCACACAAAGTCAAAATATGCAGAAATATGCAAAAGCGTGCACGTGCATAGAAAGCCGGGCCCTATTCGTAACCTTTAACAACCTTCTGAGAAATTATCTGCCATCAGGTCTCTCTTTCTCTCTGAGAACTCTCTTTCTCTCTCCCTCTCCTTTATCTACAAGAGCAGCCATAAACAACCTGACATAAAGTATAGGCGACCAGCAAAATAACATATACGATGGTGGGCCGGCCCAGGAAAGGGGGCATGGGGCGTGTCGAATTGAGTTTGGGAGCCGGTTGTGGCTGTACGCGGCCCTGCCTATACGTCTTACAATTGAAACGACTTCGCCTCAGTAACAAATTTGAAAATTTATATTCAAAATAAACGGCATAGAAAGTTATAAAATTATAAATCGAATCGTAGGTTAGCAAAGAGGAAACTGTTTTATGACACAGGATGAAAGTAAAAGCTTAGTCATACCTTAAACCTTAATCGAGAATATATTTGTTGGCAGATACTCGTTATACAACCACGTGCACCCTTAACGTATACTATTTATTTTGTGAAAAGTCGCCCTCCGATTTTTTGCATGTGGTGTGAGGCGTTGAATGCGCGAGTGAAACTAATCTAGTTCCGAAAATTAGGCATAAAGTGTATCATTGTTTAATACTTCAATACTGCAATATTGCTCAAAACTCATTCATAGAGGTAATAATTTATCTTTGAGAATTGACCGTTAAAGGAATTCGTGGAAATACCGTTCATATTAATAATGCATATTCAACGTCGAAACTTAAAGGCATATGCAAACCTACGCAAATATTAGATGCATGTGTTTTCTGATTTCCGATAATATAACTATGGTCTGCACGAATCTGTTATTCGTTACGAAATCTTTTAAACCTCTGCATAAACACAAACTCATTAACTTCCCCTGACATGAATATTTAAAAAGTGTGATTTGTAGAATGTTCACATTTTCCGATTTTCGTGTCGACACATATATTAACGTGCCCAAATAATCGGTAGTACAACATACTTTATAGTTAGCAAACTAGCTAACTTTTTTTTATTTACGAAATAGAGATATCTATTCAATACCATATTTATGTATTTAAGGGATATATGCTAAATGAAAATCCTTCAATTGAAGTAGGCGGCCTGTGGAAAATTTACTACAGAAATTAATTTCTAACGCTCGGTTTTCTTTCGTCAAATAAGCTTCTTTTTTTAATTCATAAAATTCAGAAGAGAAAGGGATTATCACGGACACTTATGCTGGATACGAATCATGATAATTAGATTAACACCCCAACTGTTTAATTACAAAGCAGCTGAGTAATGCGATGCGCTGCAGTAGTTCCACCTCTGGCAATTCTTTTCATTCTCTTGCGGCTCTCAAAAGATAAAGAAAATAATATGGTTCAAATCTAACGAGTGGAAAGTCAAAAATCATTTGCCAAAATGAATTCCTCCATAACCTCCCATCTTTAATTGCCGCACTCCCCTATGAAATAGGGAAGTCTGCGTGAAAAGTACCGCGCATCGCTGTATTCAGTAGCTTAGCTGTCAGAGCATTGAGATATGAATCCATCAATCGTTGATCACAGTCCAATCTTAGTGGTTGGAGCAATTTTTTCCCTTCAGACTCTCAAGGGGAAAAAAGAAGAAGAATATTCAAGTTTGAATTGAAATCCTGAAGCGTCTAAAATTAAGTTACATCCAATTTAGCACGCATTTCTAAATTTTTTTCTCCCATAAAATGACACACCCCGCGTGGCATGGTTTCTAAAGTTCTGCCGTGATATCGTAGATCATGAATCCAGACGTTATATATAGAATACGTGAAGTTGAATTGCAGAATATAAGTTTCAAGCAAATTCTATAATACTGTATATATATAAGAAACAGATGACTACTACTATTAACACTTACATACCATAGGTGTGCATATTCTTTAATCAAATAAATGTGGCCAGGGGCGGCTCAAGTGTGATTTGAACCCGGACGGACTGTCATTGATTACTTTTGGGCGATCCCTTCTCCGGCGAAAACGGGAGATTTTCACAGATGCACAGTAAGCTATGTAACATATAAAAGCGGCCAAAAGTATCTGAAAGAATTTCTCTAAAATGTCTCTAAAATTTTCCCTTTTTAGAGAGATTTTCTACCGTTGGGTCAATTAAAAAAAATTTGAACTTGACTTCAGTTTGGCGCCCTCATCCAAACCGCCCCTGAATGTGGCATTTTAAGTATAAATATATTGGGAAAATGACTCAAATACACACACACATACACGAACACACATAGTCTGATGTTTATTTAATGTCATCTCTTCTTCACAAATATTGACGAAACTTACAAAAAGAGACGCGTGCACAAGGATGTTTACGGCTTGGTATTGGAGAAAACCAAAACTTCAAAGATTTTAGAGTAATTATGAAGAAAAAATGAGAATAAAGAAAATGAGTTCATACTAGTATACGAAACCTTAATTTTCTCCAATTAGGGTTAATGATATTAATGCAGACTAATTGCCAATTAATATCTTTTAACTAATAGCTTTTTAATTATTTTAAGTCGTTTTAAAAATATTGCATAAAGTTCGACTCTCTTTCTGTCTTTAATTGTAAAAATTAATATACTCGTAAGTCTGCAAAATTTCCAAGTAATTAGATTCTTCAGAACTCTACCTAATCAAAAGATTTATAATCAGCGAGGTTTTTTTTTACTCTATAGTATTTTTGTTTCTTTAAACTGAAATACATATTCACTTAAAGAAAAACATTCTGTTGGTTGGTTGGTTGCTTTTTGGTTTTACGGCTCAAAGACTACAGTGGTCATGCTGCGCCGGGACCTACTGTTTTCCGAGGAATCCGAACCTCTTAAGGCCTAGGGAACCAAACCCCGGACTACAGTGAGCAGTGCGATCTTTATGAGATCTCTGAGTAAGCGTTCTTTTTGCACTGCTGGGAGTCGAACCCGGATTAGCGGCGCACTAGGAGAACGCGTTACCACACTGCGCCACCGCAGGGCCAAAAAACATTCTGTAAATACCAACAACTAGTATGTCTCGGATCTTGAAAATTACCTTGAAAAGTTATCGCGGTCATTACATGTCAATTCAACCAGGTATGTTTGGTCAATGTCACAGAAAAACCTCATTTTTTTTAAGCTGATGAGACAGTTTTATGAGACCCATATTTTCATTTTCTTAATATTCCGAAAATTATGCAAGTTGTGAATTTTTTAAAAATTGAGATTTAGGCCTAATATTTACTAGTTTAACATTGTCATCAATGGAAATATATATATATATATACATATGTGTGTATCTCCAAACGGGTAGGTAATAGAAACTTAAAATTTTTTGCACAGGCGTTCAGAGGTGACATTTAAAAAAAACACCCTAGTTGCTTCATTCAGTCCTTCTTGTACAAAAAAATTTCAAACTTTCTATTCAAGATTGATTATTTCTAATCAATTATTATAGGATATTGTTTAACTAACTTATAGTTATATTAATTTGTTATTTTGTATGAAGTTGGGATTTTTTAATCTTGCCATCTGGCAACACTGCCGTTAGATCGCAATCATGTACACTTCCTCTCTTTCCTTTCGTATATAATTAACTCAGAACCCCCCCAAAAAAAAGCCTCCAAAAATGTTACCTGCAAACGAAAAGTAAAAAACAATTAAAGAAAGCAGCAATAGGAACTAAATCAATCAAGACGTTGTTTAAAGAATTGCTAGTAGTAAAGCTGACGTAACCACATGTTCAGCATGAGTATCCGTGTATTTAAAGCACCAAAGAAAATGACCCTGTGGCATGCCTAGCGTCTGGCATTAAAGTTTTTCTAGATGAAACACTAATCAGTAATTGTCTAACACATGACTGTGTTAGCGTTCATACTTTTCAGCGTGTTGTCTTAAATCACATCAAGGCAATTCTAATGGCTGTTAAGAAAGTATTGTATTTCAGTGATGGGGAAGCCAGCCAGTAGAAAAATTGCAAAAATTTTAAGAAACTGTGTATGCGCGGACAGAACTGTGGTTTAGCTGCAGAATGGAATTTCTTTACAATCACCCACGGGAAGAATGTGTGCTTTGGAATAGTGGGTGGAGGCACTATTAAAAGTTTGTCAACTAGAGCTAGTTTATAGCAGCTCACTTCAGAACACATCCTAACCCACCTTCAGCTGTTCAAATGGGCAACTGAGAATGTAGAAGGTGTCGAATCTTTCTATGTGATATCAAAAGAAGTTAAGGAATGTGGAGAGCAGTTGGAAGACAAGCTAAAGAATGTGTCAACAAGTTAAGGAACAAGAAGTCACCACTTCTTGCTATCAAGGATATACGACCTTCGCATCAGCAGACTCTCATCTCTGGAGTATAGGGCAATGACTGTTGCACATGTCACTGAGGCAAAACCTATGCACTCAAGCTTAAAATTCAGGTATTTGGTTAGTCGCCACTGGCTAGCAGGGGCCCCTCTTTATTAAAAGCCACTTCGTTTAAGTCAGTAGCCACTTTCGCTTGGCCACAAAACAATTAACCCTTTGCACTCCAGGCTATTTAGCCAAAGGAATTCAAAGCCATATACTGAATGTCGCTCCAGCGGAGCCTGTGGAGTGCAAAGGTTTAAATACTGAAGCCTTAGGAGGGTTTGTTTGATCAACATTTTTCATAAAAAAATAGTAAGTAGTTTGCGGTTTCAGAATGTAACCTCCCTGCAGTCAAAACAGACAGGATTGCATTGGGAAACAATAAAGTGACGAGTATGATGGTGACTGAAGTCGTATTTTTAATCGCCCTTCCGCAATAATTAGTCATCCTGGAGCCGGTGGCGATAGTGAATTTTAACCTTTACTATATACTTCCAAGGTTTAGATAAAATTAAACCAGGTCAATACATTGCTGCAGTTTATAAAAATAAATCGTATATTGGATGTGTAATTGAAAAATCTGAGGAGCATCCAGATTTTCTTGTTCATTTTATAAATCCATCTGCCTCATCAAAGTCATTTAGTTGGCCTAAAGGTATGGATGATTGCTGGGTTCCAAATAATCACATCCTTGTGTGTATTCCTGTATCAATTACATCGTCAACTTGTCAGAAATACAAACTTTCAGATGAAGTATTTGAAAGGATTGGCCAATCTTGGCAGAACGTTTTTGGTTCAAATCCGAGATGAAAACGATGCCTTTATTCTCCTGAACAAAATAGCTCTAGTTTGAGCTTCTTTCTACTTGGGTGTCGAAAATTATTAAGTAAAAGGAATTTTTTATTCATATGATAGAGTGAATCAGATTTTCAGACTCTTGCTCTGCTTTGTATTTTGGAATATCGAACCAGAAAGTGAGTTCAGTAATTAGTTATTACATGCTGAAGTAAATATTTAGTTGTATCTTGATTAGAAAGTATGAAAAATTTTTTGTACAAGAAAGATTATTGAAAGCAACTAGGGTATTTTTTTTAAAATGTCACCTCTAAACAGCAGTGTCTCTGCAAAAAATTTCAAGGTTCTACTACCTACCCGTTTGGGGAATCACACACATATGTATTATATATATTTTGTCATTGACGACAATGCTGAAAAGACAAAATTAGGCTTAACCGCACCTTTTTCAAATATTCATAACTTTCGTAATTTTCTAAATATTCAAAAACTAAAAAAAATGGTTCTAATAAAATTTGTCCTAAAACCCAGAAAAAATAAAACACAAATCTGGAATATCAAGTTTAATTTTTTAAAAAAAAAAATTGGGTGAATTGACATGGAATTACCCTTATGCAATTTTAATTTTTTTTTCAACGCAGTTAAATGCATTTATCCTTATTAAATCGCTTTCATAAAAAATCAAGAACATAAAAGAGTAAAGGAAATACCAGAAATATACATGTATTTTAATCATTCAATGAGAAAAGTAAACAGCATATGCGGTTGAATATATTTGTTTTCTTGACTTACATAGTATAATGCTTAGAGCAAACAATTGCCTTGGCTTTCTACTCAGTGGCAGAGTTAAGAGATGTCGGATTTCTTGCTCCTATAATTTTCAAAATACATCACGCATATTTCACTTTTTCCTCTTTATATATGAAAGTGATTTTCCACATAGTTATTCAAACTAATACTTTATAATTAATAATTTTATATAAAAAAAAACAAATGATCAAAAATCACCATAGGTCGATATTTAAATTTAGCGGGTTTCAATTAACATTAATCCGCAACTCTCTAATCCAGCCGTCTCTAAATCGCAACTCTCTAATTCTTAAGTAACTCGGTAGGTTTTCAACGTTAACAATAGCCATCATTATTGCATTTACGGAAGACCTTTGCCTTACACTTTTTACTGTGGACGGACGGACGGACAGACAGACAGACAAAACTGAAAGCAATAGCGGGTTCAATATCTATTGAAACCCATCAATAACTTACTGTGATCTCAGCTATGTCTCCTTAAGATTTAGAGACAGAGTCATTGAGCATGTCGTGTAAAAAAAAGCTCGAAATCTAATACGTGGAAGTTTATGTTATTCTTTTCCTTAAACCAACTTATTTCAATGCGGACGTAAAATTTATATTCATCCTGCCTTTTGTTTGCGCTTTATAACCTCTTTTCCGATATTGTTATGTTTGGGCAAGTTTATTTTTAAATTCCCTGCTGCGCTGTTACAGACAGGCCTACGTGCAAATTCGACCCTTTTCCTACTTTCAGTTTCGAAACTAAATTCAGCACCACACGGCACAAACGTGCTTCAATCTTTGCAGACGAATATCATAACCTTGAGCATATATGCTATTGTTCATAGGCTTGACGAAAGACTTATCCTCAACATTTTGGCTCTGCCGTTGTGCACTGATATCGCCTTTGCATATAACCTGATATTAACCCGGGTTTGACTTCCAACCGTTAATTATTGCCGAACTCTTCACTATAATCCAGGAGTTGACTCCCTAAGCCCATACACAAGGTCAGTTCTACTCGGAATACCGTAGGTTCCAGTGCAGCACAGTCATTGCTATGTTTGTGTGGTAAATACGAACATCCTAATGTTCATGCCCTGCGGTCGTAGTGTGCTTGTTTAACATACGGAAATTTACGGTTTGAATCTAAATGATTCTGAAGGATTTAAGAGACTTTCTTACTCACTCCTAGTTCTAGCTGGATATTCTTATTCAACATCTATTCTGATCTCCTGAACAACTGGAGCTTCTGTCCCAGCATGGCCCTATCTGCATTTGCGAATTGTTCTTAAACATAAAAGTATGACGAATTTAATACTGTTGCGATTGATGTAATACACGGAACAAAAATAGTAGATAAATAAAACACAATACTTTTGCAGTTGGAAATTACATAATTTAATGTCGTGACAGCTGTTTCAGTAGCTTCTTGATACTTTTTTCAAACAAAATATACAAACCAAAAAAACTGTTGATTGGTAATGATGGTCACGGTTTTCATTATACGAGTTACAAGTAATGCTTCGGAGAAAAATAACCGTTTTTCACTGGGATAGGAGAAACGTCTCTGGATACAACGCCGATCCACGAGACGGCGGAAATGTTCAGAAAAGCAGTCAAAATTAAACTGATGAGGATTTTAAATACAGTTAATGGGGCAACAGTTTTTTGTAGCATTCCGCAAAAAATATGCTTTCACTAGGATCGTTGATAGCTCCATTGCCCATTTGAAATATGTGGAAAGCTTCAAAAAAATTAGGGTCAGACAGAAAGTGAACGCGTTCAATTATTCGGGCATCTTGGAAGGAGAAACAATGGTTTTGATTCCAACAGTGTTGGACGATAGAAGATTTAAGTAATTCTTGTTTTCGTACATAATTTTCGTGTTTCTTGACGCTAAATCGCAATACCATTCGTGTCTGGCTCACGTAGCATTTTATGCAGTCTTGACAAACAATCTTGTAAATACCCTAGTTGTTAAAATCCGGAATGGGATCTTTAAGCTAGGAAATTCCAATTTTGCTGATGGGGATGAAGAGAACCCGGAAACTAAAAACCCGTAGGATGGAAGCGATGTTGGATGCTACCCCAGGTTCAAACGGGATGTACACTGTCTCTTTTTGAGGCGAGGAGTCCTGCGAAACCGTCGAAGATTGTAAGATGCATTTATGGTTTGTTGACCATGTGGTCGATAACAGAAGTACTGAATCCACGGTGAATGGCAATTTCTTTTAGATGGGCGATTTCTTTGTTGAGTGAATCTTGTGAAGATGAATGTGTGAGAGCTCTGGAAGTGAGCCAGAAGAATGAACTCATTTTTTGAGAAAATGGATGGGCTGAGGCCACATGCGAAGGCGAGCAAACAGAACCAGGCTTTCGAAATACACTTGTTCGAAAACCGGTGGATGAACGCGTTATGAGGATATATAAAAAGGCTAATTGTAAGTCACATTCCGCTTCAAACGTAAATTGTATGTTTGAATCAACAGAATTGAGGGAAATAAGTGCGTAGTCGAGGTTGATATGTTCATCTGTGGGGATTTCATGTATGTCATCGAAGTATCGAAACCAATATTTGAACGGAATGATGTTACGGATATTTTCTTCCACATAGTATATGTAAACATCAGAAAGAAGAGGAAAAAGTGGATTGCCCATTGCGAGCCCGTTAGTCTGTTTAAATAACTTGTTTTGGAAGGAGAAACAGGTGTGGAGGATGAAAAGCTCGGTGAGATGTGTTAGTTCATTGATTTCAAACTCCGGATAGTGGAATTCTTGAATGCGTTTAGTCAGAGAATGAAGAGCTCCCCAAATGGATACGTTGGTGAAAAGGCTTTTCACATCAAACGAAACCATTTTAATTATGTAATTGCTACCTGCGACAGTATTGTGTTTTATTTATCTACTAAATTTAATTATATTGCTTACTTTATTGCGTTTTGTTTCAGACTTTGCGCGTCCTGACATGTCGTGCATTACTTAATGTTTAGTTTTTTTGTGTGATAACCAATCAACACATGAGCATATAATTAAAATCATTAAAATAAGAACTTCTTAAGCTAGTTTTATTATACGTCTAAAAGCCCAAAATCGCAGCATATATGATGAGATCTACCTTTTTGTTGTTTGTCAGTGAAGTCTCCCGAAAAAGATACCCATCGCAGCAATATATGCTTAATATTCTAAATCAATATTTCCATGTCAGCATACGAAAAAGTATTGCGTATCAATAATAACCAACCTTCATACTACATTGAAGAAGATGACGCGTCCTATGCGAATACCACGGAATTAGTTAACATAGACCATAGAACTTCCACAGAATACTTTGTATCAAACATTTACAATATTTTTAAATTATCCCACATCAACCAAACTGTTTAAAGTTGATTTAAAACAGCGGTTCTGAAACAGTTGGGGCTGCATAGACGAGTTGCACTTACGCCATGAAAATCCAAACAAACAAACAGTTGGCACACAGAACTCTTTTCTTAGTCATGGAAATCCTGAAGTTCTATTAATTTTCAATACTTGGACAAGAAAAGTAAAAATAAGCAGTAAACATATCAGCATAAAAGGTATATAATGCTTTTTTATTATTGCTGGATATTGATTGTATATGGTTAATTAACCCTAAGTTGTTGCCATGGAGAAAAATTACAGAATTTAGATATTTTTCTGGAACTTCTGGAGGATCGGTCCGGTAGCTTGGAGCTTCATGGAATACACATTGAGAAACACTGATTTATAGCATCAAGATTTCATTGAATGTTGAAAATTTTTGTTTTGTTGTTTTCAATTGCTACTTTGCAATTCAGTTCATTTTCAATTGTACTTTTTAATCTCTGTTACATACCCGTTATAGGTGTGTAGATATTTGATTTGAACAAATAACTAACAAACAAAATAAGCAATTTTATTTTATCTGATCTACTAACATCACGAAATGCATTTCGCCTTATAGCATTCGGTTCCTTTATTTTCGAAATGGCGCTAACCATAATGAACTTGTAATATCGTCGTTTATTCGTGATACAGACGACTTATGCATCTCGGCTAGCGCATTCTAACTTTGTTAGATAAGAATATGCACTTCGAACTGACTGAACACGAGTGCATGATCGAATTTTAATGGTTTTAGAACTTTAGCTTTACAGAAGCGCATGCGTGATCATTACTTCACCCCTTGAACGCACGTATTCAAACGGCTTAAACAGCGAATGAAATATATGAATGAACTATCCCGTATAATTTTAAAATAAATGCCCGTAATTCTATAGTTTAATAATGATTAAATGTTTGTAACGTAAATAAAAGAAAAGTGAAGATAAGTAAAGTGAGATAAAAGTACGTGAAGATAAAATCGGATTATTTGCTTTTAAAAATTTGTGTCGATTTTTTCTGCTAATGCACTATATATATATAAAATCCGAATTAACTTCCTTTCCCTTAGGGTACAATTTTATATAGATTTAATCCAGCGGCCATGAGTGTAGACATGTTCTAGCCCGTTAAAAATGTTACCAAGAGATAAGATTATTGAAAATTATTAATTTATAAATGTATTCGTGGAAACGTTGTCACAAGAAGACGAGACAGATTGCTATTCCTTTCCTTTCATTGTTTGTTACGAAATGTGAAACTCAGCTTCAAGGTCTGATGAACACCAAGTTATTTATATTAATTATTTAAGATTCTCTGAAATTTCTTCGAGGAAATTTCTAACGAATAAACAGAGGATTCGGACAGAAGAGGGCGGAATTAATTTATCTGGTAATCGAAATAACATGCAAATGTACCTTACAATAAAAGAGAGTCGACAGAGCTCTAGTTCTGAACAATAAGTCAGATAATTAGGAAAATGTTATAAAACTGTATATTATGTGGAGTAGGTTTTGAAAACGCCATCTTAACTACAATCGTTCCTCGCTATCTTCGGGTTTTTGCTTTTTCAAGTTCTTAAGAAATGAATATATGTATACAGTATATGATTTCATCATTTATTATTGACGAGTTCTTCAATGGATAAAACTGAAGAACTTCATATGCAATGAAATGCGGTTATAAAGTCCTTCAAGGGAACGTGCGAACCCTGTCGTTATAACCGATATTTTTTTAAAAATCATAGTATCCTATCCACTCTAAAGTTTTATAAATTATTTTTAGAGTAAAAAGGTACTAAACTTTTTAGTCTTAAAAACAAATAAAAATGTATTTAATTATAATCAATTTAATTTCCGTTTATGTTAAATTATATTTATAGCCACAGTAAATACGTAACACTTTTTATTTTTTTAAATTGAAAAAATTCTAGAAAATACTAAAGTATATAATGTAGAAAACAAATCTAATGAATAATATTTATTATATTATACTAATGACTTCCGAACAGTGCCGGTTTAAGAGTTTTGTGGGCCCTATGCTGAAAAAATAGAATGGACTCCTAAAGAATATGACCCTCGTGATATTCAATTAATAAATCACTGTTTTTTAAGGTTTATTATCTTCAATATTCAGGTTTAGCAGTAATAGAAGAATTTCGGTCATTTGTAAATAAACAAGATTAGACTAACGCTAAAATTTTGATAACTAACCTTCAATTTCGATAATTAACCTGTGTGGTTCCGATTTATGACTGTCAAGTCACGTCGTTATATCCGATACGAATTTCCCTACTTAGAATCTACGTAGACTACAAAATCGCCGTCGTTATAGCAGGTTTTGTCGTTATATACGATGTCGTTATAACCGATATATTTAGTATGGAGTAGAATAGCAAACCAAACTTCTTGTAAAAATTCCGTCGTTATATGCGGTTGGTCGTTATAACCGGCGTCGTTATAAACGATTTTCACTGTACTTTCAAGTACAGTCAAAGGGTTATAAAAGTTGAACTTAAAATATGAAACGCTCACTTATATTCCAGATACTTTGATTTTCAGTGGTTTCATTACATTTCATTTATTACGTGGTAATCACTAATGAATCATTTTTAAATACTTATTTTTTTCCTGGCGCAGTATGACCCAGATGCCCTTGCGCCATAAAATCCAAACAAACAAACAATTAAATAAATATTTTAGTAAAATTTTTAAATAACTTACTTAAATTGTTTTGCAATGTACTGGTAACGATGCAAAAGCATCTATTTTTCTTTTTGGCCATACACTTTGCAGTGTCATAATAATTAGCAATTTTAGTAAATTCATCTAATCATTTTCAAAAATTAACGCGTAGCTCATTTGAAGAATTGTTTCTGTTAAAATACCAAGCTTCTTTTTAATAAGTAATGTATAAATAATCTGATTTGAAAATGCGCTGCAAATGTCCTTGCAGAACCAATCTATTTCTTCAAATCAATTAAATTTCTTTTCCCGGTTTCGTTGTTTTGATATACTGGTTAATAACCAAAACATGGAATCGGCCAATCTTAATTGAACCATCGCATCTAACTTTAATTTTCGGTAATTGCCGTAAATTTTGTTCATTAGATAAAAAATAAGTTCACCAGCATCTAAAGAAGCACATATTTATTCGGCATCAAAATGAACCTCGTGTTTTCTTAGTCTGATTTATTACTTTGTCAATTTCAATAAACACGATATTAAATTTTGTAGTTTAATTTATAAATATCATTTTTTGTTTTCTACTGATAAATCCAATCATTTAGTTAAATGAAAAAAAACTATAAAAACCTAAATAAATATGTTTGATCCTCTCTTCAGGGAGCCTATCCAATTATCCATTTCTCGTGCTTTTAAATTTCTGTGGATTCTATGTAGAACGTAAACAAATTCGTTGTCATAAAAAATATATTTCCTCTTTCTGACCCGGTTTTTCATTTAAAAAGCAAAACTGATTTAATTACGAAATCTCGAACATTTTTTCATGGCATTGAAAACACCTATTTCATTTTATTTGCAAGGCCTCCGCGGATTATTCTTGCAATTGTGCATTTACGATTGCATCAAGACCCTAGCCAGGATTTGAGATCTCATAACAAGATCGTACTGCTCACTGTAGTCCGGGGTTTGGTTTCTGAAGTTTTAAGAGGTTCGGATTCCTCGGAAAACTGTAGGTCCCGGCGCAGCATGACCACTGTAGTCTTTGAGCCCAAAAAACAAACAAACCTAGCCAGGGTTTAATTTCGGGTGGAGTCAAACAAATTTACAGCATATATCGATACAATCACAGCATTCAGAGCCGTTGCCAAGTCCCATTAAAATTTAGTTAGATAAGAATGAATATGAGTTGTAGCTCTGTAATCCCCCTCACTGAGCCTTAACCCCCCCACTTACGAAATTTCTGCGTACGACTATGGTACAAAGGTGGGCGAAGGGGTAAAGATTTTAGAAACCATTGGGTTACAGCAAGGTGTAAACATAACATTTATATGCATTAGAAAAACAGAAAATTAAAAATGAGTCGTGGCTGACTATGGTGTTCTGGTCTACCATCTAACTGGCAATATATTCGAGGTATATTTGTATAACCTCTTGATGACCCGTGCTGAGAGGATTCTACATCCATTCAGCTGCTACTAGAAGGAAGAGTCATTGCCCAATATAGAGAATATTCTACATGGAATTATGGGTTAAATAATAATAATAAAAAAAGTAATATAAAATATCATTTTAGCACCCCCATTAAATCAAAAAGTATAAACAAAAATGTTGAAAAAAATTGGTTTTTCTTGGCTATCAGGGGGGGATACAAGGGTGGATCCAGAAAATATTGTCGTGGAGGAGAGAAAGGGCGCAAATCTTGAAAACCAATGTAAAAACTCGTAATAATTTTAAATTTGTTATTCCAGGAGGGAGCGCACCCCTCCCCCGCGGATCCGTCCTTGCTTGTATATGTCTACATCGAAAATAAAAAAAAAAAAATTGTGTTACAGTTGCTTCACTTGGCCTTTAATTCAGTCCCATGTTGTTGCTAAAACAAGATTTGCGTGGCCGTATGCTTTCACGCAGAATTCCATCATGGTGGTTTCGTGCACGAATACCTATAAATAACTGCTTCCCACGACGTGCAAATCATTTAAGGATAAACAAGGCTAGTGCTAATGTATAAAGCCTCACAATCATGACGGGAATAAGGAATGAGATCCACATGACAAATGAATGCGAATGAGGAATGAGATCCACATGACAAATGAATGCGAATGAGAAAAGATCCATCGGAAGCATAATGAACAACTCTTGGTATTTTTTTATGCTATGAACAAATAGGCTATCTACCTGTTAGTGGTATAATGTACAGATTTTCCCCCCTTGATTGTTTATTAAAGTTTTTATTTTGAAATTATATTTTAAAATTTGCATATTGACCCTCCGATGACGGCTCATTTTAAATGACGACCGATCCCAAAATATGGGACATTTTATAACAGTTTCTGTCACTTGTGTGTGCAATGCTTTTATCATTAATTTTGACAATCTTTGATAGGCTGAGTAATTTGATGTTATTCTAAGCATGCACCTCTCCATGCTCCTTTGGGTTGTCTGTAACTTCCGTATTGCTGCAATTGTTAGACTCCATATCTCTGATCTTCGAGAGAGGACTGGCAATACAAACTGGTTGAAGATTTTCTTTTTAGATACAAAGGTAATTTTGTCTTCAGGATAAAACTGTTTCGTCAGAATGCACTCCAGCCGAGTTGAACACGTCTGTTGAGTTCTTTCATAATGTTGCCTTCCATTGAAATCATATATATATATATTCATCAACCATTTTCAATCTACTGCAGA
>QLNU02015359.1:14646624-14663533 GCA_006491805.2 Dysdera silvatica
TCTGCTGAGTGCGAGAACATACACAAAAATAATAATGATGATGATCTATTCAACCCTAAGAGTTTCTCATTTCGCAAAACAGAGTTAAAAACCTAAAAAAAAAAGCTGAAAATTCTACCCGTCTCCTATAAACAGCTAAAAATTATGTATGTCGTTTTAATACACGAATCGAAGAGAATATGAAACCAATATGAAACGTTATGCGCATTTGTCACCTGTTCCATTTGCACAAATGCCTGTTTTGAATACTTGAGGGGAGATTCATATGCCAAAATTCAAATCTAAAGAGGCTTTACCTCTTATATTTGCATCGTTTTGAATAAACGAACCGCCGACAGATTTCAGTTCCAAGACACAAAGCGTTCAAACGATTGCCTGATGAGATGATTTCTCCTCAAACTGACCGCTATCTTCTCAAGCACAGCCTTGAATAGGATATAAGACTAAGAATAATCCAGAGTTTATCATCAACGAAACTTTAAGAAAGACGAGTCGTCTGCTTCCTTCACATCCAAGCGAAGTTTATGAATTAAAGCTGCTTTAAGGAGAATCCTGGATAATTAATTTAGAATCTGGAGAGTCAGTACGGAGAAGAGGTTTATCACGAATGGATCTGCATAAAGATGCATTCTCCATATCGAAGTGATAAACTTAGTCTTCGGATTTCGCTTGTTACGAAATAATGTTAAAATTATATATTTAAGTCACCAATGTAAATCCATTGTCCTTCCAAACGCACAAGCTTGCATTTACCAAGTTTAATTGTTTCAAAAGCGAGCGAGGTTTATATTTCACTATTCAATAAGTCTTAGAATAAAAATATTAATAAATATGCACGTCTATCTACAAAAAACCACAGAGCAAGTTGATGTCATTTTTAAAAGTAAACAATAAAATTAAACTAATAATAATTATCACCCATACATGCATATTAAAGAAAAAGTTGCAGGAGGGCAATTTTAGATGGTATCACCTAGCTAAACAACAATAATTTAAGTGTGGACTATGAAATAATCCTTTATATATATAAAAGTTTTCCTCGCCCATTCTTGGCGGAAACAGGCTTTGGGACGGGCAGAGCGCCATGTTCCCAAGCCTCTTTTTACATCACTTCTTAATGTGCCATGTCTAGAAACTTCCTGACAATGTGACACGTGTTTAGGATTGTGGCTTTTTGTATTTCAATGTAGGTGTTTGGGTCAATGTTGAGTATCTCCAAATTCGTCGCAAGCGTTTTTGGTACTATCCCTGTTGCTGAGATGACTAACGGGATGATGAGGATCTTTTCCATACCCCATATATCTCGTACTTCATGTCTGAGATCTTGGTACTTGGTGATTTTCGTTGTGTAGGTTGTCTGTATGTTATTGGTGTTGGGTACTGCTATGTCGATTAAGTACGTGGTCTTATTCGATTTATCGACGAGGGTTATGTCAGGACGGTTATGTGGGACTGTCTTGTCTGTTATGATTGCTCTATCCCAGTAAAGCTTGTGTGTTTCGTTCTCATATATATATATATGCAAAAACATGAAAGAAGATACAAAAATTCAACTGTGAGTTAGTAAGGAAAGCCATTTAAAACAACAAGAGCCTTAGGGTTGTTAAAGGAAGTTTGCCTGTCGGGAAGAAACACATCATTGGTTTAAAATGGGAAGATGGCACCGTAACAAGAAATAGGGAGGAAATACTTAGAACAGTTGAAGAATTCTACAGAAAGCTATATGAAGGAAACAGTGGATTAAATGAAGACAATGAAATAGTAGAAGGAACAGGTCCTGAAATCTTAAAAGAGGAAGTAGGACTTGCAATAAAAAGTATCAAGAAAGGAAGTGCCCCTGGTGATGATGGTATTACATTAGATATCCTAAAAGAAGCTGGAGAACATGTAGAAGACATACTTGCAAAATTCTTTACCAAATGTCTTAACAGTGGTAACATACTAAATAAATGGGATTCTGCAACAGTAATTCGTTTACATAAAAAAGGGAATAAAGAGGATTTGTAAACTTACCGACCCATTACCTTGTTGCCTACTATTTTTAAAATCTTCACAAAAGTGCTAACAAATTGCCTGCAGAAAAAATTAGACGCAGCTCAACCAACAGAACAAGCTGGATTGATTCACTCGTCGTCCAATGTAAAGACACAAAAACGAAAGATTAAAGACGTAAAGACGAAAGACGTAAGGACGAAGACAGGTCTGAATACTCGACTTAGCAAAATAGGCAAATTTCGATGGAAGTGAAATTAAAGAAGTAAGGTTCTCAGGAAGTTATACCAAAGTAATAAAGTACATTTAGGAACTCAAAATTTTGTGATGGCCTACTTGACACGATACAAAAAGGAGGACTTGAGACTTTTAGCTGCAGAAATAGGCGAGCAGGTATCACCTGAATTAAGTGTCAGCAATTTAAAGAGTATAATTGTGAACAGCAAAGAGTTTGATGAAGACAAAGTAAAGGGTATGTTGGAAAGAATAGCGGTGGATAGAAGAGGAAAGGGAAGAAGAAGAAAAAGAGAAAAAAGGGGAAGTAAAAGAAAGGGAAAACGAAGAAAGAGAAAGGGAAAGACTACTTGAGTTAGACAAACTGAAGATAGAGACCGAAAATCGTCCACAAGCAAATGAAACCATGGTACATCGACGCAACACCGCCGTCGGAAATCGTTATGATTTACAAAAACTAATACAAAGATTTGACCCTAAAGAGGGAGATGTCAGTTATTACTAAACTTTATTTGAAAGACAGGCACGAAAGGCGACTCTACCAGAAGGGGATTGGATATCACACGTTCTAGGGTTCTTATCATACGAAATAACCCAAATTATAGCGAAGGAACCTGAGGAAGTATCGAGTGATTACAAGCACACAAAAAGTGTATTATTAAAGAGGTTCAAGTTGAGCCTAGAGAAATTTCGTCAAAAGTTTATGAACCAACAGAAGACAACTGGTAATACATGGCGGGATTTCGTGTTTGAATTAAGGAATTGCTTCGAAGAATGGATCAAAGGTTTACAGGTGAATGATTTTACTAGGTTAAAAGAATTGATTATTACCGACCAATTAAAACGCATGGTATCGAGTGAAATCAGGGAACATTTCGTCGATGATTGGGCTAAGTTCGTATCTCCAAATGAACTGGCATATAAGTTAGACGAGTATCGAAGTATTAGAGGAAAAAAGAAGACAACCCAACTGACAAACAATCATCGCACTGAGTTGCAAAGGAACCAAATTAGCAACAACTTCTCGGAATACGAAATTAAACACCGACAATTTCCAAATCAAGTGAGAGCAAATAATCAGGTTAACCCTGGACATATCAAATCGTATCCCTACCGATACCCTACGTCAAATAATAGCAACATGGCGGGTAGGGAGGGATATTACAAACCACGACGAAATGAACGAAGTGAGCCTGAATGTTTTCGTTGTAATGAATATGCTCACTTTGTTAAGGATTGTCTAAAAATCAGAACTAATCATACAATTACAAATAGCAATTATTTAGTAGATATAATTAATAAATTTTCTCACTTCATCATCTTTTCTATTCTTGTTAATTCAACTTTTACACTTTAATCACTTTCAATACCTCCATCTACTTGTTGTAAGTTTGCTTTTGGGCCACTTACAACAATTGAGATTTTTCTTAGTATTAATAAAGAGACCCTTCTAAATTACTAAAATATTGTTAAACTAATTATATTCTGGATTTATACTATTTTTAACTAATTTTTGATCAATATTGGTTCATTCAGTATTGATCACAAATCTCAATTATTGTAGTCAGAAAAAGCAAACCAATAACAGGGATTTTGTGCGGTCCCTGATGAAGAACAAAATTCTTGGTATTGTTTAATCTTTTACTCCTCTTCACCTTTTACTACTACAATTGCATTTTTTATTCTAAGCTGTTTCTACTATTTTAATTTACTTGGTTTGACTACCTAGTGTTATATTACTTTTCTACTTTAACTTTGTCTAAATTAATATACATTTAAGTGTAGTGTATTTATGTATATTACATTAGAAGGTACTACATGTCACAATCATACTACAATTTTTCTATATATATATATATTCCTAATGCATTATTAATCGAGTGATGAAAATAAGTTAACAAAAATTAGTAATTAAAAGTAGGATACTACCATATAACCTATCCAGCATAATATTCGACGAAATTAATGTAATTAGCAAAATAGTTCCAGGAGTTGTCATTGAATTATGGCTTCCATATGCAATTGAACGTTAGCTGCTAAACACGTAATCTTCAAGGCTTTGTAGTCAGCGGAAGTAGCATACATAAGGTGCCAATGATTCAGTAGATAGTAAAATTCTAAGCGTATATATGTGTGTGTGCTGAGCCATGGACAGAGGTTGACAAAGTGGAAAAAGCCCAGTGAGCTCTCGCAATACTTTCAAAATGTATAACATAAATAATTTGTTTTTAATTATAAATACCTGCTGTCTGATCTGCTAAACGATCTAGGAGAACATAAATCCTTTCCCCTATCCTGTTTATGTTATAAATAAAACAAAGGATTTGTCGAACTTTGAAAAAATCTAGAGAGTGGGAGGACGAAGAATTTATCATTTGGTTTCGAAAACTGCTCAATGTCGATTGTTCCAGAGACACTGTAGTTAAAGTACATGAAAATTGTTGCTACAATAAGGAACAAAGAATCTGAGACAAAACCTCAAAGGACATCTGAAGATTGATATTGGCGCCGTGTACAATGGAAGGTGAAGGCCAATTGACGTATCGTTGTTCAACACATGGCTAAATATAAAAATAGCCAATCAAGAACAATATCTGGTATGAGCACGTGTCACACGCTCGCATACATCATCCATACCAGAAGACGACCAATGGGTCATCCTCTCCTAACTAACGTTTTTCGGTAGAAGACTAACCTAGTTTACAGACAGACATGGTGGACAGTAAACATTCAGAAAAAATGCGTGACGGTCTAAAAAGTCGTGTTTCTTATGGCACTCGGTGTATGATTATGATATCAATAACGTGAGGGTATATATATACAGGGCGTCCCCAACGTCCTGAAACCCCAAAATATCTTGAGAAATATACATCGGAGTGAAAAATAAAAAAACAAGTGTTCAATATTTTTAAAAAGGCTGTTCAATGATGCCAAAATTAAACCCACTCCTCCCCCCCCCGGGAGTGGAGGATGGGCAACTTTGGAATATTAAATAATAACCCCCATTTGTTATCGCAAATTTGGATTCTGCAGGGAAAAAAAATACATGATTTGGCCTACGATTTTTGGTTTTTACTCTCACATGTGGCGTTATAATCGTTAAATATGGAAGTGGCGTACAAACGTTAGAAAATGGGAAATTACGAGAAATGCACTTCGGATCGAAAAATAAAGAAATACGTATTCAATATTTTTAAAAACTATCCAATGATGCCAAAATTGACCCCCAACCCCTTCCCCCAGTAAAGTGAACGGTTATCATTGCTTAGATTAACAGCGCCATCTACCTGGAAGTGAAAAGGAATTTTTAGGATGAAAATTAAGTATTATTTCCCTAAAATCTCGGCATCATTGGATAGCTTTTTTAAAAATATTGAACACGTATTTTTTATTTTTCGATCCGAAGTGTATTGCTTGAGATGGTCCAATATTCAAACGTTCGTACTCTCCCATTTTTATCGATTATAGAGCGATTGTATCTCATAAGGAAAATAATAATAATTGTATGGTATATATTTAGTGTTTAATAATAATATACAATAGTAATTTAATAATTATTGTAGTGATATAGTAATATTTTCTTATTGAGTCACAGGTACTCGTCAAACATTGGCGATCCTTTTCTTGTCTCTTGCTACTCGAAAAAGTGCACCATTGGTCTTTTCAAATCACTTTCTTAAGTTTCTGAGCTATGATGAGTAGTATAGTGATGAGTAGTATAGTGATGGTGGTATAGTGATGAGTAGTATGAGTAGGTATGGTGGTAGTATGGTGAATGGTAACGTATAATGATGGTAGTGATATAATTATAGTGATATAACACAGCAATATAATGACATAGAATACTACGCTGTATAGTAATATATCGCAGTAAAATAGCATGGCAATGCAGTAATATATAATATAATAATATATATATATAACTAATGCGGTGTAGAAAATGGCACGGAAATATGTGGCAATAAATAAATGTCATATCTTAGTCAAAACGCTGGGCAAAAGAAACGCTTAACAATGATCGTTAAATTCAGTCAATCAATCAATTTATTTTTGATAAGACATAAAAAATACAAAAATATTCATATAAAATAAATTAATTAATTTTAATGTTGTTATTTAATAGTTACGTCACGAGGGCAAATAGAATTATACTATATTTCAGTACTTATGCCTTAGTAATGTTGCCGACCTGTGGGAAATTTCCCATGGACGAGGGAAATTTTGTTAAAATTTTTACATTGTGGGGAAAAAATAAACTACTAAACTGTGGGAAATTCCAGTGTCTGCGATACGACAGAAAAAATTTCCCACTTTTTTTTTTTAATAAATGCATGTACATGTATAATTAGGAAATCTCCTAAAGAAGTAGTAAACTACTCTAAATTTAACTCAGTTTATTTTGCTTCGTTGTTTTATAGTAATGATTAACCACTAATGAGATGGTGGTGTACGTAATAAAAAGCAATTTGGTGTTAAAAAATGGTTTGTTTGGTTGTATTAAACTTTTCTTTGAATAATTGGGCGTCACTGCATAATAATCTCACCCTTTGGTCGCCAACGGAGCCAACTTCGTTCCTACTTATCGCAATGTTTTTAAAGCTGTAAAAACAATCTTTTCTCCGCAAAATAGCCGACAGGGATTAGGACGAGAGTACTTTTTGAAATCATCTTATTTTTTCATCTCCGCTAATGCAAGCTTATCCCATTCAGCAGGTCGCTTTGAATATGGTACCAGTGATTCTCTCGTTATTCCAATCAAAAGCAATCATTTGAAACTGCACAAAAAGGTAGATCTGTATTGGGCACAATTGGAGCGGTAATTTTTAAAATGAATATATATCTTATTAATTTCCTCAATGAACTAAATACACATATATTGAAGTAGTCGTTGTAAGGGGGATATGTTGCAAAATCAATATTTTGGGGGAAGAACCCTCTAAATTTAAAGAATATTTGTTTACGTTTATTAGTCGCAATATACAATTGTAAGTATAATTTTCGTACCGTTTTGCATCGAAAGATGCGTGTAGGCATCTAAATATGAGAACACATAATAGCTAATTTTTTCATTAAAAAAAAAATGGGAAATTTCGAGCTGGTGTGGTAAATTTTACCTTCTTTTGAGAAAATTTTTCTTCAGACAGGTTGGCAGCACCGTGCCTTAGCAATCCTTGTAATAAACTATAAAATAATACAGTAAAACCTCTCTACAACAATATTATACGGACCGAGAAATATTATCGTTGTAGACAGAGTTATTATTATAGGGAGGGTTCATTATACAGTAAAACCTCTCTACAACACTATTATACGGACCGAGAAAAATTATCGTTGTAGAGGGATTTATCGTTATATCGGATATCGTTTTTGGGAGGTTTTGCTGCATAAAAATATTCTCCCCCTTTCTAAGGTGTATTGAACTAATAAGCATTTTGGAAATGAGATTTTAGAAACCTAAATATATACCAAACAGATTTTTTTTTCATGTTTTTTGAAACTGAAAGTTGTTATATTATAAGTTGTGAAGTTTTACTGTCAGAAATGACTTTCATTTTCGTATCGTCGGAATTTTACCATATTCGAACGTACGTAAGGAATTAAATAAACAGGTGACTGTAAATATTTACAATTCCAACTCTTTTGATATGCCTTCTAAAATTCAGTTTCATTTTACTAAGTCCAGACTACACCACCTGTCTCAAGTACTTAAATACGAATTTACTGCGAAACTGATTCACTGTGTGAACTTTTCGAAGTTTCGATTTGATTTTCAATATTTACTTGAAACTGTTCGATTCCTAAACAGACGAAAAGAATATTCAAGATGTTCGACAAGTTTTGGAAGACTACTATTTATAAATACGTCTTTTTTGTGAGAGGAAAATAATGTTTGCGCATGTAAATCAAATATCACCAATCATAGTGAATCATTCGAGAAGATCTGCTTTTCTATTTTACTTCGAAAAAATATTTCGTCCTAAAAAATACATCTATGGATAAAAGAACTACAATGCCTATAAAGATATGATATAGCACTTAGTTTTTATAATAGTTGAGCAAAAATACATATAAAAAATTAAACAGCATGCCTATATATTCACTGATGTTATTAGTATATTGTTGCTACGTTATAAAACCTTCCAAAACCGATATAACGATAAATCCTTCTACACCATAATTTTTAATTTTTCTCAGTCCGTATAATACTATCATAGAGAGGTTTTACTGTATCTATCAATATGTATCGCTTTTTCTATGTCCAAAGTTAGTTCCTGGTGATGCCATTTCTGTGCTCGATAGCGAATAAAGTACAAAATAAACTACAGTATTTACAAATATCGTTTTACAAGTAAATAACTTAAATAATTTCCGAACTTTTTAGAAAAAATGTGGTCCTAAAACATATCTCATTAATTAACATTTTATTTGTTCTTTATATTCTTGCTTAAATTAAAGCTTTTATGGATTACATGTTTATTTATTTACTTACTTATTTGCTTTGCTTGCTTTTCCTCTATTTATTTATTTATTTATTATTTATTTATTTATTCACATATGCATAATAAGTTATAATTTTTCAGCACATATATGTGTGTCCCGAGAAAATACTTTTGCATAACTAGCTCGAGACCCTATATTACAGCTAACAGATAATCAAAAAAAATAAAAACCAAAATAAAAATTAAATTAAATAAAATAAATTTAGATTTACACTTCAACAAACATAATAAATTCTAAATTCTGGCAAAATAATTCAAAAATGCATTTATTGCAACAAAATTTGAACGTGAAAGCATCTCTGAAATTGCACGGTTGTTTTTTAAAACATCCATAAAAAGTCTAAATTTTGAACAAATAACTAAACTATGTAACTCATTACTTCAATTTACTACATTTGTAAAACAAAAAGAGTAGTTCTATAAATGTTCCAAAATGTTACATGTATAATTATGCAAATTCAGTTTGTATCCTCTCTTTATTTTATAAATAGTTAAATTGTTTACACTTATTTTTCTTTGTTAGTTTTTTTTCTGTTAGTTTTAAAGGTTTTTACTGTATTTGTTATTTTCAGTTGTTCGTTTTCTCTTCCTACCTTTTGTATTCTTATCGTCTTCTGTATGATAACTGGTTTCAATCTTGTTAAAGGAAAGAAACTCCACTGTATCCTAAGCTGCGTGTGAGGTATCTGTATCACAGTGTCTCGGGCATCAGAAATAAAATGTTCATGTCAAAGTATGTCTCCTCTGTCATTTTCGTCGCCTTAAAAAATTAAATAATACGCAAATGTAGTATGTCCTTACAATTGCATGTGTATACGGACACATTTACTTTCCTGCATTGTTTGTTAACACATTCGAGCAGCATCTTAAATTTTGGAAGCAAATAAGCAATTACAATATCTTGCAATTGAATTTATGTATTTGTAAGAGAAACTGTACTAAAATTATAATTTTATTTTCAGTTCTAATAATTAAAAAGTATTAATAATGATATTTTCTTAATGAGTTTGAACCTAATTCGTTAGTGAATAATTTAATTGTTGCACAGAAGAAAAAAAACTCAAAATTTACGTTCCTATGAGTCGGTATTTAATAATGTAGATCATTTGTAACTGCCACACACATCTTTTATTTTAGAAACTATAAAATTTAAATTTGAAAGAAGCCTTACTTAAAGGAAATTAATAAAAACTTAAGTAACTCCATCTAAAGCACAATTTGTCAAAATGCAACACATGATAATAAATTATCCTTACTTTTATTTCGAAATACAAGTATATTCCCTTACTCTAAAATTTTCTAAAACGCTAAATCGTGGGTGATAATGACGTTATAAAAACATACATCAGGAGTACGAAAATACATAAGTAATTCCTTAACAGTAAGTATTTTGTTAATTGCATTTAAAGAAACCATTTTTTTCATTTATATTACAGTAAAATGTTCATAACGGGAACTTCCCCAATACAGGATACCTGTATTTAGCAGCCCTAACACTCCCAAAAAATGGACACATCCAAATAGCGTACAGATTCTCAACTTCCAAAGTGTCTTCTGTCTGTCTGTCGTCTTCCTTCCTTCCTTCCTTCCTTCCAGTAAGATGTTGGAAAGGTTGGCCACCAAAAGCGACGCTGTATTCCCGTGAGGGATGGACAAGAATCCAATTTCTGGATGGAAGTAAGGAGCATTAAAATTAATTCACTATGATAATCTCCCTAAGAGTTCGCTATTCAGGTTTTACTGTATTGTTCTTTATGTAGTTTATATTTAGTCAACTAAAATATTTTTTAAAAGTCAGTTTTGCCCCTTAAAATTGGCTTCACTTTTCGAAAAATGTATCTTATCTAACCTAGACGAATAACGAATGAATAAATATAACTAATATAACTATATAAACTAATATAACTATGTACAATCTCATTTTAGTCACTATTTTCATCAGCGGACACAGTAGAATTCCTGATTAGCTAACGCTCACAGGGCATAAAAATTGTGTCCGTAAAAGGGAGGTAAACTTTATAAGAAGGTTTTATTGTGAAGGACATTTCCTTCTGGTGAGTTTTTATCTAACCGTATTTCAGGGATATCCGTATTTGACGTGTGCCTGTTAAGAAGGGATTTGCCATAAAATGAAGTTGCTTAAACGTTTTAAAAAAAATGTAAACAAACGTCTGCTAAACTGAAATGTACAAACGTAATAAGGCCCTAGCCAGACCTGGGCTAGAAGGCTAAGACCTCGGGAAATCTAATCAGCTCATTCTGGAAAATATTCTTTCTTAAAATAAATTATTGCAGAATTTTTTTTTCAATTTTTTTTTAATATATAAAATTGTAAACGGCAAATGAAATTGCTCTTTGATGCTAAAATTGCATTCAAAAGAAATTTTCACTGTAAATCTTGAATGCATCATGCCTTTTACAAAAATTTAAAACATAATTTTCTCTTAGCGAAGGTAAAGAAAATTGTAAATTTTAACATACCTCTAAGTTTTGAATGCAAACTTTTAGTTAAAAAACTTATTCATTAATTTGAATATATTAGTTCGCTTAGGCAGTTAATATTATTAAATATATTAAAACAATATATCAAAACATTGACGACTTCTAAGTCCCCCGTAGTCTTCAGAGCCCCTCTATACCTTCCAAAGCCCCCCCCCTCCCTCTAAAAACCATCTAGATACGGCCTTAAAACGTAAAAACAATTACTCACAGTTTTTGTTTCGAAAGTTGTGTTTTCTGCATCAGTGTAAGCGGTCCAGTGAAGTCATCTTAAAATAGGAAATAATATTAAATTTCGAGAATTTTATAAAAATTATATTACTCGATCTAAACTCATGAATGTCACAAATCTATAGAGCAACTTTTTCTGAACTCTGCTCGGAATAATCAAGAGACAAGCTCAGGATACGTGGTAATCCCGACACCCACGATTTTCCAGCTCAAAATAGAGCTTTTAGTTATAGGAGAAAAAGAAGCATCGTCTCCGAGCTAGATTCCAACTAGGCTCTCTCCGTTAAGTCCGGAGCTTCTTAACCGCTGAGCCATCGAGGACGGGGAACGACGCTACTTTATTTCGTATATATGGGTTGTAAGATATTATTATTACCCTTCACAGGGATAACACAATTACTAAATAATGGTCAACACAGAAAAGCTTCCAAGGTGAGTTTTTTGGGTTTTTTGTGGGAAATAATTACAATTGATAATTCCGATACCCACGTGTTTTAGCTCAAACTAGAGCTTTTTTTTATATTAGAGGCATCGTTCCCGACCTAGATTCGAACTAGGGTTCCTCCGTTCAGCCCGGAACGCCTTAACCGCTAGGCCATCGAGTCTCTAGTTTGAATTTAATTCCGGGACTATGCCCCTTTCTCCTATAACAAAAAGCTCTAGTTTTAGCTAAAAAAAGTGGGTATTGGAACTATTATGGATAGTAAATTCTCCACGAAAAACTCACAAAAATCTCGCCCCGGAGGCTTTTCTGTGTTGACCATATTTGACAATTGTGTTATCCGTGAAAGGTAATAATACTGTTTTGTGCAACTTATATATACGAAGCAAAAGGAGCTTCGTTCCCCGTCCTCGATGTCCTAGCGGTTAATGAGCTCCAGGGTCAACGGTGAAACCCTTATTCGAATATAGGACGGGGATGATGCCTCTTTTTTTTTCTATTAAAAAAACTCCAGTTTGAGCTAAAATAAATGTGGGTGTCAAAATTATCATGTATAAATATTCCCCACAAAAAAAATTGCCCCGGAGGCTCTTTTGTGTTGACCACTAAGTGGCAATTTTCTTAACCCTGAGAAGGGTAATAATATCTTACACGCTCAGTATAAAGGAAGTAAGTTAATCCTTGAAATTACTGGAAAATAATCTAAAATCATAGTTAAAGTTGTGAATCTTCGTGGAAGAGAGGTGAGGGTCTTCACCTATCCTTTATAAGCTCATGTATATATATATCATCGTTTTCATCATCATCATATTCAACCATTATTTATCCGCTGTTGAATGATGTCCTGCCCAAGTTCCTTTGATAAAAGTCTACCCTGAACAATTCGCCTCTATATCACTCTCAATCTGTTATCCTAGTTCATCCTAGGTTCGACTCCTAGCAGTGCAAAGAGCGCTTACTCAGCGATCTCATAAAGATCGCACTGCTCACTGTAGTTTGGGGTTTGGTTCCCTAGGCGTTAAGAGGTTCGGATTCCTCGGAAAACAGTAGGTCCCGGCGTAGCATCACCACTGTAGTCTTTGATCCGTAAAACCAAAAAGCAACCAACCAACCAACCTAGTTCATCCCTCTCCATCTTACCTTAGGTCGTTTTCAGGTCCTCAATAACCTTTTGAAATCCATTTGGGAATTTCAGTTATCTATCGTCTGTCAGTTCTTTTTGCAATATAACAAGCCATTGCAATTTCAGATGTTTTCCACTTTAATATTTTCCACCTTTATTTTCGCTGTCTCTCTCTCCAACAGTCACTCGCTCAAGTATTTCTCTTTACGATCACTTCTAGTTATTCCAAGCATTCATCTCTCCATACTCTTCTGGGTTGTCTGCAATTTCCGTATTGCTATTTTCTTCAAACTGCATGTCATTAGTCCTTAGCATATCCATATGGAAATATATAAACTAATAAATATAGGTCACGTTAAAAACAACGCTAATATACATATCCTGATCAATAACGACGTTTATGTAAACGTTTATATTTACTTAACGTTTGCGTTATTCCTAATTGATAGGCGATGACGTTGTTTTAATAGTACTTTGTTTAATATCAGTGATATTCGCGTCATTGTTTGTTTTTGAGATATTTAAATAAGCAATTTCCAGTCTAAGCCGAGAATAATATAACACGAGTCTTCAAACTATAGGAAAATGTATTCAAACAGCAATTTTAAATATATTTCTCAACAAAGTCGGCATTTTAACAATAAAATAAAATCTTAAAGGAAGTAATTCTAACGAAATTTTGTTTATTTTTCTTTAGAAAAAGTATAAAATTCTAGCAATAAAAGACAACTGAAACATCTATGGAGAGCAAAATATATTGGACTTTATTTTCTTCATCCAAACTAACTTAAAGTTGGATCGGCAATTCGTTCTTGTTGCGAACCGAAACGCTGGACTTTTCTGCTTTTCTTGGAATCTTGCTGTTCTGGGTTCTCATCGATTGTCGATAACTTCTCGTGAGCCTCAAATCCAGGAAAGTATAACAGCTTTTCAAAAATTACATCAAAGTCCGGTTTTAATGCCCATAATTCACACTAATAGGCCCTATATCTTATGACGCGACAATACAATTGAAATAAAATAAAATCGTAGCTAAAGGGATCAATTTAAGCCAGATTCCTAAAGTAAATGACGACATTGGAACAAATACAACACATTTGAAGTTCTAAAGAAATTTCTTTATATATATATATATTTGGTTTTTTTTTGCAAGTCTAGAAAATTGCAGGATCATTTTTTATATGTAACGAAATCAAACTTTATTTAGACGAATGCAGTTGAAATGACACACATGTAAAAATGATGTGTAAATGAGCACATGAAATGATAATGACAGATATGTTCATAATTAATTACTTAAGTTGATGCATCTGGGTAGCAAAGGGTAAAGCCTGTGAAGAGAGACAAAGCCAAGCATGTGTGTGTGTTCATATATATACACACATGCGCACATACGATTATCACATGAATTTATTAATGATTTTCACATTTATTAATGACGATCGCATTTATTAATGATTATTAAATTAGTATAGTAATAATTCATTATTTTCATCATATGAGCTTTGGGATATTAATAGGGGGTTGAATAAGTATTAGTAGTACAACAATCTTTGATTTTACTACGTTTGGCGCAGTATAGCCCAGATGCTCTTGCGCCATAAAAAATCCAAACAAACAAACAAATATTAGTAGTAGTAATATTATGAATGTAACGATTATTGATGATTATTGCGTGACTATATTGTAATTACTAAATTACGTTTTTGAAAGTAAGGACGCGATATTATTATCCTAGGCGATTCACAGTAATCTAATGATGTTATGTTCGGCGATTTCAGTCTACTGAGTTGGGTTTTCACTCACGGGCAAGCTTGGTTAGTTATAGATGATTCGTAATGTGTTATCAATCGTTTATCATGGTGTTATCAATCGTTTATCATGGTACTCTTATATCAAAATAACTGACCATTATCTCTGACATTATATAGCAGTTAAAAAGCTGTCAGAACATCAAATGGTTAGAAAACCAAGTGGTTTGCACCCGACAATTAACTAACAAACAAGTAAATGATAGAATGTGACTCTCCATAAAATTTTGAAAGCGGCATTGTTAATAACTAAGTCAAATAACAATATAAATCAACGTTTATTGGCGTAGTGATACCAGTGGAAGGTCGTGGGTTCAGGTCCCACCGAAGGCAGAAATATTTATTTTCTTTCGAACGTTTCACCATCTAATCACGCCATACCATCGGCGTTGGTATCACTACGCCAATAAACGTTGATTGATATTGTTGTTTGATTTAATCTGCGTAGTGTTCGATTTATATAAATAATAACTAAACGATTATTATTCACAGGGTAGTACACTCCTACTAATCAAATCCTTTAAACAGAAGAGTTCCTATTACTAATTTGAATAGAGTGATGTGCTTTGAATAGAGAAATGATACCTTTTGAATAGAGGAGTGATATTCTTTAAATGGAGGAGTACTATTCTTTAAATACAGGAGTGCTATTCTTTGAATGGAAGAGTATCTATTACTAATTTGAATAGAGTACCGTGCTTTGAATAAAAAAATGCTACTGTTAAATAAAAGGAGTGATATTCTTTGAATAGATGAGTGCTATTCTTTGAATAGATGAGTGCTATTCTTTGAATAGATGAGTGCTATTCTTCGAATAGACGAGTTCCAGATTATTGAGAAGTCATAAACAACTTCGTTTATTTCTTTATTAAGTCCCTCGCTCGCAATGTCACATGGAAACATAACCCCACTCCTTTTAAGTCAAGACAGGATTAGCAAGAGTCCGCTGTAACAAGGCTTTTTGAGAATTCTATGCGAGGGGAAAAAAATTTTTTAGATTCTTGCCCATTGCCCCATTCGATGGTTGTTTAGAAAATAACAGTACGGTTTCCGTTTGTTTGTTCTTTCATATTTCTATTTGCGAATGGGGGGTTGTCATTTCGACAAATGCAACTATGTGTAAAAAAGATGCAACAGATGGTTGAGAAGGGATTAGATTTAATTAATTTACTTTTGTGTGGGTTATCCATAATTTTGGATAAATAGTACGGTGGGTCGATTTTAAAAAAGTTAGAAGAGCAAAGGTTTTGCAGAAGTGCCTCCGCCAGGTTGAACCCATTTCTTGGCATGCTCGGTCCCCAGATTTATCACCGATCGAACATTTAAGAGACCAGCTGGGACAACAGTTTTGGTAGCCTACGGATTTGCAAGATTTAGAGAACCAGTAGCAACATCTGTGGACAAATGTGTCGCAGGACGCCATACGGAACCTTTAAGCCTCCATTTCAGAACGTATCTTATCTTTTATCCACACTAGAGGCGGCCCAATGAGGTACTGAAGCCTCCTTTAAATTATACATTTTTCTCTCATAAACTTATCCTTTTGCTCTGATCTGATTTTATGTCACCTACATATATCAACGTTATCTTCATACCGATTAAGTTTCATTCAATTCCAACGGCTCCATCTTGGTATGATGAACTCATTGAACCATAATTGTGCATTCATTCATTCATTCATTCATTGTCAATGAGACAAAAAAGCAATTTAATTTGATATTTACCCTCAATACACTGGCTCCTTTTAACGAACATAGCCACGTAAACAAGACCATATGCCACTAATCTTACTGATTCAATGATCATAGTGTTACGCTGATAACTCACAGGCCTCTGATTCGAGTACGGAGGTGAGGCATCAATTTATGTTATTGCCTTCCTTTCTAATTCTCGTGAATCGTGGTAAAAATGTTCTAATTTGAATCAAAACTCGAATACATAAATATAAATTTGGAATGAGTCGCTTTTCGTCAGATATTAATTTTGAGGTACATCGAAATTAAAATAATGCGTTCGAAAATAAGAAAAACGTCACTAAAAGTCTTCAAGTTGGTGTCACAATATGGAAAGAACATAA
>QLNU02015359.1:14663633-14695138 GCA_006491805.2 Dysdera silvatica
TAATTCAAGTGCAATATTCTCTAATTTAAATTATGTCACTTAATGACAGCTAACGTAAATTAAAAATTTTTGTCAAATAAAAGTCCTAAAAAATGAATCGATTATTTTTTTCACTCGATATTTTGTCCATGCGATATTTCGTCCACGCGACATTTTGTTTATGCGACATTTCGTTCACGCGAAATTTTGTGCACGTGATATTTCGGCCGCGAGATTCTGTCCCATTACTGTCTTAATTAAAGGATATTGTAATTGTGGGGCTTGGTGACCTCACAGCGCCGAGCTGACTGTCATTTGACTGGTCGTCTATCGTCTATCCATGCCCAAGGTGACAATTTCTACCTGTGGCGTAGAGTAGGGGATGTCACCGGGGCGCAAAACCCTCAGGGGCGCAAAATTTCAATACTGGACTGGGGCAAGGGAGTGCTAACGACTTTTAGTGGGCGTAATACTTAACATGCCCCGGGCGCTGGGAACATACACCGCGCCCCTAGTTGCCACTTTCATCAGTTTTTCCTTCCTCTCCTGGTCATACGCAGGATATTATTTTGAGGCTTGGGGGGTTCAGGGGGTTTTCCTCGTTTCCTCATTTGTTTCCATTCAAGTTTGTAAATGACTAGCAAAAAAAAAAAGAAAGGAAAAGAAAGCTGAAATTTGTTGAAAGTTGCCAAAAAACTAGACTTTCTTGGGACCTTGAGAGTCCACGGCGCACACAGCGCGTACCCTTTAGGGACAGTGCATGCATGCAGACAGACATACAGACAGGCAGGCAGGCAGGCAGGCAGGCAGGCAGGCAGACAGACAGACAGACAGACAGTGGTATCTCAGTTTACACCCGCTTTGGTATAAACTACTACTCCAGTGACAAAAAATCTTCTGTCTCTGTTTATATACATATTCGTATTTTATTAAAAATAACGAAGCTAATTTATTAGAAACAATAGCAAAGATTTCTTACCGCAATTCTTGATTCAATATGCTAATGATACATCAAAGTAATTTCTCCTACATGAAACACCTTTACTTAAATTTAAAGCTTTATGCTTGAATTATTTTTAATACGCACAAAATTTCTATGTTTTTCTGATTTGTATACCAACATTCAATCTTGTTTAAAAAATGGTTTTTGAAACAATGGAAAAAATATCTTTTGAATCTCCCTTGTTTTTTCACTATTTCTTAAACTTTCCATAAACTTAAACTTCAGAAACAGAAGTTATTATTTGAAGCTCTCTTTACTAAAAAGTAATCTCGCGTTCATTTCCGTACGTCATAGATCATGCCATGGATAGAAGGAAAGAAAAAAGTGTAGAATGGAAAAAATACAAGAAAAAGTCTCCATCAAAATTTTTGTTTGAAACTTTTTTAGACTCGAAAGAGAAACTTTACCAAAGCCATTTTTTTAGGTCTGTTAGATAGCTAGAATTGTACTTCGGATACAACGTCGTTCTCTATGATAAATGATTTAGATTTGTTTTGTATAGTTGTTTTGGTAAGGTTTTATGCTTGTTCAAGCCCTACAATTTATGTAATACTGTCATAAAGCTATTATTTAAATAACTAAAAACTCCTTATGAAAATATTTTCTCGTGTTGTGTATTTTTGCAAGTCCATTATCATCATTGTTATTATTATATGTGTGTTCTTAACCTTGTTTTAGAAGGGTGAGACGGGGTAAGACGAACTCAAATCACGTTTCCTGATGTACATATTGAAGTACATTTTTATATCTTCAGTATTGGTAGTGAGGAACAGAATCGAAGACGTTTTATTGTAATCTATGTTCGTGACATTTCCATTGCTGCGAGTGATTTATGCAAGAAGGGCAATGGGAAAGGTGGCCGCCGAAGGGGGCAGCGCTGTATTCCCAGACAGGCTTTTGTCATATGATATGACGACCAGTGGACCGAGAAGGGACACTGGGGGGGAGGGGGCATTGCAGGGGATTGTCGATCGAAACAGGCGTACAGAGACGCACAGCTCACATGATTGTCGTCATTCAACGTCGACGGGAGGCCATCCACGATCAGTCCGCCCCGAAGAGTGGCCGAAATAGATGGATGGCGCCGAAGAACACCCCGGGCCAGCCGGAACTCCTACAGGAGACCACCGGACACCGTTGAGTGGGTGTTGTGCCGCGAGCGGCAGAGATTGTTTGTTTGTTTGTTTTGTGGTTTTACGGCTCAAAGACTACAATGGTCATGCTGCGCCGGGACCTACTGTTTTCCGAGGAATCCGAACCTCTTATGGCCTAGGGAACCAAACCCCGGACTACAGTGAGCAGTGCGATCTTTTTATGAGATCTCTGAGTAAGCGTTCTTTGTACACTGTTGGGAGTCGAACCCGGATTAACGGCGTACTAGGCGAACGCGTTACCACACTGCGCCACCGCAGGGCCGAGCAGCAGAGAACAGGAGAAAATCATTCCCCGCAACCAGGGCGCACGAGACCAGAACAATCCGGACAGGCATCATGTGCCAAAGTATCATCCACCGTTTGCGAAAACTGGCCCCCAAGCGATCGCTGCGGACGAAAACGATGACGAAATCCCGTCATGTAAAGAAGGCCAAGCACGACCCCAGCGACGAAGTCCGAATCACGAGGGAGGGCGGAGTCCGGTCCCAGAATAGCAGAAGCAGGCATCCATCCACCGCCGCCCGGCGGCCAAAATGAATGTCCCAATCACTCCGTCTTAAGCGAGCTGGAACCAACACCCGCCTGCCCGGACAGCAGAGAACAGACCCATTGCTGTGCGTGGTTTTCTCCGAAACGATCCAACCAACTACCACCCAGCAACTTTTCTTAACGTCTTTCCATTTCTCTTCTATGATTATATTGTTGGTGCAATGACTACTATTATTATAGCCATTAAAACAAATAAAATATTTTTCTTTGAAACAAAGTCAGATCGAACTCTTTTTGTACGCGCTTTTTGGTAGTTGCTGTAACGTTATTGGTTTTATGGGTCTTAGTTAATGACCCATAACCCAAAATTGCAGCATGCTTTATGGGCATGCAAAGAAATCGACAAATTTTCTAATGGTAATTCGAGTATGAAATTCAATTTCCTTTGTATCACTAGTTAGTGCTCTTGATAAAACAGATGAATAGTTTAAAATGAATCCAATTTTCGTTGCAAAGCAATGTACGTTAACTATTAAAAAATATTGTTTCTTGTATAATATAGTTTTCAACTATATCTTTGCCCCTTAAAATTGCAAAAGCAACTGATCTATAAAATAGCGTCAATTGCAGATATTTATAAAAGTTTTGGCCACACTGTATTTCGGGAAAATGCTAATTCTTGATATTTTGTATTCCTATTTTAGAATCTCTAAATCCGTAGTACTAAATAAACACTTCCATACACGGAATGCTTTAATTTTTTTTGTTTATTATTGTATTATTTCTAATTTTACCATATTTTATTTTATAATGATAATTGATTAAAAATTATCAAGATAATAAATTATAAGATCTCACAAATTTCTGGAATATTTCCTGCCTTTAATCTAATAACATGTTCTCTCATAGGGAACTCACTACTTACAATTCATTAAAAAGGATTTTTCTACAAAGAATTTATTGGAAGACATCAGTTCAAAGACTTTTAGACAAGTATTATTGGGTTTTAGGAAAAAGTTCAAAAGATTGCACAAAAGATCGGAAAGTCTCTAAAGATGTGACATTTTTATCAGAAGCTCAGGACATCTAGAACAAATGTTGCCGAAAGGTACAAAAAAAAGCAAATAGCATTTCCTCCTGATACGATTCAATTTCTTTTTATTCTATTTGCTTCAATTTATTGATTGGTAATTGCTTATGTCGAGAGCAATAAATCCATCTTGTGCTATTTGAAATTACATTTCTAGGTCATTTTGGATGGAGGATAGGATTTTATTTTGCTAGCAGTTGTAATTATTGAAAACGCATATTTAACTCTTTGTAAACGTTTTACCATTTTCTTTAGATGTTTTTGAATACTTTACTTTTAATCTTTAAGAAATTTCCAATGCAAAACATTTCGTCTTGCATTTGACACAGAGGTTACAGTGATTAAAAATTTGTGGAAGGTCTCAAATAACTTTAAAATCCATGTAATTTTACGTTGGGGAGAAATTTTTGCCTTGATATGTAATAGGAGATTTCAATCCCTTCATTTTCCTTGACTACGCCACTTCTTTGAATTACTAAAGCCCTTTTCTTCGATCCCAACAAAATGTCACCAAAGCCCTTCAGTCTAATTTGTGCAATACCGAGACTTAGTCGCTACTGGTAATAGCATTTGCAAAAACATATTTAATCCAGGAGCATACATTTTGAAATTTACTGCGCAGGCGCATTCTCGAGTTAAAAAATCATCCAGATGAAAAGTTCCCTAAAATTAATTTTTTTTTTATCTTACTTTCAATATTTATGTCGTAGTGCTCATTCCTTTTATAAAAAATATAATTTGAACCATCATTTTGTCTTATTTCATTCTATTTAAGTTCTCCTTCATGCTTTTCAATATTAATTGGTTTATAGATAAATGGCGGCTTCCAAATTCATTTTTTTTTTTTTGCTCTCTGTCGTAATTTCAAATATGGTAACTCCTACCGCGATCAAGAACGAAAAGAGCCCTCCGTGGCTTTTCCAAGACACTGTATATTTTTAAGACAAATCTGGTAACATAGATACAGTTTCAGCAGCTGCTCTTCCAAACGTGAGTATGCATAAACTTCGCCAAGTGTCGGCAACTTTTTTGGGATGTTGTGCCAAAGTAATAAGTCTACCTTGTTCCACGTGCTCGTTTACAGCAACCAAATTCGGATGTTTCTTTTACTATTCAACAATTGACACAAATCAAGTAGATCTTTCGTGATGTTCCTCTTGTATTAAAAGAATTTCATTTCTTAAAACTACCTTTGTACATTTAACGCCTGTGATTTACAGTTACAATTGGTTCTTCTCGAAATCTTTCAAGAATCGGCAACAATTCATGTCATCAATTGTTGTAACGTTTAGAACAATTTCACTTACAAACATACGAATCATATCCATGCGCACATGCTTTATTTGTTACTTACCAGAGGTAATCTCGCTTGCAGTATCTGCTAGCTGAAAGTACTACATGGTACGCATCCGATTAATATAATTTGTCGTTCCAATTTCCAACAACACCACCACCGATATTTCTTATCTATCATTAGCATCACTTTGAGAAGTACATTGTTTGTACCTTCTACTTGCTTTGAATCACTATCCAACCTCGTCTGGGATATGCTTCTATCGCAATGTAACGTGTGTTGTTCTTGTGTGATAAAAATAATTTAAATTAAGTCGTTGGATGCCAGAATTCCCGGCCTCTTCCACAAATACAATATCCCTACCCGTTTTTGAGATGGGCGGACAGTAATAGCCGAAGGTTCATAGCTTAAAAACTGTTTTGTCTGCTTTTAGTTTATCACATCAGTCGTAGGATCACCTCCCAAAGGAACAGACATCTGCCGAAACAGAGTAACCAAGCGAGGGTTGAAACTGTTGAGGCTTTAAATCGACTGAACATAAATATACCAGGAATATAAATTAAAATAGCACAAAAAAGTATGATATTCATAAAATTTTAATAATTGCTTGACTACATGGTTTCAAAGGAGGTTTATCTATACAGCAGGAATGTGAGAAAAGCGAACATTGTGCTGTCATTACTATGATAACCACGCCAGATCAAAATGACATGGACAGCAAATGAATTTTATGTTTGGAAATCTTGCATGATTTCAATTTATATATTTTTTCATCACCCAGTGTTATTTAGAATCACTCATTACAGAAATAGTTTAAGTTTTCGAAAGTGAAACTAAATTTTATGAATATCCATGCAATCCCCTAAGTAACACCTAGCGTTAAGTTTTATTAAATTTCTATTATATAAGGTTCGTAATACGTAACAAAGGGACTAAATTATTTTATTTATTTAATGACGTAAGGACAAGTAAAAATCTGCTGTGTTGCTTTTTCGGACAATGTTTTGAGGAATCTGAACTTTTGCCACTTAATCCTCAATTACATTGGGTGAGTTTACACACTCCTCGCTGGCTTGTAAAAGTCGCTTGCTTGCTCAGTAAAAATATGCAGCAGAGGTGCTCAGTAGATGACTACCATCAGTGATTTTTCTAAACTGGCTTTCAACTCCGCCCACCTCTTCCGGGGGTGTTAGTTTCAACCAATCAAATTCGAGAAAACCCGGTCGAGCAGCGTGAAAAGTAGCTCCTCAACATCACTAGCACTAGCTGAGCGAGTGGCGAGTTAACTAGACAACTTTATTACACTGAGCGAGTTTAGCAGCAGTGAGTAAATTTACCAGTAAGGAGCGCGTAAACTCACCCAATGTAATTGAGGCTTAAGAAAGTCAAACATGGGACTACAGTTCAGTAGGAAAGAACAACTAAGCTTTCAATATCGTTTAGACTGAAACTCAGATTTTCGGCATATTAGACAAAAGTTCGCCACCTGAAGACGAAGAGAACGAAACTAGTACATGGTAAACACCCGGCTAATATGTGTCATTCCAACTTCCACCAACAATACCGATATTTCTTATATCTCATTATCACCACTTTGAGAAGTACATGGTTTGTACCTTCCACTTCCTTTGAATTACTATCCAACCTCGTCTAGGATATTCTTCTATCGCAGTGTAATATTTATTGTTCTTGTGAGATAAAAATAATCTAAATTAAGTTGTTGGATGCCAGAATTCCCAGCCTCTTCCACAAATACAATATCCCTATCCAATTTTGGAGTCCTTTCTCTTTTGTGCTTTGCATTTATACAGTATGTTCCATATCCTAAAACTGCGCAGTATAGCCCTTGACGCAGTATAACCCTTGACGCAGTATAGCCCTTGACACAGTATAGCCCTTGACACAGTATAGCCCTTGACACAGTATAGCCCAGATGCTCTTGCGCCATAAAAAAAACCAAACAAACTAAAACTGCACCATGGCATTCATGGGACGGAACCGTCGCTTTAACTAACGTGATATCTAAACCCCGAAACATTTACACATAGCCAAGCTCACTGGAAGACAAGCCCAGCTTAGTGAGTCCTAAGAAGGCCGCAGTCATAATCCCATCTAGCGCATTTTCATCATAAAAATTATATCATTTAGCAATGTTTAGAATGAGATCTTATTTTAAAATTTTATGGCCTGCATTTTACGTCTGAAGATGGCATGATCCCAGCTATCCTTGCGCCATAACAAATATCTTCAGTTGATTTCCACTGCTATTTCTTGTTTATCCCTATTTGTAAGCATAGGCTGCTGCAGAGATCGTAAAGGTGGAAGTGTTTCTTAAAGTTTTGATTCTCTCAGACCACCTCAAACTTCCCTTTGCATATCGTAATCAACCAAGAAAGAGGATGATGTTATCAGTAACTTTACTCGGGTCGAGTTGTCAGCGACTCTACTTTTTAAAAATATATTGTCTTAAAAGAATGTTAACGCCGAAAAGAAGAAGAATAAAACGAAACAACAACGAAACGGAACGTGAAAGTAAGAATCAAGAAGGCATATAATAAAAGAAAGAGAATGTGTTATCGAAAGTAGTTGAAAGGAAAAATAAACTTTTTTGTGTGATGTTTTAAAAGCAACCGCTCTGATTGATTGATTGATTGTTTGGCTTTTTTATGGCGCAAGAGCATCTGGGCTATACTGCGCCAGAGCAGCTCTGGTGATTTTCCTCCTAAGTATCACAACGGATAAAACAAGCTAAGAATAATAAACTAAGAATCACAACGGATCACAAAATCAGAAGTGGGATTGATTCACTCGTCGTCCAAAGACATAAAGACTAATCATACAAATACGAATGCGTAAAGACGAATGACGCAAAGACGAAAGACGTATACCGTAAAGACGAACGACGCAAAGACAATTGAGTAAAGACGAAGACGGTTAAAGAAGATTGAAGGCGAAGACGGTTAAAGACGATTAAAGACGAAGACGGTTAAATACGATTAAAGACGATGACGGTTAAAGACGATTAAAGATGACGACGGTTAAAGACGATTAAAGGCGAAAACGGATAGAGACGATTAAAGACGACAGACGTAACAAGATTAGATGAAAGTAAAATAAAGAAAAAGCAAGATTAGCAAATTTGGCTGTGAAAAGACCGGAAAAATTACCTAAAACTTAACAAGATTCTATAAAAACGAGATAAAGGAAAGATAGATTACACGTGAGTTGTTTACGTTTATTTATTAGCTGTTGCAATGGCATATTTAAATAAAACCAGAAAATGTGATCTAATCACATTAGTTCGGGAATTAGATTTAGAAGTAAAATCTAAAGAAGTAAAGTTAAAGAAGTGAAATTAAAGAAGTTAAGGTTCTCAGGAAGTTTCCGAAGTAATAAAGTATATTTAGGAACTTAAAATTTTGTGATGGCCTACTTGGCAATATACAAAAAGGAGGACTTGAGGCTTTTAACTGCAGAAATGGGCGAACAGGTGTCACCTACATTGTCAGGAATTTAAAAAGTATAATTTTGAACAGTAAAGAGTATGATGAAGATGAAGTAAGAGGTATATTGGAAAGGATATGTTTGTTTGTTTTTTGGTTTTACGGCTCAAAGACTACAGTGGTCATGCTGCGCCGGGACCTACAGTTTTCCGAGGAATCCGAACCTCTTAAGGCCTGGGGAACCAAACCCCGGACTACAGTGAGCAGTGCGATCTTTTATGAGATCTCTGAGTAAGCGTTCTTTTTGCACTGCTGGGAGTCGAACCCGGATTAGCCGCGCAATAGGAGAACGCGTTACCACACTGCGCCACCGCAGGGCCATTGGAAAGGATAGCGGTAGACAGAAAAGAAAGGGAAGAAGGACGTAAGGAAAGAGGAGAAAGGGAAAGGGAGGAAAAAGAAAGAGAAAGGGAAAAAGAAAGAGAAAAGGAAAGACAATTTGAGTTTGACAAACTGAAGGTAGAAACCAAAGTATCAAGTGATTACGAGCACATATAAAGGGTATTATTAAAAACGTTCAAATTAAGCCCAGAGAAATTTCGCCAAAAGTTTATGAACCAGCAGAAGACAACTGATAATACGTGGCGAGATTTCGTGTTTGAATTAAGGAATTGCTTCGAAGAATGGATCAAAGGTTTACAAGTGAATGACTTTAATAGGTTAAAAGAATTATTACCGACCAATTAAAACGAAGGGTATCGAATGAAGTCAGGGAACATTTCATCGATGACTGGGCTAAATTTGTATCTCCAAATGAACTGGCAGACAAGTTAGACGAGTAAGAAAGTGTTAGGGAAAACAGGAAAATAACCCAACTGATGAGCAATCATCGCACTGAGTTGCAAAAGAACCAAAGGAGCAACAACTTCTCGGAATACGGAATTAAACACCGACAATTTCCAAATTAGGCGCGAACAAACAATCAGCTTAACACTGAACACGTCAAATCGGGTCCCTACCGATCCTCTACGTCAAATAATAGCATCATGGCGGATAGAGAGGGGATATTACAAACCACGACGAAATGAACGAAGTGAGCCTAAACGTTTTCATTGTAATGAATATGCTTACGTTTCTAAGGGCTGTCCAAAAACAAGATCTAATCCTACAATTACAAATAGCAATTATTTAGTAAATGAAGTCAAGACACCAATGAACTGTTCCTTACACTTTAACCTTCGAGATCCAATAAACCCAATGTATTACTTAAAACAAGCAAAAGTTAATAATGATTTTATTTAATTAACTTCCTATATCAATCAGTATCTTAACCTCCCGTAAGGGAGGTTAAGATACTGATTGATATAGGAAGTTCCTGTTGTTTGTTAAAAGAATCAGTAGCAAGAGTTATGAATTTAACTATAATTCCAGAAACCAGTGAGCTATATGGTTTCGAAAATCAAACGCTTCCCGAACTATAGCTATAAGAACTATAGATAAAACTATAACTGATATTAAAATCAATAATGTAGTAGGGAAAAATATTACAGTTCTGATCGTGAATGATAAAACGCAAACAGTTGATTGGATTGTTGGTTGCACATGGGTAGATCTACCTTACGTAGGATATGCAAGAACAGGGAAAAGAATTATATATTGGTTAAGCTGAAGAACATCCATTTGGTGAAATAGATTGTAATATATTTAACGCCCTGCGGTGGCGCAGTGTTGTAACGCGTTCTCCTAGTGCGCCGCTAATCCGGGTTCGACTCCCAGCAGTGCAAAGAACGCTTACTCAGAGATCTCATAAAGATCGCACTGCTCACTGTAGTCCGGGGTTTGGTTCCCTAGGCCTTAAGAGGTTCGGATTCCTCGGAAAATTATAAGTCCCGGCGCAGCATGACTACTTTAGTCTTTGAGCAGTAAAACAAGAAAGAAAGTAATATATTTAACGGGCGCATTAAACTGAAGGCTGTTCAAGGCACCAAAATTGAGAATAATATAATCAATTTTGTTAATGCAGAAGCAGATGAATTTTCAGATGGTTTAATTATGATTGAAGGTTGTACGGAACCGAATGGACTATTATTGGAGGTAACTCATGGGAAAGTTATCGTTCCCATATTGGACAGTGGGAATCGGGATATATTACTAAAGGAAGGGCAGTGTGTTCGATGAGCTGAAGAAGTTGAATTAAGTTTCAAAAAAGAGATTGAAATGGATGTTAACGTAAAACCTATAGATAATGAAATATATTCAGGCGACAGCATGTGGAGTTCTAACAAGACTAAAGGATATTAAAAGGATTACGCATCTGTTATTGATAAAGTTACAAAATACAAACGCTTGATTACGTCAGAGGATATTAAGATTGAAGAGAGCTCGTCGCAAGGAAAGATGTTTGTTTGTTTTTTGGTTTTACGGCTCAAGACTACAGTGGTCATGCTGCGCCGGGACCTACAGTTTTTCAAGGAATCCGAACTTCTAAAAGGCTGGGGAACCAAACCCCGGACTACAGTGAGCAGTGCAATCTTTTATGAGATCTCTGAGTAAGCGTTCTTTTTGCACTGCTGGGAGTCGAACCCGGATTAGCCGCGCAATAGGAGAACGCGTTACCACACTGCGCCACCGCAGGGCCGCAAGGAAAGAAGGAAGAACTTTTGGAAGTACTGAACAACTACAGAGAATGTTTCCTACTAATATAGATGAATAAGGATATACGAATTTGACCTCGATGGACATCAAGGAGGCAGAGGGAAGAAAACCGGTATGTGATAAGCCATATAAAACAAATGCAGAAGAACGTGCAGCGATAAAGACAATAATTATGACATGGCGAGAATATGGCATAGTTTCGGATACGCGATCACCATATACTAGTCCCGTATTACTTGTAAAAGAGAATACAGGAAAACATCGCCTTGTGGTAGATTTTAGACGACTAAATGAACAGACAATTAAGGAAAACTTAAATACTGTAAAAAAGCGGAAGGTGGAAAATTACGCATTAAAGAAAGACAGACTATATCGTGTAATTAAACGAGGAAATGAATTAAAGCTACTTTACGTTGTACCAAAATCCATGAGGAAAGGCATTGTAGTAAAATTTCATGATTTAATGGGACATTCTGCCGTGGATAGAGCCTCAATGAAAGTAAAGGGGTTGTATTGGTTCTCCCCAATGAAGCGTTATGTCCGAAGGGTCATAGCAATGTGTTTTGTATGTCTCGTGAACAAAGTTCCAAGTGGTAAACGCCAAGGATTCCTACATCCATTAAAGCCGGGAAGAAGGCCTTTTGCAATAATACACTTAAACCACTTCGGTCCATTCGTTAGGAGCACCAAAGGAAATCGAGAACTACTCGTCATTATCGATAATTTCACGAGATTCTTGAGACTCTATCCAACAAAATCTACATCTACTAAAAATGTTCTGAAGGCACTGGAGAGCTTCGTAGAAGATTTTGGATTACCTGAAAGAATAATTAGTGATGGAGGGACGTTCTTCACGTCTTATGCATTCAATAAATATTATAAAATAATGGCATTTCTTACCCTCTGACTTCGACACAACGTCCTCCAGGAAATGGTATAGTTGAACGAATAAATCGTTCATTATTACCAGTAATTTCGACATGTATGAACGATCCCCAGCATAAAGATTGAGACAAAAGATTAAAGCAATGTGAAAAAAATCTGAAAAATATCGTAAACAAAACCATAAGTCGGACACCCTTTGAAATGCTGCATGGAAATTCACCGCGATTCAACGATGGTATCCTTAGAATGTTGGCAGATCCAGATACAAAAGAATGGGATAACCCCGAAACACTACACAGTCATGCGGTTCAAGAGACTAAACAAAATCAAGAGAAAATGAAGATTGCTTATGATAAGAAGTTGTTCAAAGTTCACTTCGAACCACTGTAGTCCGGGGTTTGGTTCCCTAGGCCTTAAGAGTGTCGGATTCCTCGGAAAACAGTAGGTTCCGGCGTAGCATGACCATTATAGTCCTTGAGCTGTAAAACCACAAAACAAACAAACACTTCGAACCAGATAGTTGTAAGAAGATCACCTTTACATACCGGAAACCCAACAAAAACGAAATATCGTGGTCCATTAATAATTACAGAGGTGCTACCTAGTGATATATACAGAATTATGCAACTGGAACAGGAGAAAAAGGGAAGATTTTATTCGACGACAGCCCATGTCAGCCAGTTAAAGTCATGGCGATGTCAAACTGAGTCTGGAGAAGAAAACAAGGGTGATGATGACGTACTAACTTCTGACTAGTTTTAAAACTTACAATTACAACGTAAGTTTGCTCATACTGTTTATTATTATTTTTAAGTTATTTTTAAAGCAAACGCCACTATTTTTGAGTGTTGTTAGAAACATGAATGAAGAAGTAAGAACTATTTAGTTATAAAACCGAGGACGATTTTACCGTCAGGATGGTTCAATGTTAGCGCCGAAAAAATAAAGAGAAGAAGAAGAGGGGGAGACAACAACGAGATAGAACATGAAAGTAAGAATCAAGAAGGCATATAATAAAAGAAAGAGAACGAGTTATCGAATATAATTGAAAGGAAAAATAATATCATTATTAAAAGCATCCAGTATTAGTGTTTTACGTTCCAATATAAAATTATTTCTTATGGAAACATTCTCGAAGCCACAAGATTTCAAGGAAGTTGATACTTTTATTTCAGTAGTAGTTTTGTTTTTAAAAAATCACTTCCTTGCAATTTTAGGGCGCAATGTTATTTAAGGCCGTGCTGCTCTGGAACCTGCAGTTCTCCAAAGAACCTGAATCGCCATTGCCTAAGAAATAAAACCCCAGACTACGGTAGCCAGAAAAAAATGCCCTGCATAATACCATAGTAATCAAATCTGGGTTTGAACGCGACTGACGAACACGTTACCTATACGCCACAAATCTGGGTTAACGACACAACTGACGAATACGTTCCCTATACGCCACAAATCTGTGTTAACGACACGACTGACAAACACGTTACATACACGCCACAAATCTGGATTAAAAACACCACTGACGGAAACGTTACTTATTCGCCACAAATCTGGGTTGACATTACTGACGAACACGTTACCTATAGGCCACAAATCTGGGTTGACAACTGAAGAACACGTTACCTATACGCCATCGTAAAACTTAATAAAACAATGATGTTCATGTAATATTGTAATAGTGGCATAATAAATTCTTTAGGGTAGCATAATTTACCTTTTGTCATCTCCAATACTGTCTTTCAAGACAACATGTGCAGATTATATGCTCTATTTATTTGCATTTTATTCGATTATGTTTTAAGGCGCAAAGACAGCTGAGGACATACTGTGCTGTAACCTACGGTTTTCTTAGGAATACGAACCTCTTTTACCTAGGGAACAAAACTCCGGACAACGGCAGGAAAAGGGAACGCGCTTTAGGGCACCTTTGAGATTGGACCCGATTTGATGGCACGATAAACGAAGGCGTCACCGCTACGCAACGATAGGGCTTTTCTATGCTTCATGGCACAAGGACAACCAAGATCTTACTATGCCAGGACCTACAGTTTTTCCGGAAAATCTGAATCTTTTTCGCCTAACGAATTAAATTCCGAAGTGCGGATCTGCAGAAAAACCAGGGCTATCCCACAAAGGATACACGCTGTGCGAACCGCGTACTCGCAAGAAATTTAAAAAATACCGTGTATGCGTGGCGTACTCTCAAGGTCTCAAGAAAGTTTTTATATTTGCTGGTTTTGGGGAAACTTTATACGGAGTTCAGTCGTCTTTTTTTTTCTTATTTTAGCTAATCGTTTATAAACTTGAATAGAAACAAATGAGAAAATGAAAAAAAATTGAACCCTCCAAGCCTCAAAGTAATATCCTGCGTACGAACAGAAGAGGAATGAAAAACTGATGGAAGGGGCAACTGCCACCTTGGGCTTGGATAGGCGATAAACGACCAGTCAAATGCCAGTCAGCGCGGCGCGATGACGTCACCAAGTCCAGTAACCCCTCAATTTCAATACTCTTTAATTAAGACAGCACTGCATACTATCAATAATTTTCTTCAGGACAGCCCTGAGAAAAACCTAGAAAACCTACTGGCTAAAATCAACCCGGAATAATCGCACGTAACTTGAGTTCAGGAGAAAAAACTTGAGTTCGGGAGAACTTACGCCCATGTGAACTTACTGGAGTTCAGGAGAAGAACTTACTGGAGTTCAGGAGAACTTACTGGAGTTCAGGAGAACTTACTTGATTTCAGGATAAGAACTGTGCGTTTCGTTCCCTCGGCTATTTTGCGTGGTGGTGGTGGTGGTGAAATCTGCACTTTAGAAAACAGGCTTTTATTGACTGCGCGATTGTGAAACGAACTAATGACCAAATACTCTGCGTTTACTTCACCATACTATGTGTAGATGTGATAATCGGGATACCTCCATCCTACAGGAAGTTAATAATAATCATCAATGAGGATAGCATATATACATTATTCTGTATATATGTTATTGTAATTTCCGGCAGTCAGAAATTAATGGAGCTTATGACCTACACGTGTTCCTTCCCCGGAGAAAGATACTGGTCACAGAGCTACGAAAAAAGCATGACGTTTAAAAACAAGTTTTATTACGAGATTTTAAAAGTTCTAATTGAAATATAACCATTAGAATATGAAACCTACACGAGTTATACAAACGGGAGCAGCAGAAGACCAAAAAAAAGTGCCCTATGTATACTTCCTAAGACGTCACTAAGGCGTATTATTGCCCTTGGGAGCTATGGGTCTTTCGCAGTGATTCCTCATGATGTTTACCAAACACAATCAATTTGTGACTTTCTTGCGGCACGGGAATAGCAAGGGCCATGCTGAACACCGGACCTGTAATTTTCCGAGAAATCCAAACCTCTTTGCCAAGGGAACCACACCCGGAAATACGGTGGGCAGAAAAACGGCACTCGTTCTACTTTACCATCAGGAGTCAAACTCGGGTTAGTGGCACGATGAAGGAATGCATTTCCATTACGTCACGGTAAGACAATGCGCCTACATTCTTCTAAGAAAGCTGAATCTCCTAAAACCTATGGAACCCACCCCTTGAGTACAGTAAGCAGCTAAACGGTGTTTTTGGTTTGGTTCGGGGATAGAGGGCATCTTTGGAAGTCTGGCCCAGCTTAACAGTATGCTAGATGAGGGCGTTAGCACTACACCACCGCAGAGCCATTTAATTAGTTCTTGTGCATGTTGGCACATTTACATATTAACTGATGGGGTTCGGATCCAGCTTAACAGTATGCTAGATCAAGGTGTTAGCACTGGGCCACCGCAAAGTCATTTAATTCGTTCTTGTGGGTGATGGCACATTTGCATATTAGCTAATGCGAGTGTGACCCAGGTTAACAGTATACTAGATGAAGGTGTTAGCACTGCGTCACCGCAGGGCCATTTAATTATTTCTTGTGGATGTTGACACATTTTCATATTAACTAAATTTAATGGCACTTCTATACATATGCTCTTTTCACGCCTGCTATTGTAGATTTTCCTTTATTTCTTAAAACTGGTTTAAGGATCGGTGGACTTTTAGTTTGCATTTGACGGCGCAAGAATAGCTGATGTGACACTATGCCGGAAGATTCAGTTTTTTGGATCAATTTGAACCCTGGGGCTCAAGTAACTGAACTCCGATGAGCAGAAAAGCAGCATACACCATTCTACATTATTTTGATTAAGGCTCCTATGAAAAGGAGCTGGTGTATCCGCCATTTTCTTACCATCGTGTCACGTGATCCCATTCACTGCTGTGTTAAAGTTGAGTGATTTACAAGTGTGTTATTTTTAATAAAATAAGGTGAAATGGGTAGATGTTCCTCTATAAATCGCTCGAATCGCTCTAGGAATACACATAGAATATTTAGATTTGCACAGATCCAGTAAGCAGAAGAAAATGGACTATTGACTATATCCACTGATAAACGTTGTGTTATGAAACAGGAAAGTGCAACAAAATGGCGGCTGATGCGTCGACCTAGAATTATAATCGAATCAGCGTTTCAACTACGCCCATGCCGGTATCCCGATGAGGGATACGGGCATGGGCGTAGTTGAAACTCCCAAACTAAATTTTCAGAGGGACTTGGCTATGGCCTTGCATGCTGTGATTGTAGCAATATTTGCTGTAAAATTTTTTAAACCCCCGAAATTAAATTCTGCCTGCGGTCTTGACTACACTGACGTGGGGCTGAAACCTTCTAAGGAGGTTGTGTCAAAATAATGCCGCATTTATACACAGAGTGACAGCCCATAGCCATAAAATTTTGAATGTTTATGTTACTGTCCAACAATTATCGTAAATTAAGTTGTATTATGCTCCTAATACACTAAAATAACACTTTTAGATGACACTTGAAGATGGCGCACGATTTACGAGAGTTTAACGATAGAAATCTCAAATACCGCCATTCCTTTGCTGTATCAATGCGTATTCACAAGTCCAATGGTTTTGAAAATAACAAATATCAAACTTTTACTTGTTTGCATCAAGCAATTTGACAATGTCAATTACTCGCAGCACGAACTTTATACTAGCACTGCCTAGTTGGTGGAAATAGAGCTGACGGTCACTCAAGGAGTCAGTCTAAATTCAGATCTACTGTTTTGTAAACTTTCCTCCCACCAATAACTGATAATATTACACTTTGAGGGATGTGAAAACTGCGGTACACTTTATTTAAAAAAAATACAGTAGTTCTTTTGAATCTTGGCAACCATATATGGAAGCATTTTTTGTTTTTGAATCACTCAGCCAGCCATTAAAATAGAGTCCGTGTGCCATATAGGGCAAGCTTTCCCTAGATTTCCGACCTTTGACGTAAGCCATGAGGTTCGAACCCCTTGGAAAACTGTAGATAAGGTGGCAGCGTGACTCTTTCTGCCTTAACATCATAAAACTCGCAAACGACTCTTGCACCAGTTTACTTTTTGTTCATTGTATTTACTTTTGTTTTATGCAATGAAGCTACGTTTGAGGCAAATGAAAGAATGAGACAAATGAAAGAATAACCTGTCATTAGCAGAAACTCATCGCAGAAAATTCAGAAGACTCCGTCTGCGAATGACGAGTGATCATAAAAGAGGGAAATATTATTATGAAGGAGCTTTTGTCAAAGTTTTACCTGACCGTAGAAACGGGGCGACCACCATAGTCAGGGGCGTAGGAAAAGGGAGGCTTTCGGGCTCAAACACCCCCATTGGCTATCAAAATAAATCATTTTCTCCAAGGCCTCACACGATCGTCTTTAAAGCTATACTGACTTCAATGCTATACTGACCCTATTTAAGGAATGTCCATTTAGAGGGATTTTTGTGCTTTTGACCTTACAAAATAAAAATATGAAATCGAAATAATTTAAAACTAACACTAAAATTTTCCGCAAACCTTAAAACAAACAAGGGAGGGAAGTAAGCTTAAAGTAAATGTAAAATAAACGCAGGTTTCCGACGTAAAGAAACTGGCAGGTACACAGTGGGCAGCCTGAATCGTTTTGTGTCCCAAATAAGCAATGTCAGTACTATATAACATAATGCATTTATAGAATGAAGCTCAATTTTGAGAAGATAACTTCGTTTAAAGCTCTCTCCAAAAAAAATTCCAATAATAATAATTCTACATCCATCACTGCACACATACCGGACCAAGAGAATTTCCTTAAACGACCAACGAATGGTCATCGTAAGCAAGACCGTGCACAAGAGAGGGTTTGGGTGTTAAGATCCCTTCCTATTCGAATAATTTATTGAGCTATGAAGTCAAATTCCTTATAAAAAAATTCTATCATTTTACCACCCCTCTTTTGGAGAATTTTTGGAGAAAAATCACATTTTACCACCCCTCTTTTGGAGATACTGTGCGCGAACCTGATCATAAGATATCAAGAAAATGACAGCGTTCTGTTAAGAGCAAGGATGTTGGATGAAGAAAAACAGAAAAATTCAGAGAATTTAAACTGTTACGGAATCTAAGGAACATAAACACAGACGGAAGTGATCGAAAGAAAGAAATTACAAGTTCTTCAACAGTCTTTGATTTTACCATGTTTGGCGCAGTATAGCCCAGATGCTCTTGCGCCATAAAAAATCCAAACAAACAAACAAGTTCTCGATGACCTACAAATATAATAAGAAGAATAATTTTTTATTTACTTCCGATGGCTATGAATTACGTGTTACAACAAGCCTGTAACAGATTAAGGGCAGTGCATCGGGTGCAAAGCTAAAAGGCACGCCAAAACGAGCTAATGACACCTAAGTGAAGGATAAAAAAAAGTATAAAAATGTGTCGTATTAAATTTTTAAAATTTAAAGAGTTTTTAAATTTATTTAATTTTTTGATGAACTCATTGTTCCCAATCCTTATATAAATTATTCTTTGCTAAAATGTGCTTAATTAAGTTAGTGTGCATAAGAAAGTGAAAAGCTTTTTTCCATCGAAACCACAATATATCGCCATATAAATAAGAAATCAAGAAAGTTAAAACTACATTAAAATGGATTAACTTATTTGACGACACAGAGGACATTCCAAGTTATTGCGATTCATGTAAGGCTTTAATTGTTATATCAAAATTATTTAATTTTCGGTTCTTCAAAAACAGCACTTGTAGTTTAGTTACACGTTACTTGTTGAAGGGAAATTTTATTTGTCATCTTGGCTTTTTATCTTAACAATAACTTTTTATTAACAATATTCGGAATTTTTTATAATAAGACTCAGTAGCCTATTAAAGAGATCCCTAAAAGTAAAAAAACTGCGCCACAAAAGGGATTATTTTGAAAATAATTAATATTTTGTGAAAGCGCCAAATTTTGCGCTCACACTGGGCGCTACATAACATAAATTCCTCTCTTTTTTCTTTTTTTTAATAATTTTTTTACTTAATTTTTTTTTCCAAAAGCATACATATTTTGAAAAAAAATTCTGATTTTTATAAAACAAATTTTAAATATATATGCGTGTATGGTCGATTCACAGTGGATTGTCGCATGGAGTAGGTTACGAATAAATACTTTAAATTTATGACGATTTCATGATCTTTTATAGATTTTGTTTTCCCCTAGATGACTCTCATTTAATAATGATCCTCTGAATTTACACCATCATACATAAATCATCATAATCAATAAAACAATAACATTATATTCTTGATATGTAAAAGATTATTTGAGTTTTATATTTTAATAATCTGGAATAAATCAATGGCATAATTCCCACTAATAGATTCAAAGATTTCAAGAAGCACCTGAATTTCCGAAATTAACCAGAGAAGCGCAGAAGTGTAGTTAGAGTAATTACCCCCGGAGATCTCATAAATTAAATAAATTTATTATTTATACGACGAATAAAACTATCTAAAATTTTAATTTCAAATCTGCTTTTATTTAAAAACAAAAATTAGAGTCTGTAAGGAAACGTCTTTTTTTTTTTTTTTTTTGCTAAGACGAGCGCGTGCATTCCTAATAAAGTGCATGGAAATTTTAAAAATATTCGAAATGGATAATTGCATGGCTTTTTTGAAGTGGGAATTTACGGCAGTTAATTTAAATTTTTATGGCTTTTCCTCATTCGATCAGATAAATGTAATCGGCAGTGTAATAACCAGCAAAAAAAAACAAAAAAACAAGAATCAAGTTTATAAATTGGACGACAAAATTTTATTTCGTATTCTTTTAAATTGACGAAGCAACAAAACATTTTAAACAAACAGAAATAGCATTTTGGTGCTAAACAAACATTTGCCTTTTTTCTAGCATGCCTTGTGAACTTTTTTATTTTTTAATCAAGCAAAAGAAATTTACGACAATTACCCAAAATTAAAATTACATGCAACAGCTCGATTAAGAGCTGATGATTTCATTTTTTTAGCTATTAATCAGTATATTACAAACGACAATGATGAGAAAGAAATTTGATTATTTGAAACTGATCAGCCATAATAAATGGTCTCTGAAAAAAAACTTACATTTCATTTTCAAATCTAATTATAAATTCCATGTTTATTGAAAATACACCGAGATGACATCGTTGTTTTTTAAAAATAATTAAGAAATGTTCTTAATTTGTCGCTTGTTTCATAAAAAATATTACGAATTGATATTCGAAGTGAATAATAGAATTTCTGGTTCATCATTAATATTTACATTATAAAACAATGCAAGTAATTAATTTCAAAAGACTCATTAGTGATGGCTATATAATCAGAAGCGTTGAAATGAAAAATATTGAAAAGAGAAGTATTTTGATATTGGACTAGCCTTCTTTGTTGAAGTACTCCTTTTATCCTTCATTTATCGTCATCAGTAGCATAGAAGTGGACTCGGGGGGTTCAAGGGCCCCCCCCCCCCTCTCCTATTTGATATCAAAACACAATATTTTCTCGAACCGCATTACATGATCTTATTTAAAACCACATAAGCCCCCTCCCATAATTTTTAAATTACTACGCCCCTGATCATCACTCTTAGTAAATAAATTTCTTTTGCTTAATTAACTGAAGGGTCTAATGCATATACGTTTATCTCCTATTCCACTCATTTCTACCTATGGCCAGGCCCGTAGCTAGACGTTAGTTACTGGAGGAGGCTCTGAAAGTTACAGGGGGAGGCGCTGAAAGTTACAGAGGGTTTCAGAAAGCTACAAGGGGGCTTAAAATTCGTAAATGTGTTCGTGAATTTTATTAATAGCCTATATTTAATAACACTAAATATATAAGTAGACTAATATATTTAAAATTAATAAATAAATTTCTTAAAATAAATTTTGCATTAAAAACTTATAAATTTTAGTATACCTCTCTATAATTTCTCTTATCCTTATAAAATAAATGAAAACATAAACTTCTATAAAAAACATTATATACACAAAATCTACCGTAGAAAGCTATTTTGAATACATTTTTAACGTCAAAGAACAATTTCCATTGTTATGTACAATTTCGTACAAAATAAAAAATTTAAAATAAGGTTCTACAATATTTTATTTTGAGAAAAAATATTTCCCAAGGTGGGGGCGGGGTTGACTACATTTCTAGGGGGAGCTCAGACCCCCTATAGCCCCAGCCGGTTTACGGCTCTGCTTACCGCTTACAAAGGTCTCACCAAGTACTCTCCACACATTTTTTTGTTTTTGTAAGGAATTCATTCCTATATTTCTTAACCTGATTCTTATTTTACCTATAGTCAATTCGCGCGGAGTTGACGTCCGATCCCGTTAGCAGACGGGTTGTTCCATTGCAGTTTCGGGAAGGGCGTCTTGCCGAAACTGGTTTTTCGCGCGGGAAAAACCAGTTACTCCAAGACGCCCTTCCCTAAACTGCAATGGAATAACCCGTCTGGTAACGGGATCGGACGTCAAGTCTGCGCGAAAGGACTATACCTACTGTGTAGTCCAAGGGCGTGCGATCCATAGAAGCAATGTAAGCATTGCTTGCCTAATATCAATTTAAAACAAAAATTTAAAACACATTTCCATTTTTGCCTTAATCTTAAAGGTTCAGCAAAAATTATATTTAACTGAAATTTTATCAGAAGTCAAACTAATTTTTTGCGATATTTTTATCGATTGGGGGTGCCACACTCTAATGGCGGGTTTGTGACGCGGGTCAAAAGCAACCTAGATGATTGCTTTCGCGTGAGCATATTAACTATGGGCATATCTACGTATAAGCATATCTACGTATAAGCATATTTTACTTTGCTGTATAATCATGTTTTCTGTTAAAATATGCGACTTCGTCAAATTAAACATTATTTAATTATATAAATACCGATTTTTTTAACTTTTTAAGCCTCATAAACACGAAATAATTTTAATCTGTGAAGGTTTGTTTGTTTGTTTGGATTTTTATGGCGCAAGAGCATCTGGGCTATACTGCGCCGAATATGTGAAGCACTTTTGAAAAGGGCCTATGAACGATGATGCTGCCATCTAGCAGCATCAATGAGAACTTAAACGACACAAAGCGAAAATAAATGTGTTGCTTTCGTAAAGAAAAGCGTCACTGCACGTCACTGTTGCAGTTTGAGGATATTTCTTTGGCCTACTATGGTCGCCCAGGATTTAATCAAGACAGGGGCGTATAACAGATTAGGAAACCCCTTGGCTCGATTTTTTTCCCCTTTCTACATTAACTTTTAAATTTCCAAATTTTTAATAAGAAAACTATAATATATAATAAACTCAAAATTCCATTTTAAAGCTGCGTTGGGCCGTCAGTTAAGACCAAGACCGTAGCCAAGATTTAATTTCGGGGGTTCATAAATTTTTACAGCATGTATCGATACAATCACAGCATGCAAGGCCGTAGCCAAGTCCCATTAAAAATTTAATTTCGGGGGGAACCGGTCCCTAAGATCCTCCCTCCAGTGGCGGACACAGACTCATATTTTGGGGGTCAAGGACAGAATTTGCCATGGTCTTGGAATAACACCCTTCATTTATCATGAAAGTTGGAATTTTTTACAGTGAAAGCATATGGAAGTCATGACCCCTGAGACCCTGTGTCAGGTTCCCCCTTTGGATAGGGACATGGTTAAGTCATCACTAAATCGAGAAGTTTAATTGTCCGTTGTTTGTAAATTCTTGCAATATATCCAAATCTTTGCTATTTCATCTTTTTATTTTACTTTTACAATGATGCCCTCTGTTCTCGTTTTTCCCAACACCCTAGTATTTTGTTTTCATCTTTCCTAATTATTCCAAAACAACATTTACTAATATCCAGGCTCTTCGAAGTTTTTGTATAATTTCCGTTGTTTTTTTGGGTTTTTTCAGACCCATGACTCTGGTCTATACAAATGATCTAGTAATACGCACTCGTTGAAACATTCCTCCTTTAGAAACAACGACAATTTTTGTTTCAGGATAAAAATGGTTCTTTCAAATGCTCTGAATTTAATACGTCCGTGGAGTTCTTTGGTGGTATCATTATCGCTTGCTGCCTGTTAATCAGGATAAGGACACTAATAAACAATTTCGAGCTCAATGTTGTCAATCTGTATTTCTGCTTTCTCTATAAAATTGTTGAACATGATCTTAGTCTTTTGTTGGTTCATTTTGAGTCCAACATCTAATTCGGAGTTCCTGCATTGTGTCTTGGAGTTCTGAAGGGTCCGTTGAAAAGATAATGATGTCATCAACAAATCGCAAATGATTTAATTATTGCTCGTCTACAAGGCCGGATTAAGACCAGAGTTGGTCCTAGAGCACACGAGAAAAGACAGACCCCTCTCACCTGCCGTATTGCATTCCAGCAGACTAAACAATGTACTGAATATTTTAAAATTTTATTAATTTCGATATTTTATACAGTAAGTAAATGAACAGTCTACTCGTAAACTCTTACTTTGCGCAGACATTATTAAAAAATTCAGCAATTTTTTTAATAATGTCTGCTGAATTAGCTTCGTCTTTTGCAGCAAGATCCGTTTCAATGGATAATAATGAAAGTACAGACTTTGCAACAAAGGCTGGAGGTAAAAGTTTTGGTTTCTCTCTCTCTCTCTATCTATCTTTCTCTATATATATCCATCCATCTATCTGTCCATCTATCTTTCTATCTCTATATAAATTTTTACATAGGAGTAGCCTATAGTTGTTGTTTTTTAATTCTTTCAGGCTTCGAAAGTAAAGAGCTAATTCAAAAACGAAATGTTTTAAAAACACAAGTATTATTTGTATTTTTAAAACATTTATTTAAAAAAAGAGAAACATTTTCTTAGCGTGTTGGCTTTAATTATTTGGCTTAAATATTTTTTAGCGTTTTAGACCCCTGCTTTCTGTGGGCCCCAGGGCCCTGATCCAATGTGCCATGTGGATATTTCGGCCTTGCTCATTTATCCTTATATGTTTATTGTTCCAATTTATTAGCCGAGAGGCCTTCTGCGACGCTGAGGTCAAAAATTTTGTTCGTTTGCCAATGTGTCATGAATTTCTCACTTATTCCACCGTTGTGATTTTTCCCGTATTAATTTTCTTTGTGGATTTTTCCTTCACTCCCATGATCTCTAAAGCGGAAAAGCCAGATTATACCTCGCCTTTTGCAATTTTCACTTGACAGAAAATAGAGGTCGGTATGAAAGAAATAAATGTCTCGGGGAGATAGTATTTGTATTGCTACTACCATGCGGCGAGTGAAGAAAAAGGTATGTAGATATCGCTGCCACCATGTGCCTATAGGTACAACCTCTCGTCCTAGCTCGTCGATGAGGCGTGTATTCTGGGTTTCTCCCTTGGTATTCCAATGTGTGAGACAGCTTATGAATTTACTGAAGCACAGACGCAGACACCGCAGTAACTAATGACTCTACTTTGCTGGTGCTAAAATCTACGTTATGATGCAAACAGTATAAGAACATCCGGATCGGGGCAAACTCACATGAGATCGTGAAGATACGAGGGCGAATCAGAAAGTCTTTGCCCCTATTTTTTATTAGCCAAAATAAGGTACATACAGGTAATTACAAATATACGTACTATTCTACGTACCTTACACTATTTTTCCACATAGTCCCCACACCGGTTCAGACATTTGTCCCATCGCAGCACTAAATTTGAGATGCCCCTGTGGTAGAATTCGTCCGGCTGACTGTGGAACCACCGTCGGACTGCTGTCTTGGCTTCATCGTTGCACGTGAATCGCTGTCCTGCCAGGAACTTCTTCAGCGGACCGAAAACGTGGAAATCACTGGGGGCGAGGTCCGGACTGTATGCAATCAGAGGAGTCTGGACCACCCACCATGCAGTCCGGACCTCGCCCCTGGTGATTTACGCGTTTTAGGATCCGCTGAAGAAGTTCCTGGCAGGACAGAGATTCACGTATAACGATGAAGCCAAGACAATAGTCCGACCGTGATTCCACAGACAGCCGGACGAATTCTACCACAGGGGCATCTCAAATTTAGTGCTGCGATAGGACAAATGTCTGAACCGGTATGGGGACTAGTGTGGAAAAATAGTGTAAGGTACGTAGAATAGTACGTATATTTGTAATTACCTGTGTGTGTACTTTATTTTGGCTAATAAAAAATAGGGGCAAAGACTTTCTGATTCGCCCTCGTACATAGCAGGTGGAAACTATAATGGCTGGTAACAATAATAACGGTGGAAGGATGGCCAGGGCCAGACACTGGGTCCAGAGCAACGGGTGAGTGTCCTCACAGCCCGCTCTCCCGCATCTCTCCCTCCTTCTGAAGATATCCCTTTCATAACACATCCCCCTTCCTTCAGGAATTCCTCGAGGGGTCTATGTTACGTTAGATTAGGACGGGGCGTGACGTCACGTCACATGCCTTCCCCGCCGAATTAAATCGATATGACCGGGATTCATTCAATACCCATCACAATAAAAAATTGTCTTATGAATACTTACCTCATACCTTATTGCTAACCTACCTTTTCGTTTCGATCAATATTTTTCTTGTATCTCTCTGGTTATGTCCTTATTAAATTTTACCTAATATAACGACTATGGAAACTATTTCATGATCAAACGATAATTTCTCACTATCCATCACATCTTTCAGACTATATTCCACGTTAGAGATTTGTCACATAAGACAGCTTCATTTCTTAACCCAATTACATATATATATGCCTATACTGAGACACTAATGCAAGCTACATATGGTTTGGCCTAACCCAACGATTATTAATAAACTGTGCTAAAAATACGAGATTAAATGACAACCGTCGTGGTACGCGTCTGTAATCATGACTTTCAGTCAACTCAAACTATTCTTAACCAACCAATTGCCTTCCTCCCCGTTGTTTGCATTTCCTCAGAAACCCCGCAGCAACAGTCAAACGTCAAGATATTTACTATATAGATCAAACAAGCTGGGGACGTTTAACTTAAACTGGACGCATCTTGCACAAGTTACATGTCGGTTATATGTACCGGCCATAGAATTGCTTAACGGAAAGAATAGCAATTTCTAAGAACTGCAAACATTGCGGCAGAATTCTTTCCAGATTGTCTTGTATAAACACACTAAACGGCAAGCGATTATTCATGAACGTATGGAGGGGGAGATTGGTAGGGAATATAACGTCCATTAAATTTGAATATCTATATTTATACTACAATTTTACCTATATATATATACAGTCGCACTCACAATATGAGCACGGCTAAAACGAGAGCAAGGTTTAAATGAGCAATGTGTACGTTCAGTTTGGTTCCCTCCCTACCTACCTACCTATTTATACAATACTATTTGGCCCGTGAGGGCCCAGGTAGGGGTATACAATACACATTTAAGATGTTACAAATTGTCGAATATTATGAACAAATGCATTGATATTAATTGAAGGAACACAATTCTGAGTTAAGCTTATTCCAATTGTCAATCGTTTGAGCAAAAAAAAAAAAAAATAAATTTATGAGTATTGCTGTGTGCGGTAAATAATTATAATTTGAAAGAGTGATCAATACGAGAAGAAATATAGTCGGCAGGTCTCACGTATTGTAAGAAATTACATTTATAGTGATTATAAAGAATTTTTATATAAAAGAGTAAGACGCAGGTGTTTACGATGAAGGGAAAGCGAAATTATGTTTAAAGAAGCTTTAAGAGATGTTACCTAGACATTAGGAGACCAGTTATTCAATATGAAACGTGCATCCAGATTTTAAATAAATTCTAAATAGTTGATATTAAGGTCTGTAAAGGGATCCCAGATTTCGGAAGCATAATTTAATATTGAAAAAATGTAAGTTTTGTAACAATAATCTGATGGATTTAGTGGAATGTTTTAATTGTCCCTGTAGATAAAAAATAATTTTGATTCAGCTTGATTAACAACATTGGAGATATGGAGGTATCATCGGATGTCAGAAAAAAATGTTATCCCTGGGTATTTGAAATGTTTCACTTCTTGAATTCTAGTGGATTTTATCTCATAGGAGAAGGATAAAGGATTAATTTTCCTATGAATATATAAAAAAACTGTCTTAGATGAGTTTAATAGTTAGTACCACTGTGTGCACCATTGAGAATTGAGATCAAGGTTTGATTGTAAATTCCAATGATCATTTAATGGTAATTTTTGTTTATAAATTACGCAATCGTCTGCAAATGGCCGAATTGGAGCAGAAATAGATGAAGCAATGTCATTAATAAAAGTCAGGAAAAGAAGGGGAGATAAAACTGCACCCTGAGGAGTTCCTGAATATATATCTAAGAACTCAGAATTAGTATTGAGTATGTGCACATAATTCTTTCGACCTTTAGAAAAACTTCAATCCTTGACAAGAGTTGTATATCAAGGTCAATTAAATGAAGCTTATAGATTAATTTGGAATGAAGTACTTTGTCGAACACTTTCGAGAAATCGATAAAAATTATATCTGTTTGGGCATTATTGTCAATGGATTAGGGCAAATCTTGCATAAAGTTAAGAAGTTGAGTAATTGTTGAATAGCCCTCTTTAAATCAGTGTTGTAGAAAGAAATTTTTAAACTCAAATATAAGGCGTACCTCTTTAGCTACGATGTGTTCAAAAAGTTTGCAGGAGGATGAAGTAATGGCAATAGATCTATAGTTTAACGGATTATTATGACTACCTGATTTGTAAATTAGGATGATTTTATTAATCTTCCAATCATCAGCAAGTTCAGAGGAATTGAGTGAAACATTGAATAAAACAATAAGGTACTCAGACATAGATTCTGGAAATTTTTTCAGCAAAAAATTTGGAATACCATCAGGACCAATAGCATTTATTTTAATGCGTTTAAGTAGTTTTATTAAGCCTGGTTTAGAAAAGCGAATAGGGACAGAAGTAGTTATGGAAGATATAAGTCGTAAATTAGTGGAGTGATCATCTGTTGAGAAGACTGATTAGAATGCCTAATTAAAACTTGTAGCAATTGTGAAGGGGTCAGAAATTAATTTGTTTTGCATTAGTAGCCTTAATTATTTGGAGAGTTTGGGTCTTAAGAAGTTTCAAAATTTATCTGGTTTATTCTTAAGATAATGAGGTAAAATAAACGTGAGATAATATAATTTCGCATTCTTATATGAACGTTTAAATTCATAATATGATCGATGAAACTTAATAGCTTTTAAGTTTATGTTGGATGGGCTATTTTTAAATTTGGTGGAGAGTCTTCGAACTTTGCGTTTAAGATGAATAACGTGTCTGGTAATCCAAGGTTTACTAGAATACTTAGTTCAAATTTTTTTGGATTAATAGTGAAAAGGATTGAATGGATAATAGTTTTAACGGAGTTCTATAATAGGTGTCAATTATTTGAATTTGCTTGAACGAGAAAATCGGGGACAGAGGTGTCGAGAATTTTTTGGACACGATAAAAATCAGTTTTAACAAAGTTGTTTCTTTTTGGCAGGTAATATGTGGTAGTGGGATGAGTAATTAAAAGATCAAGAAAGGGAATGTCATGGTCTGATAAACCTTGAAAAATAGTTAGATTTTCAGAAGTAAATGAACTGGAAGAGATGATTAAATCAGGAATGTTGGAGGAAGAGTTGCTAGTTCTAGTAGGCATATTAGCATGTTGAGTTAAATTATGCGTAAGAAGCAAATCAATAAGATAATTATTAATTGTCAAGTTACCATAATTAGAGGAAATAGAGTCCCAGGAAATCCTTGGAAGGTTAGAATTACCAACTATGATAATATGATAAGAAGAAGAAGAGTCTACGATATTTGGAAGTTCAATAAAAGAGTTTAATGGAGAATTAGGAGGGAAATATACAGAGAAAATAAGAAATGGTTTAAGATTTGCAGGTCTCCATTCAATGGTAATAATTTCAATAGTGGCATGAAATTCTATTGAAGATGTATTACAGTAAGTATTTTTGATCAATAACGCCACGCCCCCTCCTCAAATGAGTCTGTCATGTCTATAAAAAACATAATTAGGAATAGAAATGTGAGAATCGTCAATTCTAGGATGGAGCCAAGTTTCACTAACTGCAATAATATCTGGGTCAGTTGATAAGATAAAGGTGTTTAAGTAATCTAATTTGTTCAAAATACCGTGAATGTTAATACAGCAAATGGATAAGTTATTTTTAAGCAAATAATGATTTTTATCATGGATGTGTTTCTAACGAGGTTTTTCTACGGGGCATTCCTGAAAAACTAATCAGTGAGTTGGAAGTGGGGTTAAGGGAATATTTAGTACCGTTAATTAGAATAGTACGATAAGTTAGTTTAGTGCGTTGGCCTTCGTCACGATGGACTTGGGATAATTACCAAAGTTTTTGCCTTATGTGTCTAGTTTCCGGAGAAAAGTCTTCTTATATTAAAAATTTGGACCTTTTTAATTTGACGGCGTTATGCAAAATAGAATCTTTTAATTTGTAGGCAGAAAAGTTAACCATGATTCTATGAAATCTTAGGTTGGGTCCCCATCCCAGCCAATGACATCTCTCAATATCTGTTGGTGAGACTGAGATACGCAATCGATTTATGCACAGATCTAAAATTAAGGTCTCAGGAGATTCTGAAAATGTGCTTGACTCAAAACCAGAAAATATTAGATTATTTCTCTGTGACCTATCTTCTATGTTCACAACACGATTTAACAGATCCTGATTGGAGGAAAGTGAATCATTAATATATGAGAGAAATTTATTTTCAATCTCCACAACTCTTTCTGTGAAAGAGTGTAATTTATCCAATCTGGAGTCTAATCCATCCACCTTGGCAGAGAGGGTCTCCATTCAGTTAAGAACAAAATCTTGTCTGGAATTTAGGGCAGTAAGTTGTTTTAAAATGTTGTAAGGAATGAATGGCGGTAAGGGAAGGCTGTGGATCATTGACGGTAGAATCAGTTACTGGAAGAATATCGTTAGCAGGAGAATTGGATGACTGGGAACGTAAGCGTGTAGTAGGAGGAGATCGAGGAACATTGGGGCCAGGATTAGATTCAATGTCACCATATAAACGTAATAAAAATAAAGTATTAATTGGTTTTACACAATGATTAAACCTTAAAAAATAACACAAAATACTAAGATAATAAATTAAAGAATGAACATGCATTGCAAAAATTCGAACGGGTCTGGACAAACGGCTAGTAAAAATGAATTTAAACAGAAAAATAAATATAAGAAATAAGTTACCTGTAATAAGTAAAGAAGAATCATGATTATCGCATTCACCGTAAAAACGCCTGTCTGTCTGAACACGTCAGACTGCAAGTAGTAACTGTTTATAAACAGGTTTAGAAGGTTCCAGAAGGTGCAGGTAGAATGTAGTGGCGCAATGCTGCGTGTGTGTGTGTGTGTGAATTATGAAAGGAGGGTAATGGGAAAGGTGGCCGCCGAATGGGGCAGCGCTGTATTCCCAGACTGGCTTTTGTCACATAAAATGACGACCAGTGGACCGAGAAGGGCCACTGGGGGGGGGGGGGCATTGCGGGGATTGTCGATCGAAACAGGCGTACAGAGACGCACAGCTCACATGATTGTCGTCATTCAACGTCGACCGGAGACCACCCACGATCAGTCCGCCCCGAAGAGCGGCCGAAATAGATGGGTGGCGCGGAAGAACACCCCGGGCCGGCCGGTATTCCTACGGGAAACCACCGGACACCGTTGAATGGGTGAGGTGCCGCGAGCGGCAGCGAACAGGCGTAAAACATTCCCCGCAACCAGGGCGCGTGAGATCAGCATAGTCCGGACAGGCATTACATACCAAATTATCATCCACTGTTTGCGAAAGCTGGCCCCCAAGCGATCGCAGCGGACGAAGACAATGACGAACGCCCGTCATGGACAGAAGGCCAAGCACGACCCCAGCGACGAAGTCCGAATTACGAGAGAGGGCTGAGTCCTGTCCCAGAATAGCAGAAGCAGGCATTCTTCCACCGCCACTTGGCGGCAAAAGTGAATATCCCAAGCATTCCGTCTTACTCGAGCTGGAACCAACACCCGCCAGCCCGGACAGCAGAGAACAGACATCCGCACGCCACCAGCGCTGGGACCGAACCCTCCGCGGATGTG
>QLNU02015359.1:14695238-14732789 GCA_006491805.2 Dysdera silvatica
TTTTCTATGCTTGATTAAACAATTCCTTGCTTAAAAGGGCATAGTTGCCCCTACTTTAAAGTCCCTTATCCCCTCCCCCATGCCTATGCAGGCCCAGACTCGCCAATGTCGAGTTCTAAAGACTATTGGAGGTGGGGGAGCTCAAGCACATTTTATGTACGTTTATACATTACAGTATGTGTAAAATCGCAATTTATTTCAGATTATTGGGGGCCCATATAACTCTAATTTTTATATCATTATAATCTATTATCTTTTAAATATTATAATATTAAATTATATCTAGTATATCTTTTAAATATTATAATATTATATAATTATAAAAGAATCTCCTCCTTTACTTAAAGTTAAATCTCTTGTAAATTCATCTCTTGGACATTGCATCGCACATAACACAAATCTTAAATTTATTTCCACTAGAATTTCTCTCTGTCACTGCATTCTTACTCAGCTTCAAAATGAAATATTCTTTCTTACTTCCCTTCTAAATACTAAACTTGATTTTCTTACCATGCTCCTAGTTAAATCCGCTACTCGCTCACAAGAATCTAAAATCCAAGAACATATTCGTCTTACTCATTCACGTAAACTTAACAACCTTAGACCTTCTATTTCAAAACAGTCAAAACTCCTTACAAAAAACTGGATACTAAATCTTTCAAATAAAAATCTCACACCACAACAGCAATTCGTACTATCACTCGGCCTAAATTTCTCACCTGCTCCACTTAAAATTCCTACACCACAGATTCTCGCTTCCATAGAAAATGCTCTACAAAATACTCACACTGACGAACGTGTTGCAGCTGATATCCGCTGCAGAGTGGCAGGACTCCTTCGGCGTCCAAAACTTCCTGAGGACAACCTAACGCCTATGCAAAGGGTTGCCCTCCGGGAGCTACGGAACGACAAGGACCTTGTCATACTGCCAGCTGATAAAGGCCGTACTACAGTCGTCTTAAATCGTCCAGACTACTTACATAAAGTCTCTACACTCTTATCTGATACAAATACATACACCCGCATCACAAAAGACCCTACACAAACAATTCAATCCAAAATGAACTCTCTCCTTCTAAAACTCTATAAATCTAAAAAACTTACATTTAATCTCTACGACTCTTTAAAATGCACTTCCGGCCGCTTACCATCCTTCTACGGATTACCTAAAATTCATAAACAAAATATTCCTCTTAAAACTATAGTTAGTTTTTGCAGCTCTCCTACATATAACCTATCAAAATATCTTGCACGTCTACTCTCTCCTATAATCGGTAATAACGACTACACTGTTTCTACTAGCCAATCCTTCTGCACCTCTTTAAATAACCTACAACTTGACGACGACGACCTCATGGTCTCATTCGATGTAATTTCTCTCTTCACTTGCATTCCCACATCACTTGCAATCGACACCGCACTTACACGCCTCCAAAATGACACAACACTACATGAACGCACTTCACTAACACCTCACGACATCTGCACATTGTTGAAATTTTGTCTGGACTCTGCTGTGTTCTCCTCAAATGGTTCTATCTATAGACAAGTTTTTGGCACTGCCATGGGATCTCCGGTCTCAAGTGTTGTAGCTAACTTGGTTATGGAGTCATTTGAGGAAACTGCTTTGTCCTCACCGAATTTTAACATTAAATTCTGGAAAAGATACGTCGACGACACATTTGTTGTACTTAAAACTAATACACTCCAAAGCTTCTTCCATTGCATGAGTAGTCTCCCGCAGAATGGGAAAACCCAATGAGAACCAATGGGAGGCCTCCAATAGAATCATGGAAGAACCCCAATAGGGACCAATGAGAAACCCACACTGCGGGTTACCTAATTTGGGGATGTCTCATACATTTCAGAGTAAGAGTTGTTTATAAGTTTCTGGAAGTGGTTGTGATGTATTAATGGCTTTCCCGTGTAGTTTGTAAGTTTCCCAAGATTCTAAGAAGAGTCTACTATTCTTGTTTGTGATGTGACGGTGTAGTATTTTTGTTGAGTCCCAGTCGGGTTCGTGTCCGTGTTGTAAAGCGTGTTCTGCCAGACGTGAGGCTATGTCTCCTTTCGCGAGTGCTTGTTTGTGTTCTTTTTTTCTTGTTTTGATCATTCTTTTTGTTTGTCCTATGTAATGTTTGTTGCAGTCTTTGCATGGTATTTGGTATATGGCGCCTGTGAGATCTTCTGGTGGAACTGGGTCTTTAACTTTTGTAAGTTGTTTGCGAAGTGTTGTGACAGGGGAATAGAATGTTTGGATATTTGCCTCTTTAAGGATGCGAGAGATTGTTTCGGAAATGCCGTGAATATATGGAATAGATATGCGGGTGTGAGATGTATTGTTTAAAGATGTTTTCCCATTCTGCGGGACTACTCTGATGAAGGGTTTTCCAGAAATTTCAAGTATAAAAAAGAGACAGAAACATAACATCGTCATTACTCCTGATGAAGGACTGCTGCTGATGCGTCCGAAAGCTTGAGTGATCTTTTTCATTGCTATTTTACCAGTGTTTAACCTTTTTATGTAATTTCCTCCCTGGTACCCTGTATTTTATTTCTACTATTATCTTTACTTAGTATGTTATATATTTTAATTATAATTTTTAATTTAAGTTTAATTGAAATTTTTCATTCTATTTAATTTATAATTTATAATTATAATTTAATTTATAATTTATAATTATAATAATTTAATTTATAATTTTATAATTATAATTTAATTTACTCAATTTTATTATATTAACTGTAATTTATATTATATATTTATTAACATATATTTAATAATTATATAAGTATTTATATGGCAATATTAAAATAATATATTTATGTACGCCCTTAATTTCTAATCAATGCTAATATATAATATACTATTATTAATAAATATAAATATTAAATAATTAATAATATTTTCAATTATAATTTTACAATTATAATTATTTTAATTATAATTCTATTGTATTAATTTTAATTTATATTAGAAAGTATAATTTATATATTAGGTTACATATTACTAATTATATTAATTATGAAATAATAATATATAATGTAATAATATTAATAGGTATAATTAGTAAATAAATAAATAATCAATAACATTTTTTAACTTTTGGAATCCAGTTGAGGATTGCAGTTGCCCATGTTGATCAATTTTTCTTGCGATATGTCCAGCCCATCGCCATTTCATAATTTTTACTTTAGCAATGATGTCCCCTATTCTTGTTTGTTCTGTCATCCGTTTCTTTTTCGATCCCTTCTAAACACGCATCTCTCCATGCTCCTTTGAGTTATATGCAATTTTCGAATTTTTGCGTTCGTTAGACTCTAACTCTGATCCGTAAAAGATGACTGGTGATACACACCGGTTGCAGATCTTTGTTTTAGACACAAAGACAATTTTCCTTCCTGGTTAAAATTGTTTCTTTCGGATGCACTCCATCAAAGTTTAATATGTCTGTGGAGTTCCTTTTCATAATGTTGCCTTCCGGTGAAATCAGTTGACCATGGTAAATATATGAATCAGCAATTTGTAGCTCAATGTCGTTCAACCTGCATTTTTTTGTGGTCTCTGGGAAATTATTGAAGAGGAGTTTAGTTTTTGTAGGTTTATCTTGAGTTCAACTGCTCTATTTCTAGTCAAAAGCTCTTGTACATGTATATTATATATATATTATAGTATATAGATGTTAATCGTCTTTGATTTCTTTGAATGTGTGGCAGTGGCTTGGGAAAGTGCGCTTAGGAGGTTCAAACCCTTTCCATTATATATAAAGGGGCATTTGTTTCTTCAATGCCGCATCATGCAATTGTTTTAAAGTTACTTGAGGTTCTCCTTGAGTATTGAATTGTTGCGTCCTTATTGTGTAACGTAACTATTTGGAAAAGTTTGGTATGTTGGTGCATGTTATTTTACCAAGCTTTCCATATAACAGTTATAGTAGAGATAGTGTTTGGGAAAAAGTTAACTCGATCAAAAATGTAATTAATAATTCCAGTAAGTCCCAAAAAACGATTCCGTAGAAATGAAGTTTGGATGCTAAGCGGAACAGTTTAGGATGTTGACCCAGTTTTCCGCGAAATGATCCACAGAACGCATTGCCGAATATGACTTGGAGCTATGTTGTATTGAAAGGACCGGAAAAGGTTGTATTGAAAGGTTTTATAGTGCGGTCACGATGTAAGAAGTGCAGAAAAAAAAAATAGTGCTCGAGGTTTCAGCTGCCCTTGAAATCCAACTAAGCAACCATCATGAACTGCTTAACCACCGTCTGGCGAAAAGTATACTATGCCATGAGAGAATTTCGTAGATCCAGTTGAGTTTTATAATATTTTGAATTAATTTATTTATTTATACAATACTACTTGGCCCGTGAGGGCCCAAGTAGGGGTATATAGTATAGACTTAAGATGTTACATATTGTCGAATGTTATGAACAAATGCATTGATATTAATCGAAGAAACGCATTCTGAGTTAAGCTTTTTCCAATTGTCAATCGTTTGAGCAAAAAAACTGAAATTTACGAGTCTTACCGTGTGAGGTAAGTAATTGTCATTTGAAAGAGTGATCAATACGAGAAGAAATATAATCGACAGGTCTTAGGTATTGTAAGACTGGAGAGAGGTGTCGAGGTTTTTTTGGACACGAGAAAAATCAGTTTTAGCAAACTTGTATCTTTTTGGCAGGTGATATGTAGTAGTGGGCTGAGTAATTAAAAGATCAAGAAAGGGAATGTCATGGTCTGATAAACCTTGAAAAATAGTTAGATTTTCAGAAATAAGTGAACTGGAAGAGATAATTAAGTCAAGAATGTTGGAGGAAGAATTGTTAGTTCTAGTAGGCATATTAATACGTTGAGTTAAATTATGCGTAAGAAATAAATTAATAAGATCATTATTAATTGTCAAGTTACCATGATTAGAGGCAATGGGGTCTCAGGAAATCCCTGGAAGGTTAAAGCCACCAGCTATGATACTATAATAAGAAGAAAAATAAGACTATAGGATATTTGAGAGTTCAATGAAAGAGTTTAATGGAGAATTAGGAGGGAAACATACAGAGAAAATCAGAAATGGTTTAAGATTGACAGGACTTCATTCAATAGCAATAATTTCAATATTGGCATGAAGTTCTATTAAAGATGTATTACAGTAAGTGTTTTTGATCAATAACGCCACACCCACTTCTCGAGTGAGTCTGTCATGTCTAAAAATCATAATTAGGAATAGAAATGTGAAAATCGTCAATTCTAGGATGGAGCCAAGTTTTACTAATTGCAGCAATAATAATAAAGTTAAGAATGATTCTACGAAATCTTAGATTGGGTCCCCGTTCCAGCCAATGGCATTTCTTAATATCTGTTGGTGAGACTGAGACACCCAATTGATTTCTGCACAGGTCTGAAATTAAGGTCTCAGGAGATTCTGAAAATGTGCTTGACTCAAAACCAGAAAAAGATTATTTCTCCGCGACCTATCTTCTATGTACACAATACGATTTAACAGTTCCCGATTGGCGGAAAGTGAATCATTAATATGTGAGAGAAATTTATTTTCAATCTCCACAACTCTCTCTGTGAAAGAGCGTAATTTATCCAATCTGGAGTCTAATCCATCCACCTTGGCAGAGAGAGTCTGCATTCAGTTAAGAACAAAATCTTGTCTGGAATTTAGGGCAGTAAGTTGTTTTAAAATGTTGTAAGGAATGAATGGCGGTAAGGGAAGGCTGTGGATCATTGACGGTAGAATCAGTTACTGGAAGAATATCGTTAGCAGGAGAATTGGATAACTGGGAACGTAAGCGTGTAGTAGGAGGAGATCGAGGAACATTGGGGCCGGGATTAGATTCAATGTCACCAGATAAAAGTAATAAAAATAAAGTATTAATAAGTTTTACATAATGATTGAACCTTAAAAAATAACACAAAATACTAAGATAATAAATTAAAGAATGAACATGCATTGCAAAAATTCGAACGGGTCCGGACAAACGGCTGGTAAAAAATGAATTTAAACAGAAAAACAAATATAAGAAATCAGTTACGTGTGTTAAGTAAAGAAGAATCATGATTATCACATTCGCAGTAAAAACGCCTGTCTGTCCGAACCCGTCAGACTGCAAGTAGTAACTGTTTATAAACAGGTTTAGAAGATTCCAGAAGGTGCAGGTAGAATGTAGTGGCGCAATGCTGCGCGTGTGTGTGCGTGTGAATTATGAAAGGAGGGTCATGGGAAGGGTGGCCGCCGAAGGTGACAGCGCTGTATTCTCAGACAGACTTTTGTCATATGATATGACGACCAGTGGGCCGAGAAGGGACACTGGGGGGGAGGGGGCATTGCGGGGGATTGTCGATCGAAACAGGCGTACAGAGACTCACAGCTCACATGATTGTCGTCATTCAACTGTGCAATGCTGCGTGTAGGAAACGTCAGCAGAGTGAAAGCCAATCGGCATAGGGCACGTAGTGTATACGCGAAAGCAGTGAATACGGTTGCACGGTATTTTCCGGAAAATTGATGACACAGGAAGTTTAATTCCGGAAAGTTCAACTGAAATACAAGAAGTTGTTGAAAGGAAAATAAACACTCTCGTCGGCATCCATAATCAGAAATGAGCCGACCTCCTGAACAACCAAGGCTAACAAATATCGCCCCTCGGCAAACATCAGATGAAAGCATGCAAACAACCTGCATTAAGTAAAGAAGAATCATAATTATCGCATTCGCCGTAAAAACGCCTATCTGTCCGAATCCCATTAGCTACATTAAGAGTTTCACGCTTTTTACGAGAACGAAAATAGAATCTCGGCTAATACGAGAAAAATTTCTGTCTAACTTTAATGTGATTTTTCGCTTTTCCATACCATTTTTTCGTCTTTTCTGACGAAAACGGAGGAAAAGAAAACATCGAGATATACGATATGCACACAATGAATGTTCCAAGCGAACATTTAAAACTTACTGATTTTTTCAATAACTATTGAGGTGAAATTAAGCGAAATGAGACCATATGTGTATTTATTTACAGTGTAATAAAAATAGACCCCATATAGGTAAGGTTGAAAATTCTATGTTTATTAAATGATATAAAGTAAATCTTGCACCTAAGAAAATTACCCAAGTTAATTCTAGTAACTATTTTATTATGTATGTGTAGTTTGAAATTTTTATTCCTTTCACGGGCTTTACGATTAACGGCTAATACGAGGAATTTTATATATTCTTACCTTCTCGTATTGTCCGAGTTCGACTGTATATATATATATATATATATATAGTATAAAATATTAAAGAAAGAAGGTAATGAAAATTCTCAAAACTTGTCTTTCCTTGCCATTTTATTTTCTGATTTTAAATATCTAGTTTTTCTAGTTAAAGATTAAAAAGAAGCTTTAAAATCTCCAATTTCCTGTCATTCACTAATCATAAAAATGATAGAGAAATGTCATCCACTAAAAATAACATTTTACATTTAGCCTTCGTATCGAGTTAGTAAGAATTTCTGAAACTTTAAAAAGACATCTCATACTACACATTCAATAAATGTCAAAATATTTCTATCACCCTTCGAGAAACTTTACAAAAATGCTTCGGGAACTGAAAAAGAAAAATAATAGGATTGCAAGAAATGCCACACAGGACAATTGTGCTCTCAATATGACAAACATTCGGATTTTTGAAGACCAAAAGAAAAAAGAGCGTTGTGTTACAGTTGTAGCTTTGAAAAGAACAGAAAGTATTCAGAAGAAAGGGCTTTATCTCATGTTACGACAACCATAAAGTATAGCAAAACAAGTTTCATCCAAAAAATATCTCACATGAATTCTAATATTAACATTCAGGCTATTTTTCCCCTAAAAATTAAAACAACTTTAAATTTACGCATACATTTGTGTTGATATTGTTAGAAATATGCGTAAAGTGATGGAAAAGCTCTGGAACTGCCGTAGCTCGAATTAGGGTACCAGAATACTAACTACAAAATGAATCAATAAATGATTATATTTTACTATCTGGCATCTACAGTTCGTTTATTTAATGATTTACTTCATTATAAGACAGGTAGTCCATTGGGCTGAACGAGGTTTTAAGATTTTACTTATCTGTGTCTGCAGCGAAAGAAAGTCCTCACTTGAAACTTAAAAAAAAGAAGAAAAAACTTAATTGCATTCCACAATGCATAGACAGTGTGTTTTAACGGGAAGAACTTTGAAAGACAGGCCATTGACCAGCGGCCTCAACTTGGCAATAAATATTTATTGTATAGTTTTCTTATTGTAGAAATTTGGAAATCTAAATGTTGTAAAAGGGGCCCCACAAAAATTATCGGTGCCGACTGCGGTAAGACAGCCCTGAGAGAAGGGCCCCATCTAGCTACCAAGCCTGTTTCTGCCACTTAGATCAAATTGGTATAAGGCCGGCCCATATTTGAAAGATACTATATATGTTCTCTATAAAATTCGGATCAGAACTCATAACAAGTCAGTCTAGAACCAAGGTGTTTTTATAACTAAACAACTGCTTTGTGGAGCTGAAGGTGGGTCGTACCATCATCGTGTTAAAAACTACAGTTCAAGCTGCATAAGATTTCACTGTCCTCTAGATGGATCTAAATCGGTTTCTATAATAATATAATTTTAGACATTTTTCAGAAGTCCGTCTTCTATCATTAAAAATGTCGTGTATGTCTGACCATTGTAACAAACAGGTTTTCTATACCATATCTCAATAGTGGCCGACCCATGGCATAAATGCTACCTAGTGGCACGTGGAACCTAATTTTTTTTTTCAAAAAATGCATTATTGAAGGGTTCCATCATACGAACTATTTTTCTGTAGTTTTAAAAGTAAATGTAATTTTTTTTTTTTAGTCTGTCTAAATTACACAGAATTCTGAAAATTTCTTCTAGTTCCTAATTTTTCGACTTCATTCACATTATCGCTGAAGTTCTTTTGCAGATCTGATTCAATCTACATGTGTAAACAATTATTTTCAGTAATGAATGCGATTGGAACAAACTACTGTTCAAAATTAGCTTACGCTCCACATGTGTAAAAGGCAATTTTGTACAAAGTTAGATTTCAGCACCTCCATCAAATAAAATTTACAAATTGAAATAAAATTAATTTGAAGAAATTTTTACTCCTTTAATATGCAGCTATAATATATAGTAGCGACTCTTCTCTCTCTCTGCGATATTTGCATTTGTTTAGAGTGATTTCTGCAAAAAAACAAGTCGTTATATTTCGAAAGCAAACCGCTCCCTTCGAAAAAACCCACATGGGTGACCATGATTCTGTCTTCTTTGGTTTTCGTTCTGCTTTGCTTTCAGAGCCATATAATTTCAATCGGAGTTTCTAACACACTGAACATGTTCAAACTTGATCTGACGTGCCATCAGGCCCGTATTTATAAATAGGCACTTTGGTCGAGTGCCCAGAATGTAAAAATTTTAGAGACTCAAAATTTTAAAAGGCAGCGAGCTTTAAAAAAAATACAATCTATAGTTCGTTCACGAAAAGTAGTCCGATGATACCGTTAAAATTAACGGGATCTGACGACACAAACGACCTAGTCGATTTCAGCAGATGGGAGGACGTCATTTCAGAAATGATTCTTAGCGAACGTTTGTCTGCGCCAAAAACCAGTTCTGAAATGACGTCCTCCCCTCTGCTGTAATCGGCTAGCCCGTTTGTGACGTCAGCTCCCGTTATTTCTAACAGTACCATCGGACTACTTTTCGTGAACGAACTATATCAATCATAGAAAGCCATAGATTCGTTTACCCCGAGAAAACGCCCCAATTCTTAATTTAAAAATCTTAAAACGTTCGTGTAACAAACAGATCTCCATCTCAAAACAAATGAAAATTCCGTCGTCAAATAAAATAAATGCAACCATAAACATATCTTTATCTTATTATAATATTTCACATAAGGTAATCCCAAATGCCCCCCACCACCCCACATTCTCTACGATTTTTCATCGTATTTAAGGGAGCGGATCGATCAAATTAGGATCGGGTACGTGGACGGTGGCCTTGCACCCTAAATTCGAGCCTGCGTATCACACATGTAGTAGTAGTACGTCAAGGCAGAATGGTAAAACCTTGCTTACTAACAATTTTTTTCGCTTTATTTGAAGTTTTAAGTTGAGCAGAGACGGATTTAGGTCGCACGGCGTCCCCTCCGCTAAATATTAACTATTTTCAAAATAATTCCTTTTATGGCGTTTACGTGATAATAATAAGCGCTTAGATGGTCAAATTAAATTTAGCCTTGTCTGCACTTGGGGTTGTTAAGACATTGCGGCGCCCAGTGTGATAGCACCGATCGCTCGACCCTTAATCCGTTACAGATTCGTGTAATTCTTTCAGCAAAGTTCTATTTCATGACTTATAACAATTTTTTTTATCGCTTTAGGATTTAATTATTTATGCCTTTGATAATTTATTTTAATAGATTGTACGAAAATTTACTCTCTGTCTTTTTAAAATGGCGCCTCTTCTGCTCAGGCTCCTTTGTACAGAGGCACAACTTGCACATCCGCTTGCGGCTCCCTCGCCAGTGATGTGAAAACTCGTCTGACTTATTATTTTTCTTCTCCGAAAATTATAATTACCATTTTTTTTTCATTTGTCGATATAAGACGTTCATCGATGGGAACAATTGAGTTTTGTATGTTTTTATCCGAATTTTAAGAAATTTTAACTAGCCATCTTTCGTTTTTTAGGACAACCCCACTCAAAAAATATTCCCGGATACTATCTGCCAATATTTTCATTCCTATTCGACTTTTTATTTGACATACAGACAGGATTTGACTTACGGCCATATTCCGAATCTTTCTGTCTTGCCACAAAGTGGCCACTCATGGTCTTTCGAAACGAAATTTCGATATTTCACTTTCAACTAAAAATGCTCAAAAGAATAAAAATTTTACAGACGTTCCGAATATCTTGATATCTTTGTCTTTTACGGGAGATTTGTGGTTAACAAAACCACCATTAATGAAATGGACTGTATTAACAAAAGCAAAGAGACTTTATGTCAACATAAAGTCGGCAGGTTCTAGAGAGTGTTACACGCTTCGGCTCTGACCGAAGAAGAGACGCCGATGACGACGCGTACATAGAGGGTGTTAGCGATATTAGGAAACACGGGAGGCTTGCCGTAACATGCCGCCCCACGTTGAAATTTCAAAACATTTCAAACAACGATGCACTTAATTTTACAAAGAACTAAACTAAATATATTCTATATTTACATAGTTAGAATAACGTTAAGAGAAAGAATTAAACTGTTTCATAACAGATTGACAATAAATGAAATGTTAGTTAACATATGAACATGTTGACACTCTTTCACAATACAACAAAATTAAGAAAAATTGTCCTGAAGAGGTAAAAAATATACACAATTTAGATACAGTACGTGTAAAAATACCAGTAGTTGTTTTCCCTTTTACAACTCATACTTGGTTGCCTTTACCTGGTATGACTTCTTCAATTCTACCTAACACCCACTTCCAAGTGGGGAGATTTGGTTCCTTTATTAGTATTAACATACCCTTTGACACATTGTATTTTTTAAATTTCCATTTCGAGCGTTGTTGGAAGTGACTTAAGTAATCATTTTGCCAATGTTTCCAAATGAGTTGGACGAATTTGGTAATAGCTTGCCATTTGGAAAATCTATTATCAGCAATTTATGTTAAATCTGATTCTGGAATTGCGGTAATTAGTCATCTAATTAGGAAATGACCAAGTGTCAAGGCCTCAAAGTCATTGGTATCAGTTTATAAAGACGTGAATTCAAGATTCCTTCGATTTGACATACAATAGTCCAAAACTCTTCTAACGTTAACTTACCAGTATAGTTACCAACAGTGCGTTCAAGATTATGTTTAAAGGAACAGACCCCAGCTTCCCAAAGCCCACCCTGATGGGGTGCCCTGGGGGTATGTGTTTCCAATTCATTCCTTCCGATGTTAAGTAATTTTCAATGTCAAGTTCAGGCTTACTTACTAAGTTATACAATTTCTTCAATTCGGCTTTAGCACCTATCATATTCGAACCATTATCAGACATTATGGTATTACATTTTCCTTCTCTAGCTGTAAATCTTTTAATAGTAGCAATTAATGCTGCGGTTGTCAAGTCTGTAACAATTTCTAAATGAATTGTCTTAGTGGCAAAACAAACAAATATAGTTACATGTACCTTAACAGGAGTACACTTCCTTTGATTTTTTTTGCTTAATAAAAAATGGTCCACAAAAATCTATACCAGAGACATTAAATACAAATCCTGGATTAACTCTTTCTTTAGGAAGATTTCCCATTATTTGTTCATATGTGACAAGCTTATTTTTAAAACAATTTACACAATCATGAACAACTTTTAGAGCTACATCTCGACCATTGATTACCCAGAATTTTGTATGAACTTGATATAAAAGTAACTGTGCACCAATATGCAAATACTTTACATGATAGAATTCAAAATTTAATCGAGCTATTTTATGATCTTTCGGCAAAATGTATGGAAATTTATGATCAAAACTAAGATTACTATTTACTAATCTTCCTTCTACTCGAATGATAGAAATATTATCAAACAAAAGGGTTAAGATGTGTTAACTTGCTATTGAAAGATACCTTATTACCTTTTTTCAACGAAGCAATTTCTTCTCTGAAACTATTAAATCGTACCCATTTTACTACCTTTGTTTCCACCTCTTCTAATTCTTTGGATTCCAAGGGTCCTGAAATTATTTTTTTTCTTGGGATTATGCCGGAACCTGAAAACGTAACCTAAAATACGTATTAAAAGCCAATATTTATTACTAAGAGTTAAAATCTCATCTAAAAAGGTATAGCTATGATTCACTGTTAATGTCACTACATCGTACTTGCTAATTTTAAGTTCTTTAACATACTCTTTTTCTTTCATTGTAGGCAAAGTGCTATCACAAGTCATTTCGGTTGTTTCAGTCAGAAACTTAGGTCCATTCTACCATTGTTCGTTTGCTTAGAAGTTCTATTGGGTCAAGTCCACGAGATACAAAATTAGTGGGATTATCAGGTGTATTAACGTGATTTCATTGATGAACATCTGTTAATTTGCGAATTGTGGCCACACGGTTAGCCACAAAGATTTTAAGTTGATAAGGATCTTTTCTTATCCATCCCAGTAGAATGGGAGAGCCGGTGTAATAGTATACCTTTTCAACGTTTAGATTTCAGTCTCTTAACACCAGAAGCGCCAAGGCGGTCATTTTGACGGTTTTTCATATTCTCGCTGTATAGTTTCATAGAACCAATTTCTTCAAAGTTTTTAAATTTTATGACTTTTTCTAAAAAATGTTCTATATTAGCCGTACGAAATTCCATGCGCCAAAAAGTAAAACTAATTGAGATATTTTCAGTTTTACCTCTAAGCGCCATGAGCGGTTATTTTAAAACCGCAAGTTTAATCATTCCCTTTTTCCCATTCCCACTCCGCAGGTTGAGTTCCATACATCTTTCTGCCTACCCGAGTTTCCGAGTTTGGACTCGTGCACATATTTAGCGCATCTTGTTCTGCGCTTAACATGGGTTCCAAAAGTTTATGTGGCAAATGTTTAGTCTAGTAGGCAAATTGTAAACTTCGGGATGGCGTGTCGACCTCATTATCTCCGGCCAGAGGAATATTTGAAAGTTTTACAAGAGCTTTCAGAAAATGAATCTGATATAAATAAACCAGATACTGATCCCAGTAATAACGATAATATGGATTACACGACTCCAAGACGCCATGATAACTGAAGTGATTCCAGTGATTCAGAAAAATGTGGATGTGGGTAATTTTTTTCAAAATACTCAACAAACGGAAATTTCTACTCAAAATGTTCTTCCTCAAACAGGTAATTGATTTTCTTCGTTCTTCATATATTCGTATTAGTTATGATTTTTAATATTAAATAGTTATTTTATACAATAACAAAATACAATAAAATACATTTATTTATTTATTATTATGCATACACAACAGCTCTAGATAATTTTTTCTTGAAAGTAAAAATATTTGTTCGCTTTTTAATTTTTTAGGTACGAGTTCTGGAATAACCAGGGGAAGACAACAAACTAAACTAAAATTTTGTGCAGGCAACGTGAGTAGAAAAGGTAATTTTATTCAAATCCACAAAGTAGGGTCGATACATATAGGTAAAAACAATGAAACATCATGGACTGTGGTACCTGTTGGAGCAAATAAGACAGGGAGACTTGGAACAAGAAATATATTGAAAGAGACGAAGGGTCCCACGCCACATGCAAAAAGACATGTCAGTGTGAATGTTACCAGTGTTTGGCGGCTTTTTGTTGATGATATGATGCTTCACCACACAAAGAAGTGTGCCGAAGCAGAGGCATTTCGTAATCAACAACACAACTGGTGTGTTTCTTCCGACGAAACTGATGCGTTTTTAGCGATTTTGTATGTAAGAGGAGCATATGGGTTCAATTCCATTGATTACGATTTCTCATGGAAAGATACTTGGGGACCTCCTTTCTTTTCACAGACGATGTCGCATAACAGATTCAGAGAAATCATGAAGTATTTGACGTTTGATTTGAAATAAACACGATCTCAGCGTTTGGAAACAAACAAATTTGCCCTGTTTTCTGAAATTTGGGATAGATTTATTGGTAATTGCATAAGTTGCTACAAACCCTCTGAACACTTGACTGTAGATGAGCAATTGTTCCCTACGAAAGCTAGATGTAAATTCACGCAATATATGGCTAACAAACCCGACAAATTTGGAATAAAATTTTGGACGTTAGTGGATGCAGTATCGAAATACATATTCCATGCCTTTCCGTACCTTGGGAAGAATGAATCACGAAAATGGAAGTGCACCTGAAAATGTAGTAATACGAATTTCTACACCTTATCTAAACGCAGGTCGAAATGTGACCACTGACAACTATTTTACTTCACTAAAGCTAGCTGAAAGACTAAAGCAGAAGAGCACCAGAATGGTAGGCATAATTAGAAAAATCCGGAAAGAAATTCCTCGTGAATTTCAAAGTTCAAAGACTCCTTTGTATGAAACTTGTTTGCTAAAAAATGAAGACTTCATATTGAGTGCATACCAAGGCAAGAAAAATAGAAACATTCTACTTCTAAGTTCCCTGCATCCAAATGTTGATATAGATTTTCAAAGCCTAAAGGAAACTTCTAGAAACCGTACAGTTTTACAATAGAACGAAATATGGTGTAGATATCGTTGACCAGATGGCCCGAAAATATACTGTTCGTGCTTCATCACGGAGGTGGCCAGTACAGATATTTTATAATGTTTTAGATTTAGCAGCAATAAATGCCGGGATAATATATAAAGAACTGACAGGACAAAATATTTCCAGGTATACTTTTCTGGTAAAATTGGCTGAGAAGCTAAGAGCCGTGCCTCACTCGAAGCTCTCATGCAAAATTGGCAGTCTCAGTACCATTACCAAAACCAAATAACAATGTCTGGAAAAAGAGACAGCAGTGTCAGGTGACGTTATGCAATAAGAACAAGATCAGGGAAGTGTGTTCAATGTGTGAGTTATATGTCTGTGGAAAATGTATATTTCGTACGGAAAAAGTTTTGAAATGTAAAAAGTGTGATATCAGGGTCAGCGAGTAAATTATATGAAAGGGAAGACAATACAAATTGTTAATCAAAACACATTAGTGTTGAACAGAAAATGTATACGTGGAACCACAAATATTCGTTAATTTAAAAAATGTAATTGTATAACCAAGAATACAAATTTGTGGAAAAAATATATCCCCTTTATTTTTATGAACAAAAAGATAAAAAAACCGCTATATAAACCTTCAAACAAATATTTATATGAATGTAAAATATATGTATATCAATTATTAAATACGATTTAATCGTAGTTAATAACGTAAAGATCCGCGAAAATCGAAGCTCCCGTAGAAAACAACGAGCGGTCATTTTGACCGGCGTCGGCGCTTCTAGTGTTAACACTCTTTTCGTTAATTTAACAAGTAACACAGCACCACAGAGCTCTAAACGTGGAATCAGTGATTTCAAAGGTGATATACGTGATTTGCTGCGCAGAAACTTGGATGAAGCTTCATTTATAAAAGAAGTACATCTCACTAATACTGCTCTTCCATACGCTTTATTGCTGGCATCAGGAAGCCTATGATCTCTATGAGTGCCATCTGATCAAGAAGAACGTATCTTGGGATGCGAAAGTGATTGACTGCTTGAAGATTAAGCAAAAATTCCCTCCATTCCCTTGCTTCTTTTTCAAGGAGCGGGTGGTCCCAATCTAGCTTTAGAAGCCATAGTCTTTGAAGAAATATCTTGGCTTTAACTACAATAGGTCCTACGAGTCCTAATGGATCGAAGATTCGTCCAATGGCTGACAACACGTTTCTTTTGGTTACACTTGTCGATATGAGGGGCAAATTGAGGTTGTATCAGAAGCCATCGGTATCGATTCCACGAAATTCCTAGAGCCTTAATAATGTAAGGTTCTTCTTTGGTTTGAAATGAATATTCTTGATTGGTTTGGTTCACATTCTTCAAGAGTAGAGGAGTATTGGCGCACCATTTGCGAAGCGTTATTCGCCCACGATCAAGTAATTGAATTAATTGAGATTGAAGCTCTTAGGCATCTTCTAAAGTATCAGCTCCTGTGATGACATCATCCACATAGCGGTACTTCTGTAGCATCTCTGAAGCTAGTGGAAAATCAGATCTTTCATCTATGGCCAACCGTTTCAGCACCCTTATAGACAAAAATGGTGCGTTAGCAGTCCCATAAGTGATAGTGTTGATATGATATGCTTGTACGGGATCACAAGAGGAATCTTTCTACAAAATTCGCTGCAAATCTCTTTGCGATGGTTCAATAAGTATTTGTTGATACATTTTTTCTACATCTGCACCAAAGGCACATTTGTATTTCCTGAATCTCATGGTGATTGCGAACAGTTCGTCTTGAGGTATTTTTTCTTTGATCACAATTGAATTTAGTGAAAGTCCATTATAAGTGATTGCCAATATATTAAACACGACATTCAATTTTGTAGAGGATTTTTCAGGGCGATAAACTCCATGATGACTAAGGTAATTTCTATGAACTTCATCAGAGTCCCCTACAATCTCCATATGACCTAAGTTCTTGTATTCATTTACAAAGTTTCTGTAAAGAGCTTTCATGTTGGAGTCCTTTTCAAGTTGTCTCCAAACTGATGCAATCTTTTCTCCACCAATCCCTTAGATTCTTCTAGTTTTATCTCTTCTCTAAGAGATAGCTTAACAACGTACCGTCCATCAGTTTGCCCATAATGTGTGTTGTTGAAATGTGATTCATAATACATTTCTTCTTCACTAAGAATAGGTTTAGTTTCTTCAACCTGTTCAATTTTCCAAAATTGTTACAAAATGTCGTCAATTCTATCGTTATTGACTAACAACCAACAATATCGAGTTTCTGGCTTGCCTTCAAACGCACCAGATGCGATATGCCCAAAAGCTCTGTCTTGAAATGTTAATGATTGACCTTCCAAGCAAAATTTCCCCGTTTTTAATATATCAAAAAAAAAAAGTTCTGCGCCAATTAACATGTGAATTTTGTTTGGTTTACCAAAATATGGATCTGCTAACGTTACGTTAGTTAGTATATTCAGCGAATCAATGTCCAAAATCCTTGAAGGGGTAACATCCGTTATTTTTAAGATAACTAAACAGTCTATTGACCTTTCAAAGGTTAAATCCTTGTTAGAGATATTTGTCTTTACTTTGAAATTAATTTTAGTTACCCTTTCATCATTAATACAAGAAACTGAGGCGTGTACCCTTTCTCTTTATAAATTTAGAATATCAGTCATTTCCTGTGTGATAAAACAAGATATGCTTCCATTATCCAGAATTGTGAGAACAGGAAGTCGTTGTTCATTTTTAGCTTTAACGTAGACTATTGCGGTAGACAGCAAAATGTTTCGCCTTTTAGTTAACAAACAATTTGTCGGAGAGAGGGATCGAAAGTTGTCCTTGTTTGCATTTCCGGTTTGGGAAGTGAGGTCAAGGTCTTTTTGCGAAGCGTTACTTTCATCGTTCGTTCTATGCAGTAACGTATGATGGCTCTTTCGACATTCAGAACAAAAATATTTCAACATGCAATTTGGAACTAAATGTTGTTTACACAAACAATTCAAATAGAGTTTGTTTCGTTTAACTATTTCAAATCGTTGATTTACATCATTTTCGAAACAGATTCGCAAATAGAAAGCAAATGATTGCTATATTACATATAAGGCAGATTAACTCATTGCTAGCTTTTACGAAAAGCGCTTTAGTTTTTGAATTCCTCCCTGGAACATTTTTGGTTTAGAATTAAGGTTTCTACTAGCATTATCTAACAATTGACATCTTTTTTCGAGAAATGAAACAAATTCATCGAATTCTGGAACTTCTATTGAATTGACGCTTAGTTCAATTTGTCTTCTTGTGTCATAATCAAGTTTGGAAGTAAGATATTTAAAGGTAAAACGTCTGATGACTTATTTCTTTCATACTCTAAAACATTTAATGCTTGATGGTATCTAATAACATTATCTATTACATTTCTAATACCTTTAGACGACCCATAATTTAATTTCTGTATGTCTGTGTTATAGCCACACTAAATACATAGTACTTTCTTAGTTTTTTAAATTGAAAAAATTGTAGAAAATATGACTAAAGTATATAATGTAGAAAACAAATCTAATGAATAATATTTATTGTATTATACTAATGACTTAAGAACAGTGCCGGTTTAAGAGTTTTATGGGCCCTACGCTGAAAAAATAAAATAGGCCCCTAAAGAATATTATGACCTTCGTAATATGTCGGTGAAGTCGTGACGTCACAACATGGCTGCTGGGCACAAACAACAGATTGGGCCCATTGACTTAACATTGACGATCGTAGTAATTAGCATTTCTTAAGCTTGCAAATAAAAATGGGTTTATATTTTGTAGCTTGTTGCAACCACCGGACTGTCGGGAATAAATGTTCTTTTTATAGATTCCCAAAAGACAAACGCAAACATGCTCTTTGGGCAAAAATGTCCAGGTATCTATAATTTCTATCAAAGGTCATTCAAATCACATCAACCGGGGCATTGACCTTTAATTTTCAGATTCCAATGATTTTTGATTTATATTTACCTATGGAGCAAATTGCAAATTTTCATAGTTTTCGGAGGTTCCGTTTTCCTGGAATTAATTTTTGGAAATTAAAAAATAAAATAACTTTTTCAGTGATCTTGAGTCACATTCATGTAAATATCTAAGCACCTGTTTTAGCTAGAAAGTTCATCTTGAGCTCATTTTAAAGCCCTCTATATGCGCTTTCTCTGTGATATACATATGTACTGAGAAGATTTTTTTATCGTTTTTAAAATATATATATATATAAAAACTCAAAACAGAATTTTTGAAATAAAAAAAAAAAATTATATATATATATATATATATATTAAAGGAAAACTTCATTTGAGTACTTTTGCACGAATTCAGGGGATGGGACAATAATGAGATCAATGTTTTAAAAAAAATCTTCCCAACTGCATTAGAATTTTTAAAAAAAATAAAAAAATTCTGCCTGTATTTTCAAATAGTTCACAAAATAGTCATTAGCCATTAACTCTTCCAATTATATTTTAGAGTAAGTCACAAAATGTAGGAATGTGAAGTTAGTTATATAGTACCGTGCCTCTCTCTTCGCCCCAAGAATTTTTTTCTGTATTCGCCTGTACGTTGGACCAAATTTCTGATATTAACATAAGAGAATTAGAAAGATGAATTTTAAATTTAGTGGTTTGTTTAATAAATTTTTATATTTGGTTTTTATTCAAACTTTTGTGTTCATGTATGTTACAAAAGCATTTAATTCGTTGTATTTTATTTGGGTTTTTTTTTTTTGGTGGAGGGCTAATATATGTATATATATTCAAAACATGTCCATATACTTTGGGTAGTTTTGTTCAGAATTCTTGTTATATTAATAAGTCTTGATGCCGCAATCATTTTCTTTAAAAAATGTTTTGATCTTTTATGAAAATCAATTCTTTTCTCCTTAAATTTACAGTTTTGATTTTATAGATATTTAATTTTCCATTTATTTTTTGTCTGTAGGGGATATGGCAGAATATCTAATAACTTGAACTATAATTATAACCCCCATCAACGACGTAGTCAGGTTTTTGTTAAGGCTGGCCCCTTAAAATAAATTTTTATAATTTATTTATTTTTTATTTCCTTGAAGTGGGGTACGACCAAGCCCCCCTGAAAAAAAACGGATCTTGTATATATACACACTGAAAGAACAATTTATCTTCTTCGTTCATGAAATTATTGAAAAAAATTTAATTTGTTACGAATCTGTCAAGTGTTTTTATGGCCCTTTAATTTCCTGCAAAAATTTTTTTATAAGCGCACTGAGAGTTACACAGCAAAATATGTATCGCTTCCAGAAAAATAATATACGTGCATATAATAAATTGCTCTTTCAGTACATGTGTATATATATGCATACATAAACGCAGACTGGGTACAGTATCTGAATACTATATACTTTACTCTTCATGGAAGCATGAATTTGTTCTCGCATTTCTTCATTATCAGGGTCATAAAAAAAAGATCGAACATGTGAAGAACGTATAGCGTTTTCTGCACGTTCGATCAGTTTCGGCTGATCCGAAAAAAACACGGAAATTTCATAAAATGAGAACATTTTAAATCTATCTCATAAGCATAACATAGCAAATGGCAGTTTGTTTGTGCCCAGCGCCATATTGAAACGTCACACTTCACCGACGTATATTCAATTAATAAATCACGTGGCTTTTTTTAAGTTCACTATCTTTAATATTCAGGTTTAGCAGTAATAAAAATTTCTCGGACATTTGTAAATAAACAAGATTAGAATAACACTTAAATTTTAATAACTAACTTTAAATTTTAATAATTAACCCATGTGGTTCTGCTTTATGACTGTTAAGTCGCGTCGTTATATCCGATACGAATTTCCCTGCTTAGAATCTACGTAGACTACAAAATCGTCGTCGTTATATCAGGTTTCGTTGTTATATACGATGTCGTTATAACCGACATATTTAGTATGGAGTAGAATAGCAAATCAAACTTCTTGTAAAAATTCCATCGTTATATGCGGTTGGTCGTTATAAACGATTTTCACTGTATATTTACTTCTTTTGGAAAAGGAAGTTTTCACGGTTTATAATTAAATGGAATATAACGTAACTAAGATTATGGCTTAACTTTATGTAAAATAAAACTGAGAAGGTTGGTCCAGAAGCAAGCATTGTATTTCCAGATGGATGAAATCCAACACTGCCGGAATTTCATTTATTGGTTATATTTTAATAAGAACGGTATTTAACCGTAACTTGATTTATTTTTCGCTTTGTTTGTAAAAATTTAAACCACTCTTCCTACCTCGTTTTCTTGTTGTGGTGGCATCTCGTTTACTCAACTTGCATTATAAAAATTTAACTAATTTTATACTCTTCATTTTCTTAAGAAATGACTAAAGTAAATAAAGTAGTGCAGAGAATTGACTTGGTAGGTGAAATTAATACAAAATTTGCTCTTGACTGGTCGGCTGATAATAAAATAGCCATATGTACCAACAGCTGCATATATGTCTTAGTAAGTATATTTTTTATCCGTAATTTCTATGGTTGTGCCCTTTTTTCTAAATGCACAACTGTCTGTAATATATTTTATTTATTAATATTCATCTTACCGGTATGACGGTATAATTGTTATGCCCGTTGTCTTACTAAAGGTGGGTTCGAGTTGTGGTTCATATACACTAGCGTTTTTACGAAACGAACTAATGGCATTGGTAAGGCGTGAGTGCAGATTATAGCCTTGCCTCTGTCGCCAATTGCGCCAACTTCCTTTTTGGGTTTTGCAATAGGGTTCGGAGGGTTGCGTGAGTGCAGAACATTTTCTTGCCTAGAGGAAAATACTGATTTGGGCACTACTGCAGAACACGCAACTCACTTGATTCTAGTCCATGTTTCCAAAACTAGCAATTGGTACTGGCAACACTGGTCACGGCCATCATGTTTTGTTCACGCCGGTCCCCTCTGTCTTTTTTTCCTCCTCCCCTCCACCTTCTCCTAATTCTAAAAAAATAAAAAATGAGTAATTCCGTGTGATTGAATGTTCCCAGCATCAGCAAAGTCACTAGCCGCCATGTTGTTTACGGTGTTTTTGGTAATACTTCTCCTTCCCTTGCATACTTTTTGCCAATCCCCATCCTTCTTCCCTTGTAAACTTTTCATCAATCCTTCTCCTCCCCTCCAGTAATTAATGTTATTCTGCTTCCTCATAATATCCATGAATCATCCTCCCCCCAACTTTTTGTTATTTTCTTCCTCCTCTTCCCCTTCCATTCTTTTAGTGCATCCGGATCTTCCTTCCCCTTTTCCGTTACTTCCTCCCTGCTCCAAACGTAAAAAACCCTATCATACTTCCTACACCATTAAAAATCATCTTCAACACTGTCTGGCACACGGAATCACCATTTTCTTCCCCTTCGGATACTCATACTCACGTGCAATTAAACCCTTTTTCATGGCCCACTCAATCTATAAAATAAAAAAAAAAATGTCATCCATAAAAAATGAAAACATTCAGATGCTCACTAGGAGCGTGAAAAAAAAAAAATAGCGTCCCATACCAGAACATGCATGCTTACACACACACCCACGTGAACGCACAGGACCTTCCGTCACAATGTTATCTAGCCCAATTTTCTGCGATTTCAAGAGGATAGATGAAGTGGTTTGCATATTCTGCACTGTCACCCTGATTCAATATTTACCGATTCATAAAGCACACCACTGTGATCTAAGTGGACAGCAAGGGTGTCGCCCGAAAAGGTTGTGGGGAGGGTGTCACTGTGTTTTTCTATTAAAAGGATTGAATCACTATAATATAAATAGGTAGTCCATTTATGGCGACTGGAAATGAAGCAAACTTGCAAAATGATGAGTCATGATCTAATCCAAGGAGGAGGTTGCCACGCCTTTTGTGACAAAGTAAGTATGGGATTCATTTGTACTGTGGCCCAGGAAATTTACAAATCCCAAAAAACACCATGAACAACATGGTGGTAGGTCTGTTGCCAGCCAATTTTGGAGAGACAAAAAAATTTCAGTAGGTGATAGACTATGTGCATTTACTGATTCAGGTATGTACAGTTTAGGGAAGACTACATATTAAAGTCTTGTCGCCAAGCGGATTCAAAATGTCACTAAAATGCATGCTATACTCAAAAAATGAGGGGAAAGAATTTTTGAAGCATAGCTCCACCCTTTTCACATGTGCAGAGTAGGTGAATGTCCATTCTGAAGCGTTTCCATGGTTTTCTTATCTAGTTTTCCAGTAATTTCATTTTATATTTAATTAATATCACCTGAATCACTAAGACGGTAAGTGGCCCGGAGAACCCCTCCCACTTTGGGGAAGCCTTGCTTGGCCATTCAGATAGTCTTTTGGTAGTCTTGATTAGTGCTGGTTCAATGTTGCACATAAATTTTATTAGAAAACAATTTCATCTTCTCATCACGTTTATTCTAATACTTGGAGGCATTCAATGTTTGTAACCCATTAGATGGTACTCTTTTTTGTGGTTATCTGAAGAAAAAACCGTCAAATGCAAATAATGCTGGTTTAGAGCTGACAGAGATGCTGGGTATGGCGTCAGGATGTCACACACATGCAACGAACTGCAAATTTAAAGGAAAAGCAGAGACGCATTAAGTCGAAAGGGCACTTGCCTTAGGTACTTCATAGAAACATTTGATTTAAAAGAGTGAATCTTGAGAGTGGGACCCAATAATTAAACACAACATGAAGGAGGCATAAGGTCAAACCTACAAACCTAGACAAATGTTCCTGGCATTTATGAGGGCCATAAAGAACATATACTCTCCCCAAACCTCCGATGCCAAAATGTAGGTAAGTATATTAAAAGGCATTCATTTAAAATGACAAGTTTTCGATGATGTCGTGATGATGGCAAAGCCCGAGAAGGAAGTTGGCTAAAGAGAGCAAGGCTTTAATATGCAGTGTGGCCTACAAGAGTTACATTTATAACACTAGAATTACAATTAATGCAATCATTATTAACGCATCACTAGAGGGAGTGCTTTTAACTACTGAAAAGTAAAGAGTGACCACCATGATGGATTAGCATGTGCAAGTTTACAGGTGTCAGGAGTGTCGCTGGATGCTCATAAAACTGGGTCCCAAAGATCTGTTATGTTTAAAAATATGGGTATTTTCTAGAAAATGTGGGTCCCCAAAAAAAAACAAATCTTTTTTCCCTTACTAAATCGCAGGTTCCTGGGACAGGCTATTTTTCTAATATCGAGTCCTTTCATTCTATTCCATGTATTTTACTCATTATAGCACGTCAATGTCATCTCTGGGTGTTCGAAAAGGATTTAACTCTGTGTTAAAATGTCAGAAATTGTTGGAGGCTTTTTTTTTAAATTAGTTTTCGTTGATTTAAAACACCAACATAGATACAAATAATGAAAGGTCTGAATCACCGAAGTCTCTCTAATAGCTTCTTTTAAACAATTCATCATGGTCACCCTGGACCAGCTTTCTGGCAATGTTCTAAAAACAAAACAAACGAACAGAGGCTGTAGTAACGCCATTGTCGGAATCTTGACAACTGAAATACACTTTTAGAGATCTGATTCCTTAAAATTGAGTTCCACCTTTTAGCTTGTCGCTGATCGCAAGTGTGGACATTTGTATCAATTTAAAAGTGACGGTTCATTTAAAGAAGCTAAATTGTAGTCAGTACAAAAGATGTCCACTATGTCATTTTCTATAAAATTATTTATTCGAACAACAGAAATCTGAAGAACGTAAAAAACAAAATGGAATGCAAGCCCCCCCCTAAAAAAAAAAAGAATATTGAAATACAACAACTGTTGTGTTGCCACTAAAAACTAATAATGAAACTTGAAACCACATTCAATTAAAAAAAAAAACTAATATCTTGCGCATTTACATATTCTTTTCTCTCTCTTGTGTTACAATTCGTCGATAGTGTATGTAAAAATGGCAACAATATTTGAAGAACATTCCACGACTATGGTAAGTTTGCACCCAAGAAATTTCCTTCATCTCATTTGTAGAGTACGAGGAGTTTTGCCGACTGGCTTAGTGACAAGCCTTTATTATGTACTTTTCCCTATTGGTATCTACTAGAAATTAGTTTGGGCTTAATTTTCGAAACCTGAGCCCGAAACTTCAATATAGAAAAGTCAATTTTTGGCTCCAGTTGCATCCATCATGTAGGCCCACCCGAACCCAAAAATATTATGGAATATAGAGCCCCTGAGCCCATTTCAGGTTCGAGCTGAGCCTGTCTCATCTCTAGTATCTACAAGTATTCGATAGAACTAATATTAAATCCCGTTTTATGAACATTCGAGTTTAGGAATTTTTTTGTTGGTTTCTGTAAGGATTCGTAAAATCGAGAGAGTACTGAATACTTAAATGTTGATGACCATCCAATTCCGGGTGCCATCGCAAATCGATTGATTCAAGATTATGGCCCTTTGATTAGGTCAAAGTGCCTGTAAATTCTGGAAATGCTAGGGAATTTAAAATCATAATATTGAAATACCGTTAAACCCACAGTCTAACAAATTCACCAAATTTTGTCATGTTTGCTGCCAAGCTGTGTTGCCTAGTTTGTGGCATTTCAAACTATGTTAACTTTATAACTAAAAAAAGCAAAAACAAAATAACATTAAATTTTTTTTTCGTTCTTCCAGTAACTGACGTTTGCTCAGAAAAGAGATACAGATCTCTAATTTCACCTACAAGGGCATTTGTCAGAGAGTCAGTGATGAACTTCAACCTCAATTACCCCTTTCTCTGCATCTAAAAATAGAATTTCCCCCTTTGTTTTACTCATCTGGTAGAAACAGTCATGGTCAGATCAGTTCCGTTAAACAGATTTACAAGACTGTGCCGTTTGGTTACTGAAGGTTTAGAATAGATCCTATAGAACCTGTTGTTATAGAATAAAGAATACCCAAGTGAAAGCATTCCATACTGAAATCTTAAAGTATCAGCAAATATTTCTGTGGTACTATGAATAATGAAAAGAAATGTACAACTTCATCAGTGGCAGATAAAATATCAAACGTAAATGTTGTGGTCATGCACCTAGATTTTATATAGCCAAAGGTCATTACAAACAGTAAAGCGAATTTTCAAGACAGTGACATACACAGTTCACAATTGCCAGGGCGATCTGTTTTGAGAATGAAGTTACTTTGGATGTCAAAATCATTGTAGAAGCCTATCTTCCTAAAAAAACAGATGATCTTCAACAGTCTTGAAAAACGAGAAGAAACTGGCTCCTCTTTGAAAACGAAGCTATGTTTTGCAGTATTTGTCAAAACATATGACAAAGGGCCATGTGTTAACATATTTCCAAACAGATCATTAGACATTAAGGTAATAAGTGGCTACTTAGGTTTATTTCTCAAGAACAGTGACTGAATGAATAATTTTATATAATTTCCTCAATACAGGGTTTGTCCCAAAAGTTCCCGGAATGATTTTTTTTAAAATCATTTATTCAATATCAGTTTACAATCTTTTCAGAACTTTTCAAAGTATTCTCCCCCTGCTTCGATGCACCGTTGCCAACGCTTCACCCAATCATTGAAGGCGCCCTGGAAGTCGTCAACGGGAATCTCCTTCAGTGAGGTCGTCGCGGCTGCTTTTACCGCCTCCAGCGTCCCATGCCGAGTTCCTTTCAGGGTTCTTTTGATCCTTGGGAACAAAAAGAAATCCGCTGGTGCCAGATCGGGGCTGTACGGCGGCTGGGGCAGCGTTGCCACACCCATTTTGGCCAGCAACTCGGAGACAATGAGCGCGGTGTGGGTTGACGCGTTGTCATGGTGCAAGATCCAATTGTCGCGAATTTCGTTTCGGACGCGTCGAACCCTGTTGCGCAACCGTTTGAGCACTTCACAGTAAAACTCCTTGTTGACTGTTTGTCCTTGTGGCACGAATTCACTGTGAACTACACCTTTTCTGTCAAAAAACACAATGAGCATTGCCTTGATTCGCGATTTGCTCATCCTTGCTTTTTTCGGGCGAGGAGACTCCTTGGTGTGCCACTCGCTGCTCTGGCGCTTTGATTCGGGATCGTACTGAAAAATCCACGTCTCGTCCCCTGTGATCACTCTGTCCAAAAATTCTGGGTCCGTTTCGTAGCGTTCATGCAATTCCTGGCACTTCAACAAACGCTGCTCCTTCATCTCACTCGTCAGGACTTTTGGCACCATTTTCGAGCAGACTTTCCTCATTTGAAGATCCTCCGTTAAAATGCGATGAACGATTGTTTTGGGTATTCCACACTCCTCTGCAATCACCCGAACACTTAATCGTCGGTCATTGTCCAAAACTTGACGCACTTTTTGCACCGAGTCGTCCGTTTGTGATGTCGACGGGCGTCCAGAGCGGTCGTCGTCGTTGACGGACTCCCGACCTTCCCGGAACCGCTTGTGCCACATGAAAGTTTGGCTTTTTTTCATCGCCCCGTCACCGTAGGCTTTCCGAAGCATTTCGAGTGTCTCCGCCCCGTTTTTACCCAGTTTCACACAAAATTTGATTGCATAACGCTGCTCCAAAAACTGGTCCATTTTTTGATCGACGAGGGTGCAGTAGATACCTCTGCGCGGAGCGTGACCCTGCCTCAACAACTGCCCGCAGGCGACTGATACCGGTCTCGTTTCCAAGCTCAGATCCCCCACCAACTTCTCCGCCCGAAGCTCCGCCCCGTCAGCCAGCGTTGCCAACTACAAAAAATCATTCCGGGAACTTCTGGGACAAACCCTGTATATGTCTATTTTTTGTTTATTACATACGAATGTTCAATTATTTTGAAAGATTGCATTTTTTATTTAGTTTACATGCAATTTTTAATGTCAAAGTTTAATTTCTATTCTGTTAGTTACATTTAGTAAGTTACAAGACTTGGGTGCACTTGTGCACCTGATTTAAAAAGTTAATTTCGACCCCTGTTGTATTCATGTGTTAATGGTTGCATGATTTTTATTTTTATAGACATCCACCTTAAGCCCAGTTGAGACCAAACTTCCTCTTCCATTACATAAACAAGTGATCTTAGCGCCAACTAAACTACTCAATTTCAAGCTACTAGAGAATATTTTGCCGCTAAAAGATGGACCTGTCTTTCCAGGTATATATATAAACATGCAAAATTATTAAGTTTATATGCAAATTGCATAAAATTGAAAATCTCCGACAAGGAGATGTTATCCTGTGTAGGGGGCATGTACCTGTCGTGTAAAGAAATGTTATTCTAAGTAACTTTTTTTAGAAGTTATTACGAGTTCGATATCTGTACTTTCTTTCTCCCTCAGTAAGCTCTCTTGCCAGTAGAGAGTCTGTGAGACCATCTCCTCACTTGAATACCTTTTCAACCCCATGATCTGCGTCTATAGCCTCTCTTCATTTCAACACATTGTCAATGATACCCATTAATAGGCAATACGACTTAATAATAGGAATAGGACATTATTTGGACACTCATCGAATCGGTGACAATCAGGTTCAGTTATGTGTTGGTCAAAATAGAGGTGTTGCTTTTTATTGGTCATCTTATGTTTTAAGCCACCTGTGCTGAAATTTGTATGTTTCTGCTAAATTCTTATTTTAATTTTTTGTAAATGTTTTAATGAGATTTTTTTTTTCTTTTTTAATTTGACTTTCCATATTTCTTGGACCTTCAGAAGTATTAACATTTAATTTAAAGTTTTAAAACTGTGTAAATTGTGTGTGTAAGTTCCGATTTAGATTACAAAGCAACTACTTAGCTTAAATAAAAATAACGTCCAATTAAAGTTTTAAAAAACCATTTTTTTTTTAAATATGATTTTTTTACACTTTAATATTTGGCAACAATAATGTAACTGTTTTTAAAATCCGTAAGTCAGTCTAGTAAGGATCTTCTTTTAACTCTTTAGTAATAGTAGTAGTAGTCAGTCTTCTTGTAATGGAAGATCAAAGTCCTATGAAAACAAATATCACTATGTAGATTTAATAGTTCCTAACCTTTTTCAAGCCATGACCACCTTTTATAGTAACCAAAAGATCTACGACCCCCCCCCACCCCGTTTTTCGCCACCACATTTGTTAAAAATGCTTTTATTATGCAGAGTAAAGAAAACACATTAAATATAAAATTTTGCCATATTATGCATAATATATTAATTAAATATATTAATGTATATTATAGATATAAAGTTAACAACGATTAGTAGAATATTGCAATGTGTGTAGCCATGTTGAAATATAGAAGTGTTGGACATATTTGGTATAAAATTCTTTATAAAATAATTGCCACTAAAATAGCTGTGACATACTGACTGTTGTGACTGCCAGGTTGAGAACCACTGACATAGATAATTGACCCTACAAGAATTGGGTGTGTAGGGTAATTGGCAGACAAAGTTAACCTGAATGTAAATCATGTTAACTTTGTCTACCAACAAATACTACTTTCCTTTTTCTGTTGGATTTTTTCTTACCAGTTTGTAAATATGTGCATTTTAAACATAAAATTATATATATTATTTGCCTGACAGTGAACATTTTTCTTTCTCCATGCTCTTTTTAGAAATTTTGCTTCAAGCTGTGCTTGATCATACATTAGGTCCTACTGCTAACATCAAACCTTCATATTTAATATTCTGGTCTGCTAAGTGGTCACCTAAAGGAGCAAGTAGATCCAGGAGGTACTGTTTATGTCTAAAGATTATAAATGTACTGTTTCTGTCTGAAGATTATAAATGTACTGTTTATGTCTAAAGATTATAAATGTACTGTTTATGTCTAAAGATTATAAATGTACTGTTTATGTCTAAAGATTATAAATGTACTGTTTATGTCTAAAGATTATAAATGTACTGTTTATGTCTGAAGATTATAAATGTACTGTTTATGTCTAAAGATTATAAATTCATTGTTTTATCTTTGTGTCAATGGTTACAACCAAGACTCAACAAATTGCAGCGAACCACTTCCGTCAAGCAAGAATGGTACTTGCCTGCCTTGATACGAAAACCTAGAAACTTAATTGGAAAAGATTTCATGCTCATAACTGCAAAAATTTAGTCAGCAGTGATCACATTCACCGAGCCGTGGGTATAATTATGCCGTGGGGTGGGGAATCTGCAGCCTTCAAGGCCCTTAGGTGCGGCCTTTTGACCGAATTAAAATGTTTAAAAAAAAATCCTTTTATTTTTATTAAAATGATTCTGTTCATCTTTGTTTGCATTATAATCTTAAAATGAACCTAAGTAAAGTATAAACAGGGGTGATTTTGTTCCGGAATTTCTGTATATTCCGGGAATTTCAACTTGTTTCTTCCGGGATTTCTCTTAAAACAACTACAAAATTTCATTTTGTTGCGTATAATTTTTATATTCCCTTGGAAATCAATGTCTTTACCAAAAATATTATGTAACTTTTCAGGGAATTTTTTGGTATGTTCAGAGAATCTGGTTTAGACTTACAATCACCCCTGTATAAAAGAGTAGAAGATTTAACGAAATAATCTTCCTTGATTGACTGACGCAATCAAAACACAAGCAGCCTTCATATATTACAGCTAACTTAATGCGGCCTTCTAATATTAACAGCTAATTTAATGCAGCCTTCCAACATGAAAAGGTTCCCCACCCCTGAACTATTCAATTGTGACAGGAGATCATAAGATCAATACAAAGTCAAAACAGGAATAAAAGGAACAATTGCTGTTTTGCATTCCAACAAAGCATTAAGTTCCTCAAAGATTTCATGAAAACTGAAACTTACCCTGTATAAAGCAAAAAGGTAGACCTGTGGTTTTATATGCCTCCGAGATATGAACCTTGCCTCCTAGAGGCTGAGTATTAATGAGGGTATGGGAAAGGACAGTCCTTTGACAAAAATATAGAGCAGTTGATGAAAAGTACAGGTTGAGAATTAAGGTAATGAAATGTACCATCTGTATGATGAGCTTGCCATGAAAATAAAGAAAATATATACATAAGTGGCTTGGACACACACATAAAAGGCATGGAAGGGGCTAGAATAGTTAAGATTGCAGAAACCAAAACCTATCATGCATAAGGAAGGAAAAGGTGCGACACTTCAAGGAAAGATGGTTGTATGAAATTGGGGGAAACTCACAAGAACAACAGTAAGAAATGAAAGCTTCAGACAGAAGAGTGGGCGATGGTTGTTTCGGGGCCTGTAACAACGAGAGAAGGCTGCAATTACATCTTTTTGAACAATGGGCTGAGTTCAACTCACGGTATGCCTAGTAATGCATAAACGTTTTATAGTTTGAGAGTCACATTTAGACGTTAATGACATTTGCAAATGACGCTTTACGCAGCATTGGAACTGTGGTGCTTTTACGTAGTATTTGCTGATCATGAATGTATACAGTGTGTTGTCATCGGCCATATGTGGACAGGCACATCTTTTCTATCTTGCTCTCATTGGTACAGTTATTATGGTATGATATAGGGTTTCAGTAGTTAGCCCACATATCATTTAGCTTAATTTTTTAATTTCAAGCAAAGCAAGATTAAGCCAATGTTATTTCAGTTAATATTTTTTTTTTAATGTATGTTTTCATTTTAGATTTTGTCAATTCTAGTTCACTGGTTTTCAGTGTATCTGCCTTGGGTTCATTTCTCCTTCCATTATGTTTGTGTGTGTTATTTTATAATTAGCCAGGCTGAATTTTACCAACGTTCATGTTTATTAAATTTTAAGAGAAAATAGGCATCATATGTCAGTATTGTTCAGGGTTTGTATGGGTCCTTGAATTTTTATTTTTTGCCTTCAAGGTTCTTAATAGTCCTTGGAAACGATAATCATACTTGGTTTTTCCAATGAAAAATATCAGGGATCACACCCCTGTGCCACACTGCGTCAGTTTAAAAATTCTGCTCCAAAATCATTAAACTGTACCATTTTACGTAGGCTCGATTTTTATACTTGCGATGAAACTGATTTTTATGCACCAAATTCACAGTTTTGCATCTAACATTGTTCTTTTATCACCCCAACTTCAAACCTGTATTCTTGTAGTTACGCACACACTTTTAGTCTATAATTTCTTTTTATAGTCTATTAGCTTGAATTGACCACACACACACACACACTTGCTAACGAGTCCAGTTATACGTCACAATGACATTTCCCATAGTGCGAGGATTTGTATTGTTATTAAAAGGGATTAATTTTGTAGAAGAATATTTTCAGTTCCTAAAAGTGCTTAATTTTACTTTTCCCGACCATTGACATTTCTCTATGGCATGTTTTCGTTTCATTGCCATTCTTCCCACAGCACTAATCAACATAATCAACGAATGTGGAATTTAGACTGGTTGGCTTGTAACATGGCTTTTGCGAGCAAAATAAAAATGCAGGAATGATAATTTTTCATGGGACCTTACTAGAACATTCCTTTTGAGCAAGAATAAACAGCGCAACACAGACATCTCATGCCTGGATATGGAGTGTGAGGCACCCAGAAATTGCGACCCCTCACACAAGTGTTTATCCCTGTCGTTTTTAAAAGAGCAATACCTCCTACTGGGCTTTTAAAGTGAAGCTAGCTGCTAAAGAAAAAAACCCTTGCTACAGAAAATTGCAGAGCATGAGAAGAAGGGGATATTAATGTTTATTATAGGATAAAATTATGATGTTTTATGAACATATTTAATTTGACGATGAAATATTTTCCCCAGTGCTTTGGTGTAAAGGAAGGTTGGCTATTTGATGAAATTTCGCAAAATTTCAAAGTAAGAACAAAAGGCAGGAGCGTGGAGTGCTTGCTCAGAGAGGACAGATCGGCAGAATTCTGTGTCAAAGAGATGGCAATTAAAATTGTCTTCCGCCTTTTAAAATCTGGCACCATGGTCGTTTTCCCAACTCATCTATTCATAAATCTTGGCATGCCTTCTCTTCCTATTGCATGGGCACTGAGAATGTCCTATTATTATACTAAAACTAGAACAGTTATTGGCTAGTTATTTGTTGTGGAATCGGTCTGATCTGTGTTGAATTGTATTATCGATTGACATAGAGGAACGTGGGAGAACAAAGGTAGAAGTCGTTAATAGGTGGAATGAAAGAGGTGATTGTGTCACTTGAACATATTTCGCCAAACTTTTTTTTTTTTGTAAAAAAAAAATATCTTCAGAAGTTCTGGAGCTGAGACCACACAATCTGAGACATTTGATTTTGTCGATCCCAGGAGATTCGTTTGGTGGCATTTTTGTAATTTTTGGGCTTAACAGGGTTTCTTGACGCTTGTGCAATATTTTCAACTGGCTGTCATATATTCAATGGGTGGAACGAAAAATGAAATAGTGCTTATAACTGTATTTCGTTGAACTTTTTTAAAATCGATCCATCTCCAAAATTTTGGAGCTGGGATCGCACAGTCTCAATGCTTGATTATGACAAACCGAAGCCACCAAAGCAGGGTTTTTTAAAAATTACAAAAAAAGAACAAAAAACTTTCCCCAGTGGCTTTGTGTGTGTTGACCATAATTTGGCAATTGTGTTATCCCTGTGAAGGGTAATAAAAGCTTACAACAACTGAATTAAAAAAAAAACAGAAGCAAATGCTTAAAACAGGTATTGAAGAACTTGTGAAGTTTTCTAATGATTTTGCTGAAACAACAGAGAAACAGAATAGTATATTTTTGATATGCAAATCTAACAGTTTGAGAACAGCAAAACAAAAACAAGACAACTTGTTAGAAATGGGGAAAAAAGGTTGTGGACAACAAATATAAAAGTTAAAATCCCATGTTTTTATAACTCATAGATTTTGATAGTTTTGTTTCTGAGTGCGGACATTTTTACCAGAAATATTCTTTTGTGTTTTATGCAAAGCACAAAGTTAAATTTTAGGGTACACATGCACCTCATGACCAAGCAAGTTATAAGTAAGTTAAAGTGTATAATCTCTTTAATGCAAAAAGTTTCTTCACTGTACTTTATCAATGTCTGTTTGGAGTCCTTGCAAATTATTATGGTTCCTTGAAAAGGCCTTGAATTTATTCTGCCTAAGTTTGTACGAACACCGTTGTTTCAACTTATGAACATTTACCTATACTAATGTATTTTGCAAGTAGTAAAAAAACAAAAAACAATAATTATGCTAACCTTCCTGACTTCAAAGCATTACTAAAAACAATAAAAGGATGTCAAAATGTACCGAAGAGGTGGAAGTCTAAAATAACATCAAGCCCCTTTTATCCTCAATAGATTTTCTGACCCAAACATTCGTGCAGAACATAAGATACAATTTTAATGATATTTATAATTATTCTTTTTAGTATTGTTGTAAAGGTAACGAATGCATTTCTTTATTCTATGAAATGCACTTTCAGAGTGGTGTATTTGAATAACATACTGTTAATATAATAAAAACCAGTGTGGGCCCTGCGGTGGCGCAGTGTGGTAACGCGTTCTCCTATTGCGCGGCTAATCCGGGTTCGACTCCCAGCAGTGCAAAAAGAACGCTTACTCAGAGATCTCATAAAGATCGCACTGCTCACTGTAGTCCGGGGTTTGGTTCCCTAGGCCTTAAGAGGTTCGGATTCCTCGGAGGTTCGGATTCCTCGGAAAACAGTAGGTCCCGGCGCAGCATGACCATTGTAGTCTTTGAGCCGTAAAACCAAGAACAATCAATCTTTGATGGTGTGGGGATAGGTGTCAGTATGAAAAAAAACCACTTAATTTTGGTAAAATTGCATATAAAATGTTTTAAAAGCACTTTTAGTCAAGCAGATGTATCCATTGATTTTCCAATTGTGTACTGTTTTTTAAGAAGTATTTTTTTATGTATATGATGTGTGTGTATATATATATGGTAAATTTATTTTTAGCTGTTACTTAGCCAGTTTGTGTTATGATCACCGACTTGTCCTTCATGAAGAAAAAAATTGAAATTGGGTGTCTGTTATAGATGTATCAGAAACCCTTCCTGAATTGCACAAAATTGTTTGGGAAGATGAGGAAAATGAGGCAATGAAAAATGAAAGAATTGCCCAAACATCAGCTCGTTCAAGAGCCTCGAAGTCCCAGCCAGCTACTAAGTCATTCATTAGTGGTCGAAAGGTGCTGTATGATGCAAGAAAAGCTGATGCTGAAATAGCGAAGCAGAAACGACGAATTTATAACATAGCAGCTACAGGTATTTGTGTTTTTTAAACTTTAAATTATTTTTGTAAAAGAAAATGGTAATTCAAATGTATATGACAATGCCACACATTTGGCATTATAATGCTTGTACAAATTCTCTTCCTATTACTAAATAAATCAGTAGACTCTGGTTTTTATTAAGTTATGAGGAATCATCGTCATTACTTCTTAATAGTGATGAGGAACAAAAATGTCAAACTGTTTAAAAAAAAATTTTTAACAAACAACAAACTGTTTTTTTTTTTTTAATAGGCCAAAACTGTTGCTGGGTCCTGTGCCGGCTTAAGTCTTTTATATGCTACAGGCTTGACGAATAGAATGGACTCCTAAAAAATTGGGTCCTTGCTATGTGTTTAGTCCATAAAGCATGAAATTATTTTGGGAGTCAGGGCCATAGCTTGAAGCTTTTTATAGTGGAGGCTTAAAATTTGTTAATATTTTAATATTTCATTTGTATTTTTAAAAAATATACTAAATGTTTTAATCAAGTTTATTCATTCTTACTACTGTATGCTTCGATGAAACTTACGCCATGCAACGATACATACAGAATATATATTGTTTAAAATAATTTATGTGAGCAAATAATTTTTATCATTGAAATCAAACTCATCCATATTTAACATTAATAAGTAAAACTCTTAACATAATTATTGCATTGAATACTTCTGCAGAGGTATACTAAAATTCATAATTTCTCTTCTCCATACTGCAAACTATATGGAGACTTAAACCTTTGTTTAAAACATAAGGTACATAAGATCTGGCATGAAACTCTGTTTTGAATATATTTTTAACGCAAAAAATAATTTCCATTGTAGTGTGCAAAATAACGTAACACATACAAACAAAAAATCCAAAACGAAATTCTACAGTTCATTTTGAAAAAAATAAGCAAGACCAAAAATAATTTCCAGGGATAACTGAACCTCCCCCAGACCCCAGTGTGGGCTACAGCCCTGTTGGAAGTTCATTATCATCAATATTTGCATGTATTAGTAATCAAATTTCTGGGACATTTGTAAATAAATAAAGTAATTCTTAAATAACATCAGGCCTCTGATAAGTCCCAAAATCACGGGGTCCTAGGTCCGGGACCATAACCCCACGATTTTCACCTGATATAGCCGATCAGATTAAATACATAACTCTGGCATTGACTGGATTGCTATGTTCATCAAATATTACCTCAAAACAACAGTTGTTTTAATAAAAACAACAGTTAATGCCAAAATAAGTTGTTTTTTGGCGAAAACAACAATGCGTTGTCAGAATAGAAGCTGTTCCCCCCTCGTCCCCCCCCCCTCCAAATCATACGTTTTCAGTGCTTGTTCCAAACTCCTTTTTGAAACAGCTGTTCATTAACTGCTTTTTTCAAACAATTTCTGCTAAACATTCTTTCCGAACATCTGCTGCTTTGCATTTTTTTTAATTGTCATTTTAAGCTGCTCTTTCCAAACAACTAGCTTTTCGCTAACTGCTCTTTTTAAAGTATTTTTTCAGAGTTGTTAAGTTTTACCCAAGGTGGTTATAACCAGTTATAAAACTGGCATGTCATTAATTAGTTTCTGCCACAAAAGTGGCAGAAACCCAGAAAATAATTATTTTGTGCATTAAAAACTTACCAAAATACCCCAAATGGCAAAAGCGAACGCATTTTAAAGTAAAATGGATTTATTTTTATATAAATCGAACACTACGCAGATTAAATCAAACAACAATATCAATCAACGTTTATTGATATTGGTGTTTGATTTAAAATAAATTTAATTATAATGTTTGTAGCATTTATTCAAAGGTTACATCATAGCAAATTCACTAGCATTTAAGTTCAGGCTGATCTTTCCAATGAAGTAATCTATAGCAAAAGATTAGTTTTGCTGCTATTTCCTAATTCAAACAATTTCTTAATTTATTATGAATAGACCAATAGCTTAAGAAAAATATTCTTCCAAGCCCACCAATACTGCAGGCAATATTATCACTGAGTGAACAAAAGTTACAAAATCATCATTTATAGTTGTTTCCTTTAAACTAGACTACCACCACACAGAAGCTGTTACATTTTCTTAGATTTTATTGGATTATTATATTTCAGGATAAGAAGATGATTTTGCCCAAAAAGCTGCAATGTAAAATTCAAAATTTGGATTAATGATATTAAGGAAT
>QLNU02015359.1:14754651-14764819 GCA_006491805.2 Dysdera silvatica
ATGACCCTGTGGTAGAATTCGTCCGGCTGACTGTGGAACCACCGTCGGACTGCTGTCTTGGCTTCATCGTTGCACGTGAATCGCTGTCCTGCCAGGAACTTCTTCAACGGACCGAAAATGTGGAAATCACTGGGGGCGAGGTCCGGACCGTATGGTGGGTGGTCCAGACTCTCCCAGTGAAATGACTTGTCGGCGGTTCTGATTGCATACAGTCCGGACCTCGCCCCCTAGTGATTTCCACGTTTTCGGTCCGCTGAAGAAGTTTCTGGCAGGACAGCGATTCACGTGCAACGATGAAGCCAAGACAGCAGTCCGATGGTGGTTCCACAGTCAGCCGGACGAATTCTACCACAGGGGCATCTCAAATTTAGTGATGCGATGGGACAAATGTCTGAACCGGTGTGGGGACTATGTGGAAAAATAGTGTAAGATACATAAAATAGTATGTATATTTGTAATTACCTGTATGTACCTTATTTTGGCTAATAAAAAATAGGGGCAAAGACTTTCTGATTCGCCCTCGTATTCCAGCCTTTCCTCATATCCAATGAACTGCAGAAAGCACAAGTATGCATTGTCGTGGGGACATCATCACTTCATTAAATAGCTTGGAATTAGCAAAAGAAGGCAGAAATTGATTGACGGATTGCTTGGCATTGCCCCAAAGTAGAAAGGTAAGTTTTGAACAACTCTTATGGAAGAGATACCATAGTCTTTCTCCCATAAGAATTTCAACTCAACTTCTAAAACACCAGAAACCATCAATTGAAAGTGATTCATTGAAACTTTCAGAACATCTCACTTTTTGACAGTATGTATACATATAAAATGTGAGCTGTATGTCTTTTCTTACTAACTGAAGGACACTCTACAACTTTCTAATTGAAAATATTTCCCTGTCTTCATTATTTTTCGAAATAAAATTTTTAACTTCCTCAATTCGTCACCAGGGATGCTTCTCTTAATCTCATAGGATAAGGCATAATCTTTTTACTATACAGATACCTAACTTCTGTTGCAAGATCTGTCTTCGCTCAAAAGTTATTACTCGCATTCGGACTTTCCTGTGAACCCTGTATATATACAGAGTCATTGTAATTAAACTTCGCCTATTTATAGCACGCTGTAGCTTGAACCGTTCAGCAGATTGGCCTAAAACTGGTACATCTGCTCTCCAAAGGATGCGGAAAAGGAATCTGTGAAGAACATTTCATTTAAAAAACATCAGCTATGGGGTGCTTTTTAGCGCAATGCTTCAAAAGAAACCTGTGAAATAACCAACACGCTACACAAATGACATTTAGTAGTACTTATTGTAGCGAAAGATTTCAAATGAACGTCGTAGCAATAACAATATGCCAGTGCTGCAGGCATACAATAAGAAAAGGATTTTGCAAATGCAAACAGCATGTAAAGCAGTGGTTCTCAATCTTTCTTAACATGCGACACATTATTCTGCGGTGTTGGATATTGCGACACACCTGTAAAATAGATGGTGTCACTACGTCGGAGCTTTATTATTACCAAGAGCAATTAGGCGAGTTCAATAAATTATTGCTAGTGGTTGTGTGTTTACTTTGTTCTAAGATTGTTGCTTATTAAATCGCAACATTTTGTGGCCATGTTTAAAATTTTTGTTCAATATGGAGACGTTTTTAGTTAAACATCACAGATTGAACATCCAAAATGATGTTCGTTGTGAAAATGCAAGTAGCCATTACCCAAGACCAAGTAAAAATGCAAGGATTTTCAGCGATGGCCAACATTAAAAATAGAAAACAGGGAAGGCTTCTTTCTCTTGATCAAGAATTGCGGATATGTTTGTGATTCGACCCTGTATTGACCAATTGTGTGAAAATAAATGAGCACATATTTCTCATTGAACTAAAAAACATATTATTGCTAACTTCAGCCATTCCGGTTTTCACAATTTGCATATGTACTTTTGTATTAATAAATAACGTTCTTCAGAATATTTATTTTTTTCGCAACACAGTCGCGGAATTTTGCGATGCACAAGTGTGTTGTAACACATGCTTTGAGAACCACTGGTGTATAGGAATGTAACAAGCAAGCAGCTGTTAATTGTGTACATGATGATGTGATGGATGTTCCTTAACATGGCCACCGGCATTCACTTGTAACAATTCAAGCTGATGCCCAGTGTGTTCAACAATGCATCTCAATTGATCTTCTGTGATGCTTCGCACATAAAGTATGGTGGAGTCGTTGAATTCTGCTAACATAGCAACACTTCCACAATAAACCAAATTCTTTAAATGATCCCACAACTAGAAGTCACACTGAGTGGGATGTGGCGAACATGTACCAGTGCTTAGTAAACGAACGACTGATAACATGCTCATCGGTAACATGCTAGAACAAAAGCTTTGACGGACTGTGCAGCATGTGCTCCATCTTGATGGAAATGGTAGATGTAATGTGCTGTCGTTTCTGTATTTGCAGCAAAACAAACGTCTGGAGCCATGGGAGGACTGGATCCTCTCAAAAGGTGCATACCATGGATTTTCGGAGGGGGCAAATTCTTGTTCATTCAGAGGCACGAGTCCTTTTACCCATAAGGGTGCACAGGCCAGTCTGGAGCAACTCACCGCAGCGAAGGGCCATCACAGAACATGTGGTGTGGTGAACTTTTACAAGTGAATGATAGCGTTTACATTGAGTGAATCTCCAGTACATCATCCTGTACATGATTAACAGCTGCTTGATTGTCACATTTCTTTATGGGCTGTCCTTGTGTGCAAAATCCTCTTTTTTTTTTCATTGTATGCCAGCAATGATGGCATACTGTTATTGCTCATACTACGTCCATGTAAAATGTTTCGATACAATAAGTGCTACTAAATGTTGGAAATGTCATTTGTGTTGAACGTTGATCATTTCATAGATTACTTTTGTCATATTATGCTAAAAAGCGCTCCCTAGCAGACGTTTCTGAACGAAAACTTTTTTTGCAGATTCCTTTTCCGCATCCTTTGGATAGTCTATAGGCAAAGTTTAATTATAACCACCCTATATATCAGTGGCGGCTCATGGTGCTATTTTATTAGTGAGGCAGAACTAGGCTAATTCGCCAAAGTAAGTTGCATTAAGGTCTAAACTCGCCAAGAAACCGGTTTCACTGACTGAGTAAATATGTATGTTAATTTATTTTGGTGAATTTGGGGTAACTCCTGTATCACCAAATTTTCGCCACGAGCTGCCACTGATATATATATACAGATAGTAGAACCTCCATATAACGAAATCGACGGTTCCATGAAAAAATTTCGTTATATAGAAAATTTGCTAGGTGGAAACGATGTATTCATGAACCAGGGTATTACAATATGATACCACAATTAAAATCCCGTTTTTCAGTAAACGACTGTTGTTTCCCATAAATAACATCCAGCCATTTAAAAATAGATGTTTTTAAGTGTGAAATATACATGCGTATAAAAAAAAAAATAGTTGAACAATTCTTACCTTAAAATGAAAACGTATTTAATGCTTCTTTCATACACATTCATGCTTTTGTAAAAAAATTCTAATATCCTGCTGCACAACAAATGGTGATTGTGATTCATCATAAAAATATTCACACTTATTAAGATATGTTTTGTTTGCCACTTAAAATCGTATTGTATTGTATCACGGTATTAGTGAACGTGATGTCCTGACGTGACTACTCGATTTTCTGTTTTAGTCATTAAAAATTTCGTTATATAGAAATTTATATCTTTACAGAGAAACATTTTCATGCGTAACGATCACAGGAATTTACCAAAACTTCGCTATATAGAGAATTTCGCTATACGGAAGTACGTTATATGGAGGTTCTACTGTATATGTACTTCGTTGCAATAAAATATGTGCACCCAGAAAGAATTGAGCCACAACTACGAAACTTGGCATGTGTATAGTGTTTGAGTAAATGAACAAATGATCAAAACATTGAAACAAAATACCATTTTATTGATGTGTAGCAATACAAAGAATGTGTTCTTCAATAGGTTATAAAACCACTCCTGGCAGCCATAGAATCCAATACTTGGTGAGGTATGGAGTCAATTAAGTGGCCAATGTCACGCTGCGATAGATCCTACCACAAATGCAGCAACTGCTGAACGAGTTCGGAGGTATTCCGAGACGACTGAAGTTGCCTACATAACATGTCCCAAACAAGTTCGATAGGCGAAAGGTCTGGAAACCTGGCAGGTCTCTCGAGGACATTAACACTTCAAAGACATTGTTGCGACAGCCGAGAAGTGTGTGGCCGAGCGTTGTCCTGCTGGTAAACAGAACCTGGCCGGTCAGATACCATAAGCAGTACCACTGGCTATAAGATATCGTCGACGTACCTGCGAGCAGTGAGAGTATTTCTTAGCACGACTAAAGGTGACCGGCTGTCCCAGGAGATCGCTCTCCAGACTGTCACACCAGGTGTAATGGCTGTGTACCGCTTAGTAACGAATATTGGATTCGACCGTTGACCTCCTTGTCTCCACACACGTGTACGGCGGTCATCAGCATCGAGTAAAATGAGGGATTCGTCACTAAATATAACATTCCTCCAATCTTACACTGTCCAGCTTGACCGTGAGTGGCACCATTCCAGATGACACTGCATGTGGTGGGGTGTCAAAGGCAGAGTGATGGCTACTTGAATAAATTTAATGTCTTTGAGTTTTCACTTTTGGTTATCATTTTTAACTCTCTTTTTGAACTGTCTTTTCGATGTATTACGAAAGAAGACATTTTATATTAATTTTTTTACACCTCAAAAAGTAAAAACATGCAAGTGCTCTTGAACAACATACGAAATGAGGAAACGTTCATTCATATGGATTTTCAATTTAATGGTTTTTAAAAATTCCAAAGGAACTTAGTGAGGGATAAAAAAAGAGTTACACGAGATTAAGTTTTTGAAAAATATAAAAAAAAAAAATTTCAATTACATCGAAATACTTCGTTAGAGGCAAAATTAAAAAGAAAAGACAGTATGCCTGTGCCGAGGACGGTACTTTCGACACTGTATAGTTACCTGGTGACCACACGCTGTCAACCAAGAAGTCCTGGGTACGAATTCATTTCATGCCAAAGCCATTTTCATGTTTTTTATTTCACCAGTTCGAGTCGCTGTAAATTGCATAAAATAGAACACGTTTCTCTGCACTTAATGTATATTTTAAGGTGAATTAGGCATTTTATGTTGATTTTTAATTATCAAACGAAATGGCATCTTTAAACACTAATTTTTCGTCGTTAATATTAATACAAATGGGTGTTCCTTTCGCTAGGCCTATCCATAAAGGCCTTTTCCCTTTCATTCGCTGTTTTGTTTCATATCAGTGAAAAAAATTTCCTTTTCCAGATACAAAATTTTAAAAAAAAGGCGTGACTATGACGGGGATCGTTCTTGCGTGCCTGTGTAACGACCCCGTAATGTCACACGCCAGTATTGCCAGATTGGGCTACAAGTAGCGGATTGGGCGACTTTTTAAGTGCCCTCGCTGCAAAAATTTTGATTTGGGCGACACATTACTTTTTAATATACTTTTAATTACCTTCAGGCTATAAATCTGAAAAATATGCTACTTTTTTATTTTCATATATAAAATCACAAAATATTATTAGTATTACATAATACAATAAAAATTTTGTTTGTTGAACATTTCTATTCGCAGTGAATGATAGTTTCACTAAAACATAACATGTTCGATACTCACTTAATTCCTATGAGATCTCTGTGGTTCAATTCTTGTTTTGGTACTTTCAATCACAGTGATCTTACATGTACTAGAGTGGACGTCACGTGACTCCGAAACTCGTTTAACATTGCAGTTCTGTGCAAACCTTCGAGCATATATATGTTCGAAGGTGCACACTGTGGATCCACATTAGTGAGGTCAATTTTTCTATTTTCCTGTGTTTCAGTATGTAATTATAATCAAGTGCGGATACATGGGGGTCACAGGGGTCATGACCCCCAAAATATATTTTTTCACTGTAAAAAATTCCAACTTTCATGATAAATGAAGGGTGTTATTCCCAGACCATGGCAAATTTTGTCCTTGACTTCCCCCAAAATGAAAGTCTGTATCCGCTCTTGATTATAATGGTGCAAGCTTGTTAAAGTTTAGATTGTACACTTCGGGATACTGTGGAAAATCGTTAACTTGGCAGTACTTTCCACAGTTAAACTAATGATTTTAGTTTAACTTGCATTCCATTCAATTTTCGTTCAGCAATGCAAGTAGTAACAAACGATTATGTTAACCTGTTTATGTAAGTAGCTATATCTATTAAGCTCAAACGTCGAAAACGACCACAACGCGGCGTGGCCGTTTCAAAAATGCCAAATCCAAGGGTTAAAAAAATTTCCAGACGTGTTAGGGGAATATAGGGTCATTCCCGAAGCCCCATACTTTTTCTAGGATTCTTTTGAAATACGACTACGATATTCCATATTCAGATAATGTACGCGAGGGCAATTGGAAATATCGCATTTCAGGGTCGTATCGGAGGGGACCGTGGCCCATCCTTTTTCTAGGATGCCATTGAAGCTACTGCTACTATTAGTTGCAAAATAATTCATTTTTATGTTTGGGCTACAAATAGTTCAAATCCGCTACTTTTGGAGCACAGTTTGCTACTTTTTAATCTTCAGATCTGGCGACACCGTCACACGCTGTTGACAAGGTCCCGTGTTCGAATCCGCTTCACCCCAAGCCGTTTTCATCGGTGTTTTTAAATTTCACCTGTTCGAGTCGCTGTAAATTGTATAAATAGAACACATTTTCCTGTACTTAATGTATATTTTTACACATTTTTAAGACTTACAGGTAATTTTATATCGATTTTTAAATGTCAAACGAAATAGTATTTTTAAATACTTATTTTGTTCTAACCTTGTGGGGGTGTAACTCACTATTTCAATGAAAATGAGTTGTAGCTCTGTAACCCCCCATTGAGCCTATAACCCCCTTTATGAACTTTCTGCGTACGTTATGTAAGGGGGCACGTGCCCCCCGCCCCTTGTTTTTATAGAACAGAGGAATGTTCTCGTTTTTTACATCCAATTTTGTCCCCCCATAAGTTTACACTATATTTAACCTTTAAGTTACGCCTATGACCCTAGTGGTCAGGGTTTCTGCAAAATAAAAAGTTTGTTGATCGCTAATTTAAATGATTATTTAAATATTTACGGTAACTGACAATAGATGGCGCCTGTGATCCTTTCTGCAACATTTTAATGGCGCATATTTACGAAGCCTGAATTTCCATGCCACTCAAAAATAAAAATATACAGAACCGTTAAATGGGCCAGGATATTTGCCCCGGGGGGCGGTCGTTAAATTTCATTTTTTGGGGATGAAATTTACCTTCAAGATTATAATTTTTCTTATAAAATGCGCTTACCAAAAAAGAAACGAAATAATTCGTCCATATTTACACACAAAAAATAAAAAAAAAAAAATTTTTATTCGGGGAAAGCAAAATCTAAGCATTTCTTCTTTTTGAACATTTAGTCTATTCACAGACAGTTGATAATTTTTGAAGTGGCAGGATTTTACTCCATGCTGTACCTTTCTACCCTTTGGTATCCATACCCGTATCTTTTTTTGCAAAATTGCTACATGTAAAAGATTATTAGAGTTTAAATATGTAGAAAATACATAGAAAAATAATTTCCCCAATATTTTTCTTTCTTGTAATTTGAATATTTAGTGGGTATATAAACTTCGTGTTTGTGGAGTGTGTGACAAGAAATTTGGAGGGATGTTAGAGCATAAGCGTACCCAGCAAGGGTGGATTCAGAATGCCGTTACCGTGGGGGGGGGCGGTTTCGGGGCCCTCACCAGGAAAAGTTTTAGTTTTGGACTATTAAATAGTTTAAGTAAATGTTGTTATATTACTAGCCTTCCTTTATACTCACCAAAATATTGAATTTACGTAAATAATTACTTTTTTTTTTCATTTATAAAAGATATATACAATAACCAAAACTACAAAAACATAATTGTTTTACTTTTTTTATAACAAGCAACTTTTTTTAAAAAATTAAGTTTAGTAATTAATATTACTTATTTTTATTATATTTATACGTGAGTGTTGAAAATTGTGTAGTTTAGTGTTACGTGCAAAGTCAAGCCATCTTGGTTTAAACAATATAAATCAACGTTTATTGGCGTAGTGATACCAGCGCCGATGTTATGACGTGATTAGATGGTGAAACGTTTCTGCCTTCGGTGGGACCTGAACCCACGACCTTCCACTTGCCGGGCGGAGGCTCTGTACTGAAACCGGTTATTTCGCAGGGTGGTGTAGTACATGGACTACTATTTAAACCAAATTACGAAACCGGTATTAAATTGATCGAAATGCCCGTTGCAGCATAGTAGGTAGAGCCTCCGCCCGGCAAGTGGAAGGTCGTGGGTTCAGGTCCCACCGAAGGCAGAAATATTTATTTTCTTTCGAACGTTTCACCATCTAATCACGCCATACCATCGGCGTTGGTATCACTACGCCAATAAACGTTGATTGATATTGTTGTTTAAACCAAAATAGCTTGACTTTGTAATAAAGGGGCAACTAAGGCAAGGTACAGAGCATATGGGGCACGTAATACCCGGGGATTGCCCGCAAACATTCCGTAACTTTCCGTCGCATTTAAAGGGGCGAATCGAAGTAATTTGGAACGTAGGGCCCCTTGCACCCTAGAACTAATCCGGATAATATCAGCTTTCCCTTCAAATATTTAAAAATAGATCTAATACCGCTATATTTTTTTTCAACGAACGGAAATATATCTCAATTAGTATTAAATAGTCGAATGTTTTTGTAACGGTACAGAAGAGAAATGGTCTTGCTCTGATTGCCGCGGCGAAGCTATTTAACATTTGTTTCACAAATTATGGTTGGCGCAGTATAGCCCAGATGCTCTTGCGCCATAAAAAAAGCCAAACAATCAATCACAAATTATGGATTGGTTCAGAGACACATAAATGGCTAAAAGGGACGAAGGGTGTTAAGAAGGAAGGAGATACTCCAGACATCTAGAAGATACGGGCTATTAATGATCCACAGATACAACCTCGAACTCAGAAATACAATAATGCAAGTATACGCTCATATATACACACAATAACTGGCATATTCGGGTGGGGGATGTTCATGGGGTTTTAGCTCCCCGTTGCAATGAAATTTTGTATATTTAACCGAGGAATATATGTTGTCTCTCTGTAAACCCCACCCAATCAGCATTGAGCCTATAACCCCCAACCCCCTTATGAATTTTCCGCTTACGCTTAAGCGCTCAATTACAACACAATTACGAAGAGTTTCCGGAGTATTTACGACAATACAAATGCGAAAACACAAAAGCGTTCAATAGATACATTCTTATACAAAAATACTATGCATGATTTTGTAATAGCATTCAAAAACCATTAGAAATTTTAACAATACATTAAAAACCAATTGCATTATAAATTATTTATTATAATTTACAATATCATGCTAGTTTTCGAAGTTTTTTAAGCTCTTCTTTATAGGTTTCTGCTTTTTGAAAAACAACCCAACCTATTTATAATTCTGGGAATTTCAATAGGTAGTAGCGTCGGAAAGGAAGGCTGAGATGGGGAGAAGTAATTTTCAAACCCTTTCCCCGCAAATAGCGAATTTACCCCACTTTATTGTTTATCAAAGCTGGCAACAAATACCACGGAATGGGTCTAAATTAGTTTCCATATTTTGCACCTGTCCCATTCCTCCGAGAAAACTTTTATAAATAAACTCCTTTGGCCAAAGGGTCTCAAACTCCTTCCATTTATATTTTTGCCTTGGATATCAAAGCAGAACTATCACTTCAACGTCGACTCTCATGATCCTTTTTAAAGTACATTGAATCCCCTAATTTTTAAATTGGTACGACCGTTTAAATTAGTAATCCCATCCCTTCATCGTTTTATAACAAAATCGTTTTATAACTATAAAACACTAAAAAGAGAAGGAAATTCAATTTTTACAAGACGTGTTTGAATTTTTTTTTTAATCCTCTTACCTTACGCCTCTCGAAAAAGGGGAAGTGGGCCTTTTTCGAAATCAGAAATATCTCTGTCCCTATTAAGCGCATTGTCTTTCTTTCCCTGCATTGCGTGAC
>QLNU02015359.1:14764919-14791236 GCA_006491805.2 Dysdera silvatica
TTTACCCCCCCATATTTTTTTTAATTGCTGCGCCATTGATGTCAATTTATTATTTAATGCGTGTTTTCTAATCCAGCTATTGATACGTTAACACTGCTAGCCTAGAAATAACTTTGCAAAGCGATTAGTTCATTTGTGCAAGGGAGGATTCGTAAAATATAAGTGGTGCCACAAAGGTTGGAAACTTATATGGAGAGCGCATAGTAAGTCTAAATTTATTATTCGCCCGGGAGGGGGCAGGAAGCGCCCTCCTAGATGCGCCCCTGCATCTGTATAAATGGTGTAGTAGTAGAAGATTTGTTATAGAACTGTCTAATGGAGAGAGAATAGTCCCACTGGCGTATTCAGGGGATTGTAAACCCCTACCGTTGCGATGAAATTTTATATGTACACATATGAATTTATGGAGGTGTAGCTCTGTATAACTAGTCCGGTATGCCCTCATGGGCGATAGGACTCGCGCCCTCCGAAAGTTCCATGTGTGCGCCCTGTAGCGTATAGACGAATTTTGATAGCGCACGTAGGTATCCAGTGACGAGGCGTTTCTGGTGCATTTTCTTGTTTATTAGTACACGTACACACATACAGCTATATACATATTTAAATTTGTATTTGTCGGTGACAGGAATACAATTCAGAGGAGAGATTCCAATCCGCTCCTATACCAGACAGGGATAATACGCCGCTCTGTACATGAGTTCTTAGTTGATAGGCGAGCTAAGAAAATACATAACTGTTCACGAAGCGTAAAACAGGTTGCGATTTAATTACTTCAGGGCGAAGTCTCCAACACACTAAAATTTTGCACGTTTTAGAGTTTTGTCCAAATTTTGGTGGGAAGAGTTACACGGAAAGTAGAACTGTTATTGGTTGAAGAAATCTGTGCAAGCATATTAAGATGAATTTCAGGTTGGGCTGCTGGACATCATTCGGCAAGAAGTAATAAAAGAGCTTAAGGCGTCGACAGGTATCAAGACCAGACCATTAATACTGTCAAACTTAGGAATTTTACGACTTCTGTAGTGTCAAAAGTAGCCTTTGAATGGCGATTTATGCTATTGAGAAAAGGATCCGCATGACATCCGTTGTGTGGTCCTTTCTTGATCTCTGAACTATTTCAGGAAAATTTGGAAATTTAGGAAATGGTGAAAGATTTTGAGAGAAGGAGTCACATAGGCAGATGTTTCTGTTGATTCGAAAAGAAGAGAGGTATTCCGAAAATTTTCGAGGGAAAGTATACAAATTTAGTTTGTCAAATTTAAAGTGCAACATTAGGTGCTACAGCCCTTTAAGAGGAGGCAGTTTGTCCCTGCCTGTAACCCTCACAACACAGCTTATAACCCCGCTTTATGAACATTCTGTGTACGCATATGGATGGGCCTACATTTTATTCAATTCAATAACGTTAGGGGCCATTCTAAAATTTAAAATTGTGAGGGAAGTGAAGGGAGAATGAAAAATTTTTATTAATGAAAGTGCCCTACATGTCTATAAATAAATACGATTGGTTTTTATTAATTAATCACTGGTCTTACTTTTAATTACTATAATTAGTTAATTACTGAATAAGCTAAACACGCATTGTATTCTAAACATATATTACGACTGTACTTTAGATAACTTATGCAAATATATATATATGACCAGTTCGGAGTATGGGGCCGTAGGGGCGCCAACTTTAAGAAAAGATTTGAAGGCTCTGACCAGCCCAATCCTATTCACTCTCTTAAGCTTGCTTTTCAGTCTCAAGTGGGAAGGTGGTTGCGCTGTCTGAGCGTCCTGTCTGGGATTACAGCGCCGCCTCCGGCGGCCACCCTTCCCAATCCCCTGCTGCCCAATGCTAATCTAATTAAGTTGGGGGAGGGTGAAGTTTTTTACCACTTGCGTATACAGTGGGACATAGATGGGCGTCATAGCCCTCCATTCAGGGTTTAAGCTGGCTCAAAACATGCTGTCGCAAAAATGCTAAAATGGGGCAAAAAAGTTGTAGCAAAATGCTAAAAAATATTAGTTGCTTTCGTTGCTCGAAAAATCGTATCAATGAAATTATTTATATCAACGATGCTTAACAGGTGCTGTTAAGAATTTTGAAGAGGAAACAAAAAGGAACAAGAAAAGATCGCTGAAGTGCAAAACGGATATTCTGGAATCGAGGAATCCTGTTTTCAGAGAATAAACTGTGGTTAAAAATGCCTGTCGCATTTTCGCGATGGGCAATAATTTTTTCTTCGCATTTTCGAGCAACTCGTCGCATTTTGCGAAAAATGCGACTGCAGCTTAAACCCTACTTCCATTGCAATGAAATTTTGTACGCATACATATGGATAAGCTATCAACATCATCATCGTTCTCGTGTGTAATTCATGTAAGTTATATACCTACTATATGAAACTCAATATATACCTCAGGTTTGAATTAAAATTTTATTATTATAATATATGAAGTTATAACTTTGAACCCCCGCGCCCCCGCCATAACTTTATTGAAAAAGAAAATAAACAGGAACTAAAAATTAATTTTACTATTACTTGATTCGTATTATAATATTGCAGGCTTATGTTTGTAAATATAGTTATAGATAAATTAAGTTCACATAAAATTTAAAAAATTTTTAAAAATGTTTTTTCCCTAAATGAAATTCAGTCATATTTACAGCAATGCGGAAAATATTGACAATAATAAATACTGTATTTAATACGTAACGTCTTCCACCTTCAACCATGTTCTACCTTCTTTATTTATTGGCTGGTTCGTTGGATTACAGTAGCGCAAGAACAACATGGGTCATGCTGCGCCAAACGAGGTGTTTATTGCTTATAAATTGGGGTTGGGGGCTCGACTCCCACAAATATTTTTATTGGGTTGACTGAAGGGCATAGACGTAAACAGAAAGTTCATAAGTGTGTGTGGGAGGGGGGGTTATAGTCTCAATGGTAGGGTGGTGCAAAGCTACAACTCCACATATTCATATGTTATATATACAAAATGTCATTGCAAAGGGCGTTACAAACCCCCCTCAACAGCCCCTGCGTACGCGAGTGCTGAAGATATTTTGTCCCCATAGTGCTGATAGAGACAGATCTAAAGTGGTTAGGCAAATTTCACCGCACAGGGCGCCAAGCCAAGCGGTGGGAAAGGGGGGCTTCGAATGGCTTAATGGCCTTAACATGATAACAAGTCCAAACCCAGGCTGATGATCTAATCACTAAATATAAATAGGTTTTGATGAACCAATCTGATGTTTTATAAGTTTTAAAAGTGCAAAAATGATATGTTTACTTCAACATACTTTCCAATAAACTGCAGGCACAGGTTTAGGTTAATACAAAGAGAATGGTGCTGTCGGGTTCTCTGCAGGGGCAGACTGTGCGGGGCGCACCGGACCCGGTTCTGTGCGCCCTCATGGGCTATAGGACTTGCATCCTCCGATAATCCAAATTGGCGCAGTATAGCCCAGATGCTCTTGCGCCATAAAAAAACCAAACAATCAATCCTCAGATAATCCAAGGTATTCGCCCTTTGAGAGGACCCAATCCACCTCTGGTTCTCCGCATCTAGATCCTTCTTGCAACTTTCGTCCAGCGTTGGCAAGTCCTTCAACGGAATAAGTAAAGCATGTCTCCATACTGACGGTGCACCCATCGAGCGAGACAAAATGGGAAAGTCGCATTAGTAGTATGAAACTAGTGAGGTTCCGAGCAAAGGGGAGGTATGAACAATGATTTATCCGAAATCTCAGAATCCACTACTGGTCCCGGATTATAACACAAAGGTCACTGCCCAACTGAGAAGATTTTAGTATTTTTGGCCTAAGTTTTTATCAGGCATGACATCTTGAATCTAAGCATTGTAAGCAAAGCAATGTAGAACTAAGATATGAGAATTTGCGTTCTCTCTCTCTCTCTCTTTCTATGTATAAATTGACCAAAGGGTACCTGGCTTGTTTGTTGACCTCTAAAAAAAATTTTTCGAAGACGTAAATAAGTCGAAAGAAATTACTGATACTTTAAATACCTATGTAGGTTTCGTAAATAAGGTTCGGAGAAGAAAGAAGGTAAAGGTTTATGAAGGAGAAATAAAGATGGAATGTAACAGATATAGAATGTACATAAGGAATATTTCAAGGTGAATTTTTTTTGTGTTATAATTGATAAAATCTTGACATCTGTATAGGACAGTTTCAAGCCCTTTATAGAGCACTATGGTTTGGACTTCTGTCTTCTTTGGTCAGCTGTATTATGCGGCCGTCTACATTCATCTGTTGCTAAAGCCGGCCCTGATTCTATGTGAAATGCTGCATGCGAACCATCTGAATATAGTACAGTAAAACCTCCCGATGGCGACCACTCTACATTCCGTGAAAAGGTGGTCGGTCAGAGAAGTGGACTTCTTGTAGAGGTTTACGGAGGGAACCTCTCCAAAGAAAAAAATTGTCGTTAAAGTAGGTGATCACTTACCGGAAGTGGCCGTTTAGAGAGATTTTACTTTCTGAAATTTCTGCTTTCGTGAGTATTTTCTGAATGCAAAGGGCAGGGAGTGATAGCCTATAAGCTCCCAACAGAAAGGCTCTAAAACTTAAATGGTATTTAAAATTAAACCAATTTTTTTCTATAATAATAAAACCTTAAAAGGACAGGTTATCTCTAAATTGTTATTCCGTTCAAGATCAGAAAATAAACAGGATATGAAATTCTTTCTCTCCTACCTTTTAGTCTTCAAAATGTGGTTGCTTCTATAGAAGAATAATGGTTTCTGATGGTCTTTAAATGATGTAAAATTTAGCGCGGAATTTAAGGTGGCCCAAAAATCCGTTTACAAGAACAGTTGTTAAGGGAGCTAGTCGTTTAACGGAGGTGGTCGTACAGAGAAGTTTTACTGTATATACCGCATGAAGAACCCAACATGTAAATGACTAATTTATGTAGAGGTCTCACTTTTTGAACCAGCTCGACAATGATCAAGATCTACAAAGCGCCTCAATTTCTCCTATCGGTAAAAATGCATATTCCTTTTGGCCCAAAGTCATTTTCATATGTGTGTTTGTTCTTTCTGATTAGCATAAAGTCTAAATTTAACTCGAGTGCATTTATTTGAGCTCGTTCCAAAGTTTGCGAATTATGATCACATCAATTATGATCATTCCCACCCATTTATCCTGTCCTATTCACTCTCTCTCTCTCATGCACATGGGGACGGAAACAGGGGGGGGAGGAGGAGGAGGCAAGGGGCTCTAACCCCCCTTATCCAAAATGTGTGCAAAATGGTGGTCGGACAAGCATAGGCGTAAGCAGAAAGTTCACAAGGGTTGTTATAGGCTTAATGGGAGGGGTTACAGAGCTACAACTCATATATTCCTATGTTAAATATACAAAATTTCATTGCAATGGGACGGTGATCACAACGCCAATATGGAGAAGGGCATTCTATATCTGTAAAATGTCTTTTGTTCGTCATCCCCCACTTTGCTATTTGCATTGTATTACAACCCTCTTTCCTTTTTCTGCTGAGAAAATTTTCTTCCTACTGGCGATTTTCCGCTTTATGAAGGCTTTTCTCTTTAACGGGACTAAATAGTGCTTTCCGCTTCCGCGTTAGACAGTTTCCGTAGCTAATGTTAACTACCATTGACTTTTGAAGGGACCGTAAAAAAATTCCGTGTTGAGCAAGTTTCCGCTTTATGTAGGTTCCGCCTAAGACAGTTTTCACTGTATATTATTCAGTCCCAGCGGCAAATCTTGAAAATATTTTTGGGTGCGCACGCAAAACTAATACAGCGACTTATGGGAAAAATATTAACAAAGGCTGATCCAGAGGGGGCGCACCCCTTGAGCCGCATTTGTTTAGTCCTAATATTATTGATACCGTAGTGCGGCCCGCGGGCCTATGGGAACAAGAAAAATTGGCCCTTGGATTGAAAAAGGTTGAAGATCCCTGATTTAGCCCGACAGTTGGAGACAATTTGGCAAGAAATTCCGCAGGACACCATCCGGGATCTTTATCAGTCTATGCCACGCCGGGTGACAGCTTGCATCCAGGCCAGAGGTGGACCAACGCCTTATTGACTTCCTCCCTTTGTAACGGTCAAACTCTGCAATAAATCATTCAATTGTTCTGAAATTTTAATCGTTTCTTTTTCTATGTATGTTCTTCACATCCACCAATTTTTATCGCAATCGGACAACTCCTTCTTGGTGCGTCGATTTTTTTTTGTTATAGGGTGTAATATAACATACCTAATTATTTGGTGGGGGCAGGGGTCTGCTAAACAGCTTCGGTCCCTGTAATTTCTTGTCCCTGGCCCTGCTAACATACATACACTTAAACTGAGCTGAAACAGGACAGTACCATAAAATGCTGTCTGAACCGCCGCTTAGGTACGTTGACTAAACGGACAAACGGGAGCCTGTTCAGAATTTTATTTGTCATTGGCTTCTCACATCTCGTAGTACTTTGAGGCCGCCATTTGAGGTGGCGTCTTCGAAAGCAATCCTTGTTATCAATCCTTGAATAATATACCATGCTTCTTCATAGGCTTGTATTCAAGTCAGGGCCGGCAGGAGCCTGGCCTGAGTTTCCCCACAGAGCTATTCACATATATGTATATACAGGGTGTTCCAAAAACATCGAGTCAAAAGTATCTAGCCGTGATTCTTGTGCAAAATGGGCCATAATGGCCCTTTACATGGGGGGGGGGGTCGGAAATGAATACCCACGGAGTTATGCATACTTTTAGATTTGAGAGGTGGGGTCTCTAATAACCAATGGCGCCTTCAAACCAAAAATGAGCCTTACTTTAAATTTGAAATTCGGCGCTAAATTGGTTTTGAGGTGTGTTGGCATTTTTTGTTATTTCCGAAATTGGCGATTTGGTCTGATAATAGGCGCAATTTCATAGATAAAGATTTCAAGGTTCCTACGTAGGGCTGCAACTTCCAATTTTTCCCGAAGGAGCTCTATGAACACCGGGATGCCCCCTAGGTCCGTGGAAGCCCTCTTGATTCAATTAAGAAGTTTAGTTTAAAAAATCAAATTTTCAAATCTCACAACACCGATTAAAGAAGTTTACCGAAGGAGTGTTCCAATTTTTGCTACGAAGGGCAGGGCAGGCAATAGGGGGAAGGGTGAATTGCACAGGGACCCGGTGCGGCCAAGGGAGCCCGGTACTAAAAGGAATAAACCCTCCGCCCAGCATGCGTTAACAAGATCCGTATACGGACGCCTTACCAACTGCGTCACTGGGAAATCCCCTCCCCTCCCCCCCTACAGTTTAACCCTCTGACTGCTTATCCCGCGATTTCCACGGGCAACATGAAAGTAACAAAATTTGTTCATCCTGCGATTTCTACGGGTATGTATGCAATTTTTCGGTGTATTTAAAATCGCCCCCCGCTTTTCCCCCCGTTTAACCGCCTATAATGCATTTTCTACAATATTTAGACTTTGAGTCGTGCTTTGGTCAACAAATGGCGTTATCTTCGCCTAAATTTTCGTATTTGCATAGAGTTCACTAACTGATTTTGCAAGCGCTCCCTTTGTTATCGGTTTTTGTATTCAGAATATGGCTTGCAGGAAACGTTCAGCGAGTGGTTTTCATTAGTATACATGCTTTATATTTGTATTCTATAAAATATTCTATAATTGCATAAGCATTTGGGGTGGGGTTATGGGGGTATTTTATGATTATTTTCACTTTTTTGTGAATTCTAATGTTATTTTATTTTATTATTTGGTTGTTAAATTCTTTTGCTTATGGGTGGGGAGCTGAAATGGCCAAAATATTGCTTACGTAATACTTGAACACTTCCTAAATCGTAATTTAATCAAGATTTATTTTCAGAATTTTTGAATTTAAACGATTACTCTTAAAATTGATTTTTATGAAAGCCTGTTCTTATGCACGAAATTTATATTAAAAAAATCTTGTTTACAAAAATGTGCTACATATTTTAACTCTCAAATACATATAGATTTGAAATATGTAATAAAAATATATGCAATTTTTGAAGCGACTTTAAGAAAATGATTAAGCAGTTAAGAGGGTTCAAATTATTTTGCATACTTCCATACAAATCGCCACCCTCCCCACCTCTAGGATTCATACTAGATCCATCAATGCCCTCCACCTGCCAATCATAAACTTTTATGCTCCGAAAATTCTTTTATATTCGCTCATGATTTACAGCCAAATATTCGCCATTCTCGCCAAAAATTGGCGACGGCGGAAGTTGGGAAATTAAAGGCCAAACTTTCAAATACAATTTTCATTGGCTCGAAATTGTTAACTCCCACATGCCACAGATGCACAGCGAATAAGCTATCCTTTTTTTTTATAATACAGCCCAGATGCTGTGTATTGGATAAATACGTTTATTTTGGGAGCTACTTTTTTACATCTAATCATGCTTTGTTATTTGTTTATAGCCATAACTCCGTGGTTATTTATTTCCGACCCCCCATGTAAAGGTCTATTGTGGTCTATTTTTAGCAAGCATCACGGCTATATACGTTTGATTCGGTGTTTTCGGAACACCCTGTTATACAATCCCCGGGTGCTTTGTATCCCATATGTCCTTTGTCTTGCCCCTGTTGCCCCTTTGTCTTGCCTCAGTTGCCCCTTTGTTTTGCCCCGTTGCCCCTTCATTCTGGCTACAGGCCTACCTCTTCATGTATCGTGGCATCTTTGCTTTGCACACCTTCAATTAACTTTAAATCTTGTAAAGATTATTTTGTTTGACTTTGCCTTCACAAATTGTCATAGCTAGGATTTCAGAAGTGGTTGCTATGGCCGAATGGGGAGCTTGCGGTACTGAATTTCGATTCTGAATCTAGGAGCTATGGAACACTAATATAAATTACCAACTAATGGAGGAGACTTGCACTTACGCGTCTATATAGCTCTGCACTCGTGTCCTCTGCCACCTATAGCCGGCTTGTGAATTTTGTTTACCTATTGACGGGCGTTGTCCCAATTTGCTTAAAAATTAAAGTAATTTCAAAAGGTTATTGTTGCATGGAAAAAAGAAAAGAGAGTCAGTATTTAATTATCACTTTATTAATGCGTTAAACCTGCCTCTTTTCATTAGAAAATAAATACGAATTTTTGAGTTTTACACTGTTTATTTTTTCATATTGGTATTCGAAACCTATTATTTAGGAAGCAGACACCTGATATTATTTGTGTTATTTCAAATTTATGAAGGTGAGAATAATTTGATTTAATATTCCACAATGTGGTATTTAATTTTTAAAAAATTTGGTTTCAGCGCAGTTTGTTTTGTGATCTTATTTTAAAATGTCTGAATCAGTAAATTCTCAATAAATTATTCTGATGGCTTCACACGATTCACAGTTTTTTTAACCGTGGAATTTCCTGGTAAAACGAGAAAAAAGAACCGTTGGAATTTAATTTATTTATTGAAGAAAGTGAAAAATAAAATTTGGATATCCTCTTTTTTAATGAACCTGTTTTGCATATTTTCTTCGCTAATTTTTAGTTTAAGTTCAGTATATTTTAATATAACTTTTCGATAGGTAGGTTTATTTATTTATTGTATGCAGATATTCTTTTCACATATAATGGGTGTGCGTTATATTTTATTCGGCTTTCAATGTTTACAAGTCGATCGATTTGTGAACTCTCTGAGGTTCTAGGACAACGAGTGCTACATTCTAAAAATTCAGTGATTTAATTTTATATACGAGCATAAGGTGTACTATAAATAATTGTACATGTAAATTAATAATAAAATGATATTAATAATTCTGCAAAAACTATCTCTCAGTCATTTAACTAACTTACGGAAAATGCTTTCACTTCTTACTGAAGAGTGTGCGTGCGCATCCTGTTTCTAATGAGGGTAAATACAGGGTCTTTATAATTAAAGTTCCACTTTGAAATGGCCATAAAATGAAAACTACTGGACCAAATGTTATCAAACTTGGTAATGGCTTACAAGAGGTCATGGGATTTTATTTTCCGCAAAAAATAAAATAAAAATAAATAAATAAAATAAAAATAGAAATAAAAGTTAAAAAATCACCACCAGCGGAAATGGCACTGTATGCAATATTGTTAAACGAAATAAGACATGAAGACATCGTTTTAAAACGTTTTTAATCGTTTCTAAAACGTGTTACAAAGCATGTTGAATGTGGCGTCCACCATTTTCTGAAAGCAAGTTAAATCGCATTACTGCGTTCTCAACAGCAGCTCTTAGCATATCAGGAGGAATGTTGCGGACATGTCGGTGTATCGCATCTTTCAATTCCGCCAAATTGTTTATGTTATCACCATAAACAATTTGCATAACCCCACAAAGTTTCGTTTTAGAAACGATTAAAAACGTTTTAAACCGATGTCTTCATTTTTTTTTTTTCGTTTAACAATATTACATACAGCGCCATTCCCGCTGGTGGTGATTTTTGAACCTTATTTATTTTTTTTTTGCGGAAAATAAAATCCCATGACCACTTGTAAGTTATTACCAAGTTTGGTAACATTTGGTCCAGTAGTTTTCATTTTATGGCCATTTCAAAGTGGAACTTTAATCATGGAGACCCTGTATATTAAATATTAATATCAACGTTTTATATAAAGCGTATCAACGCGTTTCAAACTGACGTCACTATCCTTCATTAGGATTAGTTGGCTGTTGCAAACATCAAGTGAACACAAAGCGTTTACATTTCACGCTGTTCCTCTTCGTCCGATGGTAACGCCCTCTATTAGCAGAAAAGATTGGAAGTCGACCAATGAAATGGAAGATTGAAAAAGAACAAGGATCAGAAATTAGCCGGTAGTGATAAATAAGACCTTCCACGCGGTGCTGAAAGAAGGTGTAGATTTATGATCAATTACGTGATTTCTCGACTGTTCATGAATATGGAAATCTTGTAAGAAGGTTCACTCCAAAGATGTTATCTAGATTGTCAAATAATAAAAAGTTCTAAACACTTAGAAAAAAATTATGATTATCCATTCAGCAAGAAAAATATGTTCTACATCCTTAATACTAATACTAAACTCATTCATATTGTTTATTATCCCCAAGTTAGTTAGGTTTTTGGTGTACAAAAATCTTTAAATACAGTATATCGTAATTTATAGGAAATAATTTTTTTTGATTAAAAACAACCGCATCGTGACATTTTCAATTTAACTGTTTTATCAGGCAAACACGTGAATACATGTTGTTCAACGTATTCCAAGCCTCTGAACAATCTAAGCGGAATGACTATTAAGCACAAAGGAAAAGATCCCTTGAAGAGGGGAAAAAATGCCAAACTCGACTTAAATCGGTTGAAAATTTCCCCCATTTCCCTTTATCAGTCTTCATTTAAATGAGAAATATATGTGAGCGCTGTTCTCTCTCACTTAAACTTCATCGCGTATACCGTATACCTCCTCGCGCATTGATTGCTGGCCCTTTTGCTATCCACGCATTCTGTATAAAATATGCGCGCATACTCTAGCCCGTGTCATAGATAACACATAATGATAATACTATTTTCCGTCCCGCCGCGAGTTATCATCGTTAGCTTGGTGATTACGCTGCTGCTCGATGTTGTCGAACGCAGAAATAAAATCAAGAAAATTGGACAGCCAAATTAGTTCCGATGAAATCGTGAGCGTTTCCACCGAGTCCGACGCACCTCAGACGGCAAAGAAAACCTCTTGTTCCCCAATTAAATTAATGGAATTAGTGAACATGGTGACGGTTTAATTCCTGTGTTCCTTCCAATGAGCGTATGGAACAGAACAAGCTAAGTGGAAGGGGAGAAGGGGCAGGAATTTACTTTTCAAGTAGAGGGATAAATGCCACAATGTAGCCTGATTGGCTGTCTATTGACCTATTGCGTGATAACGGCTCTATCTAGGGTATTTGGGTTAGATTACCTGCTATATAAATTGGAGTCATTTCATGGCTGGCAATGTCAGCATTCTTTTCCCCATTGAAATTGCCACCGCGTCTTGGGAAGCGATACACCTTTAATTATTTCTGACAGTTTCTTCCTATGATTAGGAGAACTATATTTGGCAACACCTTGCCATTAGTCTCCAATTAGCATAGTCGAGATCAGATTATGGCGTTAGCACCAAGTTGCCCAAAAATTTAATGGCCCATGCAATTGACGTTAAAATGGTAAGTGTGAGTTGTTAAAAGAAAAGTGCTTTTAACAAATGGACTTTATTGGTGCGAGTATTACTGCCATATAAGATTCTATAAAATAAATGATAAAAAGATGACATTAAATCGTGAAACTTAAACGATTACGATAGAGTATCGATTAAAGGAACGAACATGATCCTAATGGTCGGGAGTATAATATGTAAGCGATCCCTCTAATAAATATTTAGTGAAAAGAATATTGTATTTACCCCGCTTAAATGAATATTGGCTATTCCAGCAAATATCATTCAAATGGGAGGAACATTCAATTACATATTGAAGCAAATACACAGCATCATGTGTACAGTTAGATGTTCTGGTACAATAGTGTTGATTGCACACATGATAAACATGAGATATTATTGAAAAGAATAATACTGAAAAAAGTACCATGCGCACCTGAGTATTTCTAAAGGAAAGACAAAGAACTAACATATATTTCACTGGCGTACGCAGGGTAGTGTTGATGGAGGTTGTAACTCCATTTCAATGAAATTTTGTGTATTTAACATAGGGATATATGAGTTTTAGTCCTATAACCACCATTAAGCCTATAACCCCCCCTTATGAACTTTCTGCGTACGCCTAATGTATTAGTTATACTGTATATATATATATATACCTGCTGTATTAGTTATACCGAAAGAAATCTGTTAAAGCTTTCGTATTCAGAGCAGTCCTGAAGAAAATTATGGAGAGCTGATTTCAATGGATGGCAACATTATGAAAGAACTCAACAGACGTATTAAACTTGGCTGGAGTGCATTTGGAAGAAACAGTTTTATCCTGAAGGGGAAATTGCCTTTGTGTCTAAAAAGAAAGGTCTTCAACCAGTGTGTATTGCCAGTCCTCTCTTATGGATCAGAGACATGGAGTCTAACAGTTGGAGCAATACGAAAGTTACAGACAACGCAAAGGAGCATGGAGAGGTGCATGCTTGGAATAACTAGGAGAGATCGAAAAAGAAACACTTGGGTGAGAGAGCAAACTAGAGTAGAGGACATCATTGTTAAAGTAAAAGGGCTGAAATGGCGATGGGCTGGGCATATTGCAAGAAGAACTGATCAACGATGGACAACAGAAATTCTGAACTGGATTCCAAGAGACCACCGAAGACCTAGAAAACGTCCTCAAACTAGATGGGTGGATGAAATAAGAAAACAGGTTGGGGTGACGTGGAAGCGAATTGCTCAGGATAGACTTGTGTGGAAAGCATTTGGAGAGACCTTCATCCAGCAGTGGATAGATAATGGTTGAATATGATGATGATATATATATATATATATATATATAATCATAGTTGGTCCCATAAACCATTTTTATTCCGTACTAGCTTTTCAGAAGATTTTTATTATTAAGAAGAGGCCCCTAGCCATTGAATAGACCTTGGTCCGATAAAACTTCTGAATAGCGGACACCTCAAAACCTGAGCATCTGCCTGCGAGATTATCAAATACTCGCAAACAAAAAAAACCAAAAAATTGTTTTCTTCGCATTGTGGGAGCCGAATCCACATTTTCTGGATAGCCGGTCAAATTCTCTAGCTTCTAAGCTTCGGGCAACCATCATTCCCTCATCTGCGAGCGCATATAAGTCTTTCCCGACGGAAAAGTTTGCGCAGAATGGTGAGGGTTTGCCTGCTTTTTAACCAAAGCGATGAATCAAAGAAATAAACGTCTGGAAAACGACAACCATTCTTTCCTTTGCGAGTATTTGATCATCAAATACAATCGCATCATCCATTACGATGAGAGTTACTCTAATTAAATAATAATGCTCGTCTCACTTTCCGGACGTTTGGCTTTTTTAACTCGTCGCCATGGTTTAAAAAAGCCGCCAAAGGACCGCGCCGTACTTGGCGAACTTGTCTGTAGTGTAAAAAACTATATATATGCTTTTAGGTGGGAGAATGATCGTCGCCTGTTGCTTAATGAGTAGAGCACTTGACCGGCAATCCAGAAGGTATGGGTTCGGCTCCCACCAGGCACAGAAAAATTAGTCTTTTCTTTGCGGGTATTTGATCATCTAATACAACCGCATCATCGGCTGTGATAAGAGTTCCACTAATTAAATATCTGTCTGTTATTTGCGTAGGTCAGAAGATAACAAACACTGGGACTGAACATTTGAAAAGTGCCCGTTAAATAGAGGTGTTTGCTAGTGAAGGAAACCTGTTAAAGAGGTTTTGTTGAATATATTCTTGGCTACAAATTCGTTTACTGAGTTTTGGGTGTTTCCATTTTCTGAGAAAAAGGGATGATCGGAAGTTAGTAGCATCATAAGTGTGTAGTTATGTGAGCCCTTCGGGTTTGAGCCTCTCCCCTTTCAATAATTTAAAATAAATTGAAGTTTTACATATGTTGTACTGTATGTAATATGTATTTGCCCCCCAAAATAATTTTTAGCATTCTATGGGGCTGAATGGCGCTACGTAAGACCAGGGCCGGCGCAAGCAAATTTGGCGCCCTGGACGAACAACGTGTGCGCCCCCTCCGTAATAAAAAAAAAATGCACACTCCAATACATGTTGCAACAATCGAAAAGTGAAAACATACCGCACATTCCGCCTTCTCACTATAGTTCTAGTTAAAAAATCATGAAATCACAGATAAAAAAATGATATATAAATGAAATCACAGATAAAAAATGATATAAAAAACATATAAAAATGATAATCACAGCTTAACTAACAAATAAATGATCTCCCCCACCCTCAAAAAAAAAATCTGGTATTTTGCTGTTGAAGGAAAAAATAGTAAATCTCAATGCCTTATAATAATGCACAAAGATACCAAAAAGAAAAAGCGTCCCCCAAGTTTAGTACGGCAGCGGTACTGCTCGCACCACTAAAATACACACACTATTGATAGTGGGAAAATATCATTCAAAATTAAGTAAGTTGGTTAGAGGAAAATTTGTTAATATATAAAAAGCAAGAGGACGAGGGTATCGAAAACAAAATGGATAACAGACATTTAGAGAAAAGTGTAAATATTGGTGAAGGCATTCATCTGAAAATAATACATTCGGTTCCATTCATTTATTGCCACGTTTATCTCAACCATGCTACGGTATTGCCTTTAAAAAAAAAAATTGCCTTGATGCCACTCTAGGCGGCTGCCTAGAGCGCCTAGTCGCGCCGGGCTTGTGTAAGACTTGAAAACATGAAAACGTTCCCAATGTCTTTGTTTAGTTTTAAATCAAATGATATGAGAACTAAATATATAATAATGTAATATATGAGAACTAAATATATAATAATATAGTATACAAGAACTAAATATATAATAATGTAATATATGAGAACTAAATATATATAATAATGTAATATATGAGAACTAAATATATAATAATATAGTATACAAGAACTAAATATATAATAATGTAATATATGAGAACTAAATATATAATAATATAGTATACAAGAACTAAATATATAATAATGTAATATATGAGAACTAAATATATAATAATATAATATATGAGGACTAAATATATAATAATGTAATATATGAGAACTAAATAGATAAAGACTAAATTTCTCTTACCTGTATCAGTGAAGGCTATGAGCGGGAGACCCCCTCCCCCGCTTCAGGCTTCAGGGCCCGATTATCGCATAGACAAACAAAACAAATGTTTAGGGACCCGTTTTTTTTGGGCGGGCCCAGCGCGATGAACACCCAACGGTACTTTAAAATCCTTGCCAATTCGTTCCAACAAATTAATTAAAACGCAAAGCGAGTTTGTGAAACGAAGTTAAAATATTAGAATTTTGCAGATAAAGTTAGTGAATGGTCCCTAGAAAATATCTTTAAAAAATTAATAAACACTTACAAACGTTAATTTAATAACCTCGTAAAGCTATCTGACTTCATTTGAATACAAATTAGACTAATGAACGTAATTACAATGGTTAATTCAATTTCCTCAAATTAAAAAAAAATATTCGTCTGGTGAGAGATTAATATTTTAGTAATAATGCTTTCGGAGAAAAGAATTATCATTATTGAATTATTTAAGTGAAATAAATCAAATAATTGTGGGCATAAAATTTAATAACGCTTTAACAAATTTCATTAAATTTTTTTTTGTTTGTAGCATACGAACTGAAACGAATGGTATAGCTCTAGATATAAAAAGATTTCTTCTGCATATATAATATTTTTTGTACTTCTGTTCGGGTTTGCGTATTGGAATTTTACATTTTTTTAAATTTTTTTTATGAAGAGGGGGATTTTTATAGAAATAAAAATTTCTCTTATAAAGCATTTTATTTTATTGTTAATAATATAGTTCAAATACGGGGGGGGGGAACTTATCCCATACCTATAGTTCGTTCGCGGAAAGTTAGCGTAACTGGTTTTTCGCGCGTGAAAAACCAGTTACGCCAAGACGTTCTTCTCTCTACTGCAATGGAACAACCCGTCTGCTACTTCAGTAAACGGGACCTGACCGCCAACTTTTCGCGAACGAACTATACTCTTACACATGGCCTTATTTCTAATTATTGTATGTAATTTACATAGATAAGATTAAAAACTGATCAAATGGCGAACAAAATAGATCACTCTCAAGCTTTCGAACGTATCAGCAGCAGTCTTTCATCATGAATGATGTCTACATTAGAATATTCCGATAAGAAGTGGTCTAATAAAAGCTAAAAAATAGGAAAAACGATTAGTACTAAAGAATTGTATATACGTAAATACGAGGAAAATAAAACGGTATAAACAAAATAACATTTCCACCATGTGATCACATACATTTTGCATGTATTTACGTATATAAATAGCAGCGTAGTAAAAGTGGAGTTCAAACCTGGCCCATTAGATATGAAGGCCTATTTTTCTCCTTAACTCTGAAATACTCTTTCCAATTCCCCCCTCCCCTAATATAATCCAACTACTGTGATATAACTATGAAGTATATACTATTTTAATAGCTACTTTAACTCCTCCCAATAATTTTTAAATTGATATGCTCCTGTATGTGCAAATAGCATTAAAAATGCTATTTTGCTATTTGCACTCAGGCTCTCGAAATTATTAGAATTCGCTTTGACCACATTTTTATTTGTCAATTTCTTCTCGATTTAGCATTTTATTGCAGATTTTTATACTGTTTTTATGATTGAACGAAGAGAATAATATCCAGTGGTCCTTCTGCTGTCTCATTCATTCATTCATTCATTTGTGTCTCATGGACTAAAACAAAATATGACCCATGCTGTATTAAAAAAACAAACAGTTTAGATTAAACAGACAAACAGTGACAGGGAAACCGAGCCTCTCTTGCACAGGGGATCAAACCCCAGAGAACGGATCTCTAGAGAGAAACCGGCAAGCAGTGTGTACTTTCTGGAATACAGTGGAACCTGTCTAAAGTGACCACCCTTGGGGCTGGACTTTAGTGGTCACCACAGAAAGGCGGTCACTGTACACGACAAACTTTGATACATGCATGACTCTCTTTACCAGTTCTCTCTCTTATAAAAAGTGGTCACTTTATTCAGGTGGTCCATTTACCAGGTTCCACACACACACACACACACACACACACACACACACATAAGCCTGGATTACTTGTATGGTAACCGAATGTTAAGTTTACCACAGCATTAGCGTGGAACAAGGATACACGAAACCGTCCTTTGACCGAATTGGTGAATGAGATTGCGCATAGGGGCGGACTGGACCTCCGGTCCAGTGCGCCCTCGTGGATGATAGGACGTGCGCCCTCATGGACGATAGGACGTGCGCCCTCCGTTAATCCAATATATGGGCCCTTTGGGAAAACCCAGTGCGCCCGTGATTGCACATCTCTGTCTCAGAGTTAAGCAGCCCTTTTCATAATGGAAAAAGAGTAAAATACAATGCAAGAGCAATTATCAATGTATCCTTCTGTTCTCAGACGCAGCCTCGATGACCTTATCTTTAAAGGCCAATAAGAAACAACAGTCCGATTGCCGAAAGTGAAAAAAATTGTACTTTTTTTGGCAACCACGACACTATATTCCAAATGAAAATATTTTGATATGTTTTTAAAGGTGAGGTCCTCAAACGAAAATATTTCGACGTGCCTTACTTATGTTTTTTAATTGCGGCAACTGAAGGACAGATTACAAGCACACACCTGATTTGTCTTAATCAAGATCAGAGGACATCTATGTCAAATCCAGTTGGACAAATGGCAAAAATTCGTCATTAGCAGGCCAGTTCTATATCAATCATCATTAGTATCCAGTAACATATACTTTAATGCGATGATATGAAATAAATAACTCATTCATTATCTGGTATGATTACTATGTTCAGAAATTCTCCGCAGTTTAGTAATTTTTCAAAGCGCACTATTACGCACGTGCGCATACACACACACAAGCAGGTATTAGTGTTCTGATGCCACGTTTAAAGCCGGATTTTTCCTCCAGTATTACTTCATTGACGACCGCTGGAACAAAGGAAAAATACTTTAAGTTCGAAAATTTTAACAAGTTTTCGATGTGAGCAATTTCAATTATTAAAAGATCGTTGTACGCAATTAATGTACGCAGGTTTCTCAATTGCAACATGCAATTGATGCATGTGATTCTTTTGAGCGCTTCAGAAATGTTGCATTGAAGTGTACAATTCTATCGAATACTACAAAAATTGTTGTATATGTTCGATATACGTAACGTCTTAATCACTACAAAATCGTTTGGTACACTTAGAATATTTGTATACAGTTTTTCGTTATGCATTTTGAATTAGAACTTAATTTTACTATATATTATAGTCTTAAAAACTTTATTTGCTTGTATTAGGTATATGAATGTGGGCTTGCGTGTTAAAGTTTGGTGAGATTTAGGTCCTTGATTATTTTGTATTTGGATTTTTTTTTTAATTTATGACGCAAGGATAATATAGGTCATACTAGTTCAGGGTTAACGGTAATTGAAAGCGTTATTGCTACGGTGCTTTAAACCTGGAATCAAGAAGTATTGCATCAGTACCACACCAGTATCGCATCAGTATAATAGAAGTATTGACAGTATAAACTATATAATTTCAAAGGATTCTATGTGCAGTATTTGTTTGTATATTATAAAAATATATAAACAAATATTGGCCTGTACTGCACTAGAGATCACATGCGACATGTATGTTTAACCTGTACTATGAGCTACACTAATATATTAACACTAATTGCTGTACTAACGTTATATCTTGATTTTGTATAATATTATCTTCATTTTGTATAATATTATCTTCATTTTGTATAATATTATCTTCATTTTGTATAACATTATCTTGATTTTATATAACATTTTCTTGATTTTGTATAACATTACCCTGATTCTGTATAATATTATCTTGATTTTATATAACATTACCATGATATTATGCAACGATCTTATTTTAGTATATTTCGATGCATGCCGAGTAATTGAAATTCCATATGTACTTTTCAAAAATTTTCTGAAGAGATCGGGCCGGATATGTTTACATTTGGACTTAACAGCACTTTTTCTTTCTTCACGATGCTTTTCTCGTACTGGAATCGCAAATTTCGCCGGTAGTGTATTATTTAATAAAAAGCAACCAAAGAAAGATGAGGTATATTAAACTCTCGTTCTCTGTCTCTCTCTCTGGGAAGAAAAAGATGAGACAGAGGTGAGGAATGATGACCGAAAGAAACAATAAAAAGTTCACGGCATCGAAAGTTTATGACAGAAAGAACAAACACGGGCAAAACTGATCCTCGTTCGTTTCTTTTACATGCAATGCACGATCCCTATTTACACACCATTACGTTTTCTCGATTTCATTTCATAGGCATGGAGACGTGCCTACACATAGTGAAAAACTTATAGCGCCTAATTTCGAAATCATCGCCTAATTATGGGGTGAAACAGCCCCCCTCTCGTCTCCCCGCAAAAGCAAATAGTGCTTCAATTGGACTAGCACAGATAAAGAAACGAGATAGGGAAAGCCGTGTTGCATACGACCTTCGTTCGAGTCCATCTCGTACCTCTGGCGTATCTATTTGCTCATCTCTCTTTCTCGCCTCTCGTTCAATCCGCTATTTGATTGGCAAAAACTGACCGGAGGGGTCCTTCACAAAGCGATTGATCAAAAGCTGTTGGAATTCTTCGTCGATAAATATAGGCCGACGGTTCTTGGACCGTATAAGCGAAGACGTTTCCTGTTTTTTCACACGTGGATATTTTTATTCCTTTGACATAAATAAGAAACGTTATTCATAATGAAACCAGAATTTACGTCATCGGCTGCATGCAGTAGAATCTTTTTGAAGTGGTCATCTGTAGGACTAGATTGCAATGGTCACCATAGGCAGGCGATCACCATGCACAACAGACCTTGGCACATGCACGACTGAGACCCTACCAGCTCTATCTTATAAAAGTGGTCACCTTATACAAGTTGCCACTTTATCAGGTTCCACTGTGTCAGCAGGACAAATCCATAGAATCAAAACTTAGTACCAAATAAGTTAAAAATTAAACTACATTGACTACTCATGGAATATAAAGAAATATTACGTATCTAATGCATTTACAGAAAAAGTTATGCTTACAACATAAAAGTTTATACAATCAGAAATGTGAAGACTTGTAAAAAAATCTTAGAAAATATTTCCAAATACATTTATTATTTAGTTCGGAAAGATTTTATAACATACACTCCGTTGCAAACAAATCAACGTACCCTAAAATAAAATCGTCCGATTTTATTTATATTAATTTACTGAGATGCGCAATTATTTTTTGTCCCTGGTTTTTCCGATCTAGCTTTAGCACATCTTTCAGTTTTCTGCTTTATATATGTATATGCATTACCATTCTTGAAAATTATTAATAAAAATTATACACATTTTAATTTCTGAAAATTATCAATAAAAATTATATTACGTCATCATTTCCGAAACTTATTAATAAAAATTATATTACGTTATCATTTCTTAAAATTATTAATACAAATATAGTTTATACATATTATTGTTTCTAAAGCTTTTTAATAAAAATGATAGTGAAAACCATAAAGCTGAGTTGATTTTTTTTTAGATTTTTGATTTATTGTGGTTCTGTCATTTTTCTTACTTAATTAACGAAGATGTCCCTACAACAAAGGGAACGTACGTCAGATTCAAAGTGGAAATGTTTTGCATTGTTCATAAAATCCTGGTTTGGTAAAATATCCTAGAAACGGGAAAAATATCTAGTAAACGATACTTATAAAGTTATTACTTATGAACTGAGACACTGAGTTCATTTACTGTATAGGTTCTTGCTTTAGAAAGTGTATTTACCAGGCATTTTCCCAGTTTCATGGAAATTCTACTAATTAGGATATCATCAAACACTGGAATTTCCACTTTCAGAATCTGTCATCAATGTAAAGTTTTTCCTCATACTTCTTTATGCTAGCTTCAATTATCAAAATCAGAGGCGTAACCAGGGGTGGTTTTGGGGGTTGTAACCCCCCATTGCAATGAAATTTTGTATATTTAACATAGGAATATATGAGTTGTAGCTCTGTAACCCTTCCCATTAAGCCTATAACCCCCTTATGAACTTTCTGGGTAAGCCTATGATTTATATAATAATTCATATTTGGTATTAATTACGTTCTAAGCAATAAATTATAATTGTAAATCATTTGACGCATTTTCATTGATTATTTTAATTTTTTTAATTGAAATTGTATGATTAAATGTTTTCTAAAGTACTAGATTTTGGGACTATACCGGTTTATGGCAAACGTGATATTTCTACTTCCAATGACGAGATTTACAAAATTGTAAAAGTATATTATAGCCCATAGATATGTTCCCGGGATGTACTCAAATGGCATATAGTGGCCAAACAATAATTTCTAATTTCATCACGTACATCAATAGTTTTCTCTAAAAAATTGGCTTTTTACGTTACATTTGAAATACAATTTTTTTATAAAACCTATATGCAGCACAAGTCTTATTCCGGTACATCTCGTGGAGATGATAAGTATATATGATTTCCATTTTAAATTATACCTGCAAAGCAAATAGGATTAAAGTTTTCGCGTTTGGAATTCGCTGCTAATGAGACATGTAATTAGCAAATAATTAACTAACAATTAGCAACATCTTATTTTTTGAAATTTTTCTTCTTTCTTAATTGTAAGTATACTAATTACAAAAAAATTAAATTGATATATTGATAAATAAAAAAAATGTCCCCAACTTATATATACACCTTAAACCTTATGCAATAATTTTTTGCCACCCACGTGTCTAAGTAGCTCAAACTAGAGCTTTTTTATATTTGGAGAAAAAGAGGCGCCGTCCTCATCCTGGACGGCGCCTCTTTTTCTCCAAATATAAATAAAAAGCTCTAGTTTGAGCTGTAATTAAAACGTGGGTGGCAAAAATTATTGTATAATAAATTCCCCCACGAAAACTCACAAAAATCTCGCCCCGGAGGCTTTTCTGTGTTGACCATATTTGGCAATTGTGTTATCCCTGTGAAGGGTAATAATATCAGACACATTAAACCTTGGGAAGAAAACGTGTCTTTTGTTTGGAAGTGCGAAAATTTTTGCATATTTTAAGACCAACAGCTAAGCGCTAGCTCAACTAGAAGCCGAGATATGGAGGGAAAAGCAAACGCTGTTTTAATGTATTTAGGATTTAAAGGAAATCTAAATTTACATTCGTATTTAAGGTACAAGATTTCTTAGTGAATAACTTTTGTCCATGACTTCTAATGGAGATTTCTCAATTTTTCATCGAATTCAAATACTGTAAAACCTCCGAATATTGGACACCTCGGAAAGGGAGAGAGAGAGAGAGAGCTGTCCGCTATTAAAGAGGGTTAGGGTATAAGCAGCATTGGGACTGGGAATTGACAGGCGTTCTTTAAACAGAGGTGTCCGCTAGTCGGAATTGTCCGTTAAGGAGCTTTTGCCATATAATCAGTAGTTTTAAAAATAACTTTAGCATGTTCATGGCTCACATTATTTTAAATTTCATTGAACACTTTTTCTTAATTTATTTTTACTGACATTGCATATACTATGCACATAAGCGTTACATAAGCTAAACGCTCCCATGAACCATATGCTAATCATTTTTTCGTATCGCTTCATCACCATTAACGAAGTTGCCATTAAAACGAGCTAAAGAACGGAAAAGATTATTATTTGTTGGCATCCCTTTATAAGCTGTGTTCAGCGCGTCGGCCGGCGCACGAACTTAACATCCGCCTGATTCTTATCGTCGGCTAAACACACCGTGAACTATGCTCTATTTTACTCTGTAATTTATTAAGCTATTAAAGAGATTCTGTACCGAAATCAAAGATAAATGTGTGCGTTATTAAGTTGTAAAGTACAAATTGATTTTTGGCAGGTCGAAAATTAAATGCCCGTTTACGTATTTCCCCCACCAGTCTGTCTGTCTGTCACTGCTTGTAGGCCAAAAATAAGGTAATTGACCAACTCCCTCATCACTTCTGCAATAATATTATATGTACGAAAGCAAAATATGTACGGTTTCATGTTATAGTCTAGGATTCTAGAAAAGTTTCAGGGCTATGAATTAAGCCTAGAGTTGGCATTTTGATATAGTGTTAATAGTCTATCGAAGTATTATTTTATCTTGTATAAATCGTGCCTGCTTGTTAAGGTATTGGGGAGATTGAAATCCCCTCTCCTTCAATACTAGTATTAGAAAACACTATAATTTCTTTGGAAATTGTTTTTGTATCCTTTGAAAACATATTAACCTGTTTTTCCACTTTATTTTTCTAGTGTCTATTCTTGTAAGTCCGCTGTTATACGAATATTCTTGCAAGTATTATCTCTCTATATATATATTTATTCTAGGCAGTTAGTCTCCCCATTATTCTCTCTCACTCTCTCATCCTGTCTCTCCAATGTATAAATTCCCATGATCAGTAATCCTTAATATGGTGTAATGTCTGATGAGAGATCATTTGTTCACGCTGTTGTAACATACATACCACGGACGCACCCACATATACACGAAAATGTGTTAAAATTACTTATTGCACACTTACATTTGTGTGCAAAATAAACGTAGCCGCAGAACCGTAGAGAGAATGGCGTTGTCCCCCCCCCCCTGGAAATGTAGTCAGCCCCCCTGAAAAATATTTTTTCTCAAAATCAAATATTGTAGAATTTTATTTTAAATTTTTTGTTTTGTACGAAATTGTACATGATAATGGAAATTGTTCTTTGACGTTAAAAATGTATTCAAAATAGCTTTCTACGGTAGATCTTGTGTATGTAATTTTTTTTATATACGTTTGAGTCTTCATATACTTTATAATAAGGATAAGAGAAATTATAGAGAGGTATACTAAAATTTACAAGTTTTTAATGCAAAATTTATTTTAAGAAATTTATTTATTGATGTTAAATATATTAGTCTCCTTATATATTTGGTATTATTAAATATAGTTAGAGGGTCAACTAGGCTAGACACATGAATTTTGGGCTCCTGCTAATATGTAACACGTCTTGTAAATAATAGTGTGTTGTGCGGGTGCATTATGATCTATTTTTATTTCAACGTATTCCCTTGGGGACTTACAAGCAAATCTTGGTCCTACAGAGAGATGTAATTTTGTTTTAATATTGATGGCAGATAGAGCTATAACATATGGGAAAACATGGCGCCACGTATACCTAAAACCACTCTACCATCTCCAAATAATGTTCAGGTTCAAGCTCTATCCGAAGATTTGTCAACATTCCATAAACAATGGTCCAGCGATCTTAATACTTTAAAAGATTTGCTAAATAATAAGATTGATAAAACATTGCAATGTGGATCCCGTGAGAAACAATCCGACAAGGTAAGCGTTCATAAATTCAAAAGGGAAATTGTTAACGAATTCTATCTACAAATTCAATTAATTGCGGAAACCTGTAAGTGATAGACGGAACCAATTCGAAGTGAAAATCAATGATATTAATAATACACTATTTGACCTACAAAATGATTTTGAGCAGAGTGAACAATATTCTAGACGTTCATGTCTCTTAATCCACGGTCTTCCAGAGCAAGAAAACGAAAATCCAGTTTTAGCAGCAATTGATTTTTTAAATGAAAAACTGAATTCCAGCCTAATTATTACTGATATTGTTATAGCTTACAGAATTGGCTTTAAAAGGGATTCATTTCCTACTGGCAGAGTTAGATCTAGGCCCCTAATCGTTAAATTCATCGGAATGACGCCAATAGATTCTATTTACGCTGATAAACGAAAGTTAAATGGGTCTGGTATGACGATCGGCGAAAACCTGACAAAACCGAGGAAATGATTTTTTAATAGACTTCGAACTGCTGGATTGACTTGTTAGACCATGCATGGTAACATCTGCTTTTTTGACAGGGCTAATAAAAAAACATCCTTAAATCACTCTGCGAAACTAACCGATTTGCGATTGATTAGTATTTTTACCCCAATCATTATATCGTCAGTGAATCTTACACTCTCTGGATATTTTTCATCAAATATTATAAATATGTGTTAATGCTGTTTTTGTTCGTTGCTTTCGTTTTGTGACTCTTGATATACCCTGAAATACGATATTAACTGTTCCATTCAAATGTTGGCCTCCTTGCAAAATATTTAACTTGTTGTTTGGAGTCAAACTGATATTTGTCCCAATATGAGTTTGATACGACATGGCTTTTGCTATCTTTCAATAATAACAAAACCCAGTTAACTGACTAATCGTTCTTCCTTATGCCTTACAGACTTTACAATTATCTACTGCATTATTATTGTGTGCTATAGATATTTTTGAGATTACCAGAAGGGAAGAAAAATTACACAAATTCAATTTATCTACTGTTGTTATTATTTTCCATGTTTTTCATAGCTTTATCGTAGTACACACTTTTTATTGTTTTTGGTTGGTGTTTTATTTGTATATCCATCGCAGAATGACCCTTGCTGTCCTTGTGCCATAAAATTACGACCAACCATTTTTACATACCCAAATCAATATTGCAGCATGGTCTTTGCTGTCCTTGCATAGTGATAAAACCAACTACTCATTCATCATTATGCCTTTCAGACGTCACCAATATCTAATGTTTTGTTATTGTGTATCTTAGACATTTTGGAC
>QLNU02015359.1:14796887-14840145 GCA_006491805.2 Dysdera silvatica
ATTAGGATGTATTTAATAGATAATATGTTCTTTCTGCAGAAGGAAATCCAAAATACTATTTTTCTTTAACAGTGGGGCATATTTGCTTTTATGAGTCCACTTGGAAATTTTTAATCAAAAGAAGAATTAAAGACTACGTCATGAAAACTGAAAGTATATCATATTGATGAAAGTATATGAAAGCTTCAAGTTTCATTATTTAGCTATAATCCAGTAATACCAATTGCAAATAGTAAAAATGTAGGAAAAACTTTCAAGTCATTTCAGACAAAGAGCTTGCATAATTTCACTAAGGGCAGTTTATATTTTATCAGCAGTTGACAATCAAGGGAGAGAGAGTTTTATATCAAGGGGAAGTAAACCTACCAAATTAGTCACTGAATATTTTATTGTAGAAATAGGACAACACGAGCAAAATAGACAACAGTTGAAAAGCATAAATATGGGAAAAGAAACCTATTAATCAATTTAGAAAAATTAGAGAAACCAAAAGTTGCAGCATCATGAATTCATTATTTTGGAAAGAAACAATACAGAACTTGATAATGGGGAAACAGTGAAATCGAGTATATTGTAATGAAAAGGAAATTAATTTCTGAAGAAATGTATCGGGCGGACAACTTAAAATGTAGTCATTTAATAAGGAGATGTGAAGTACACCTTAATGTTAAATTTTAATGGCAGAAATTCATCAAAAATAAGTGCAAATTTACCACGATATAAATAACTTGAAAGAGAATCTGGTATGTCTAAACTGATACCTGAAAAAACCAATGGAAATATATTGTTAACACAATTACGAAAAGCACAGCAGAACCGACAATTCAGGATATTAAAATTAAGCAACTCATAATAATTACATTATTTATAAAAAGAGGTGATATTATAACAATTATAATGAAGTGAAGTTCTTCAGAAAACATACTGGGATTGATTGATTGATTGTTTGGCTTTTTTATGGCGCAAGAGCATCTGGGCTATACTGCGCCAAGGAAAAAAAAAACATACGGGGAAGGTATTGAAAACAGTGAGTGGAAAATTGAAACAGACAATGATATGTTGGAAGACATAGAGCTTGTGGGAGAAATGAAGGAGTAGGAGAGCTCATGTAGAAAAAAAAACACATTCAGAAAGAATGGAAGAAGCTAGAGTAGTTAATAGAATTATAAAAACCAACCCAGAAGAAGTAAAAAATATGGGAAGCTCCAGAAAAAGATAGCTGCATGAGGCTGAGGAAGATCGCAGAATATGGGTGATAAGAGAAACACGAAGGAAAGCTTTTGATAGAGGAGAATGAGTGAAAATAGTTAGTTGGTTGTATTTTTATAGCGCAAGGGTAATAAGCGACATTCTGCGCCAATGGACAACAATTGTTAAGGAGGCCTATATCCTTCAGTCAGTGTTACATCAAGATAAGAAAAAGAGGATTGAAAGGACAAATAATATGGATTTGAATTGTACGCGACATTTATGTGATTTTAACTGTGGTAGGACCTTTGTTTCTATCCAATGATCGTTAGTCCTTGACCTTCCAAAAGCAGAACACATAGGTGATGTGTATATGTATGCTGATAAATATTTGTATAAGTAAGTACTCAGCTTCGGCTAAGTGAGACATCATTAGCGACAGAATTGTAAAAGCAAATGAGGTAAAAGGATATCGATTTCCCATCTTTTTAGTTCACCTTACAAAAGATTATTCAGTAGTGAAACGAGCAAAAATTGTTTGAAGCACGCTACCCTGATCTATATTTCGTTGAGGACGTCATCATTTCTGCAGCTAATCCATCTTTATCACCTCAAGGCATGATACTGTATCTCTTAACTGGAATCAGAGAATTGGATTGTAAATGAGTATCCAAAAGTTCTAAACCATAGGCAAAGTACTGATTGACAATGTTAAGTTAACTGATTTCTGGAACCATGGATGATATCATTTATATTATTATTATATATCATTATATCAACCATTATGATATCAGTGGAAGATAACTTGATGAAGGAATTCTGTTGATGTTTAAAACTTTGCAGAAGTTCATTTGGAAGCAATACTTTTAATTTGAAGTTGATATTTTTATTGCACCTGAAGATAAACATTTTAAATTAGTATCTATTACCATCTTTTCCTTTGGATCAATGATATGGAATTTTATTTAAAAAAAAGCAATGCAAAAATTGAAAATAACCTAAAGGAGCATGGAAAGGTTTGTTCCCGGAATAACTTCGGCAGTTTTAAAATGAGATGCTTGGGCAAGAAAACGACCAAGAGTTGTGCGAGAGCATTGCCGTTAAATTAAAAATCTAAACAGCAATAAGATAGAAAGTATCTTAGCAAGAATTGTTGAAAAATGAGGGAGCAAATTTCTTTAATAGGTTTCATATGACCATAAAAAACCGCCGAAATGTCTTAAAATAAATTAGACGGATGAAATAAGAAAACAAGTTGGAATAACGTGATGGTGAATTTCCTATGCAAAATATGTGTGAAGTATACATGGAAAGACATTTATTTAGTAGTAGATGATGGTTGAATAATATATATATGCTCAATTTTAAATAAGAAATCTCTGAACAACCAAATTTTGAAAGAATCAGACTTAGAGTAAACTAAGAATCATTTCCACCTATTGGATTAGATATCTATCTTATTCTGGGACTATTTTCCGGGCCAGATATTTTTAGGACCAGATATAACTGAAGAAATCGTTGCTACCAAGCTTCGTGAGACGCTCTTTTATTGATTACCATGAAATAGGAACGGCATTCGGAAAACATTTCTATTTCTTCAGTCGAATCTTTTCCCATAAACAGGAGAGGGAAGAAAAAAAAAGGGAGCAGTCTGAAAAATTTCCTGGATTTCGCTTAGCTCCTTGCGTGCCCCCGAAATCGTTTACTCTGGGGAGAGGAAAAGAGGCGCAAAAAGGGAAAAATCGAAGAAATGATTTTTCCCTTTGATTCAATACTCCGGAAGAAAACGGACACAACACATTCAGAAATTCCCCGAAGAATTCTGCTTTTTTCAATCAATACTTACTTTTCTATTTCCGGTCGAAAACCACTGGCCAAAATTCATATGTCAAGTGAAAGAAAAATGGCACAAAAAAGGGGAAAAAGAAAACGTGGAACTGCTCAAGAAATAAATAAATCCCCAATCCGTTTTCGATATATTTTTACTTGTTCCAATGGATGCTCTTTTCCGGGAAGAAAACGGCTGCTCCATTTTTTCAACTCCAGGTATTTATTAAAGCACAGCTCAGTTGGTTCCTTTACTCAAAACATTTTAGCTTAAAGGGAAAAATGTACTTCGCAAAATGAAAAATGCATTTGTAAGGAAATTAGCAAACGCACTTATGTAAATTAAAAAAAAAAATAATGAAATACTTAAATTCATTTTGAACTTAACGTAAGAGGTATTTAATTTTTCATTACTTCAAAAATTAAGACATTTGTTTATTGAAAATGAAATGAAAATCTTCTACAATGACAATAAATCGTATCCATCATCATCATATACAACTACACCTTATTTACCCAATGTTGAACATGGGTTACCGCAGGTGCCCTTAACACAAGTCTACCTTGAGTAATTGGCTTTATAACATTTTTACATGGTTTTTACATGGTATTTACATTGGTTTTACATGGTATTTACATTGGTTTTTACATGGTATTTACATTGGTTTTTACATAGGTTTTGCATTGGCTTTTACATATGGTTTACATTGTTTTTTGCATTATAATTCGTTTTTGCATTGATAATAAATCGCATTGTAATGATCCTCTGTAGGACGAAGATCATTGCATGTTAAAGTAATACAAAAACAGATATAAAACAATAAGATAAGATGACAACGGATTTACAATTAAAACACATTTATTCTAGATCTAGCACATAGTTACTAGTATTTCCTAATTTAACCTTGACTCTCGCTGCTAAACCTTCTCCCCAGCTTACTTCCTTCCGAGAAATTACCCTACCTTAACATGGCATTACGGGCTGATTATATATTAGTATCTAGTTTTGCATGACAAATGACGGAAGACAATCAAAGGGACTTACGGCTTGCGGAAATGTGTGTCGTCCAGGCTAGTCCGAAACATACCACCAGACTGTCGGCGTAGGGAGGATGATTGTAGAAGAAGGCTGACGTTCGTAGTCAGATGCAGACACTCTTACAACAAATAATAGTTATAATTAGAATGATAATTATACTTTCAAAACTTATGTCGACGGATTATGAGAAGACAGCGGATGCCACGGATCCAAATCTGCGATCGGATCATCCTCATCCGTGAAAAAAACCTGCTAGCTTCTTTCTCACAAGACACTCAGAGGTCGACCGCTCTCGCTCACGGCAAAGTTCCAACTCCAACTCTAGCTCAACCAGAGTCAGCACCTCTCCCAGCTCTTGCAATGTACCGATTCTCTCTTTGTCCTCAAAAACGTTCTGGAGAAAGCTTTGTCTTCCCGACCATTTCCAGAACCATCTAATGGCCCGTTTTGGGTGGTCGCTCGTTATGTATTCGGTGGCGAAATCCTCTCTCCTTTCTTATGGCCAGACCGTGTTTGGCGCAGTATAGCCCAGATGCTCTTGCGCCATAAAAAAGCCAAACAATCAATCAATCAATTCTTATGGCCGGACGCCGTTTTTCAGCATTCTTTGTGTCATGATCGTTCCGTTCCGCGGCAAAATCTTGGATGTGTATTCCCCATGGGTTACGTATGGCCGATACCGCAGTCAGCGTGTCACCGACATCAAATCTCTTCGTGGGAAGTCAAAATGGTACTTCGTCTTTGTCTACATATTTCCATCGAAAAATCTAGAAATGATAATGTTATGGAACCGTAGTTCGCGGTGATCATAACAGTATCCATTATCATCATATCCAACTGCATTTTGTTTATCCAATGCTGGACAAGGGTTAATGCAAGTGCTCTTGACACAGGTCTACCTTGAACAACTAGTTTTTATATTACTTTGACCCGTTTTCATATTTTATCCTTTCCTCTAGACTAAGAGCATTTCCTAGGTCTTTGATTATCTTTAGAAATCCAGTTGATAATTACATTTATCCATCGTTGGACAGTTTTTTCAACATGCTCTTCTCATTGCTATTTTAGCCTTTTTACTTTAACAATGATGCCTTTTATAATTGTTTTCTATATTCACTCCCTCTCTCTCCCTCCAGCATTTCTTTTTTCGATCTCTTTCTTTTTCTCCGAGCATGTACCTCTCCATGGTTCTCTGGATTGCTCGCAATTTCCATATCGCTCTTTGCGTTAAACTACATGTCAAGCGAGGAATGATACTATACATTAGTTGAAGACCTTTCTGTTAAAATAAAAGGTAATTTGCTCTTCAGTATAAAAATGTTTCCCAATGCTCTCCACCAAAATTTATTATGTCTTTCACAAAGTTTCCCTACACCATGATAGTCACAAAAAATATAAAGCGTAAGTTATGGAAAAAGTGCATAGCTAATTAAAACGATAAACTTACTAAAAGTAGCTTAATAAGCAGAGCATATTAAAATCAAACTTAAAGACTGCAACTTAAGCCTGTAGCCAAGACGGGGCCAGTAGAGACATAGCCCTAGTTGCCCAATGCTTGTGCCCCACGTACCCCACATCCAACTATATATATATAACAATCCTCGGGTGCCCTGCGTCCTTGTTGCCCCTGTTGACCCTGTTGCCCCTTCATCCTGTCTACAGGCCTGCTGCGACTATTTTACTCACTATCAAATTAGAAGTTAGTTAACACCACATTCGCTGAAAATGTATTGCAATAAAATTGTATTGCACTGAAAATGTGTTACAAGAATTAATTTACAGGAATAAAATATGAGAAACGTAAGAGTCGTGTTTTTAGTTTCATTCAAAAAATGTGCCAAATCTTAAAGCCTTGCTATATTTGAGGGCTGTACTAACTACAGGTTTTTTCCACATATTTTTTTGGGGGGTAAACTTCGCATGAAAATATTTATTATTATCCTTCCATTCCCTTACCGGACACTTTTCTAATTCTCTTTCCTAATTTTATTTATTCCATAGCCCTTCTGTAAGAAGATACCTTCAAATATCGAACACATACTTAATACTCCAAGCATCTGCTATTTAGAGCTTTTACTGTAGTGCAGTCTAACTTTTAGAAGACTATTTATCATTGATAAACAATGAACCAACTCTTCAAATTTTAGTATTTATAAATAACTTATTGATATGTTATTTCTATGAAGAATCAGATATGCCGTTTAAATTCAAATAAATTAAATTATTTTAAGTGATTAATTAATATACGTACACACATTATGACACATTTAAATTTAAAATAAACATTTGAAAGACAGCAAACAAACACCATTTTTTTATGTCTGAAAATCCTGTGTTTATTGAAATGTCAACGGTTTTCTCTTTTCTAAGACAGGTGATATTATTAATAATTTACAAATTGGAAAGCATGTTTAACTCAATTTTAACACCAGTAATAAATCTTCAAGTAGTAAATGGACTGAGTAAGTGAGGCTGTCAGTTTTATAAATCTACGTGATGATATTCATGAATTAGCATTTCATGAAATCATGGAACTTGCCATACTTGATGTCTTTTTCGCATTTAAATAATAATATTGTATTTTTTATTTTTTTAGAGAAAAGGCGAAGAAAGGGTTAAACCACGGTGCCATTTTTACAAAGACTAAAAATATGGAATCGGTATAAAAACCGATATCTGAAATATGATTCGTTCGACACAAAAATAAAATTCATGCGACGCAAAAATACGATTCGTGTGACACAAATATACATGCTTTCCATAAATTAAGGAAAAATCACAAAATCAGCAATAACTCGTTGAAAAATAGACCAATTCGTATAATATTTGTGCATATTATTGAATAAAAGGTGCTGAACAAAACTGCAATATGCAAAATAGTGGCGCTGCAATTGGAATGCTTCATCTTCAAGTAGCATAAAAATGCGTGTATGTAAGACAGTAGTTTGCACTGTGATAGTGAGATAAGAAATCTGGGATAGCCAATTCGTTACACTGACCTCGAGGCATCATTTTCTTACGAACTCAGATGGAGGGTCATTGGGAAATTAGAGGCAGGCCAATCTCTGACCAAGGTGGTCTGATGATTAAATGTAAATCCCTCTGTGGTTCATACACTTTAATAACAATTTCTAACTACGGATTCTGCATCTAGAAGGATCAGCCAAGGACGACTGAGAGCCACGTTAAGCGACGATGAGAGATATCTGCAGTTATGCGCACGAAGGAATGGAACAGAAGTTGGAAACCAATGGCACGCATACTTGGAACGCGGAGTACATTCGGATGGCGCTCGGAGTGATTTTAAAACTTTTTCTTTCTAAAAATTTCTTTCTAAAAATTTCTTTCTAAAAAAATTTCTTTCTAAAAAATTTCTTTCTAAAAATTCTGATTCTACTTGTTAAAATTCAAAAGAAGTATTTTATATATTATAGAATAAAATCCACTGTAAAAAATCCCCACCCTAACCAAGAGTTCTTATCCTCTAAAGTAACTAATTATTAATTTTTATTTTCTTAATTAACTAATCTGTTAATTTTAATATCTTGATTAACTAATCTATTAATTTTCATGAATAGTTCAATCGTAAACTATACATTCACAATCTAGATGAGGGTAGGCTTGTATTCGGAAGGAGACTGCAGTATTACCATAGGCGTACACAGAAAGTTCGTAAGGGGGGGTTATAGGCTCAATGGGGGGGTTACAGAGCTTCAACTCACATATTCCTATGTTAAATATACAAAATTGCATCGCAATGGGAGTTACAACCCTCATCATCCCTGCCTACGCCAATGAGTATTCCTTTGACACAACACCTTTAAAAGGTTACCGACTACTGGAAAAGAACATCAACCCAGCCGAACTTAGAGCTTCCCTTGCTGTAGCCACCGAAAGGATGGTGTCAACGTCTACTGTGCATCAGGATCCAAGAATGTCATCTGTACGTGATGGGATCAGCCATTTGGGTGTCACTAAGCTTGTGTCACAGGAGGGAGCGTTTGAAATGGGAACATCAACATGTCCACTGGACTGCAGATCAATGGAGAGGTGTGCTCTTCACGGATGAGTCCAGGTTTAGCTTCCAAAGCGATAGTAGAAGGTTGTTTGATCGGGAGAGAACCTAGAACCCGTTACAATCATCAATCAAACATCCAGGAAAGAGGATGACACGTTACCATGTATTAGCTGTGTTTGGGGTGGTATCTCTTTGGGTGGATGTACAGACTTCCATATCTTTTCACCTGAAACCGTGCTCAAGTCTATAGTAATATCTTGGCGCAGTATAGCCCAGATGCTCTTGCGCCATAAAAATCCAAACAAACTATAGTAATATCCTTGGTGCTTATGTGCGCCCTTATGCCGATGCAACAGACGCTAATTTCATCCTTCAAGACGACAACGCTAAGCAGACAGAACTTGTACCGTGCAAGATTAACTTCAGCAGCAAACAATTCAGAGCATGGAGAAGTCAACTCTAACTTCGAACCTGAAACCTATCGAACATGTTTGAAACGCTTTAGAGAGACGTGTTTCTGTTCTCAGTCCTCCTCCCGAGACCCTTGTCATGCTTAGAGCAGCTTTTCAAGAACAATGATTCTCACTTCCTGTTGACCCATAGACTGTATAATTGACAGTATCTCACATTGCTGTAGGTACTGTATTGCTGCTTGGGGTGCTCACACTTCATATTGAAGATAATTTTCCTGTACCAAACTAACACATCCCATTGATCAATTTCATACATGTGTTAATTTCTGAAATACCGTAAAAAATTGTTGATAATTTATTTTTAGGTTATTTTACACCTTACTTTGTACTGTATATCTTGGCTAAATTTCATTAAAATCAACATGTAATTTTTTGAATTTTCTCTATTTTTTTGGAATTTTTTCTTAATTTCGGGAACCAGTGTACATGCTATACAAAAGTAAGCTCCACCCGACATAGAAGCACCATCTCAGCGATACAAAGGTAGGATTCATGTGTAGAAAGATCGTGAAGTATCAAAATCACACTCTCTCTAGTGAACAGGGAATCATCTGACAATCACTATAATTGATGTTAATAATGTAGGAAACAAAGGTAAGATATAGGATCAAGGAAAAACTGATTTGAGATAATGTTTTCGTGAAAAAATATTGATTTAAAGAGTTTAGTAATCATGTCACATATCACTCCAGGAAAGTATAATCTCAGAATTGGATTTCCGTCTATTTTACCAAAAATACAACTAATTGGATTTGAATTACCATAAAGTGCGTTGAAAACATTGATTTGTATTCATATGTTGCTATTGCCAAGGTGAGTTTCCAGACGTCTGTTTATCGTCTATTTTTGGAAGAAAAAGTCCTAAATTCTTTTGAAGAATGACTTTTATTTTACATTTTATTACTTAATAGGATCGCCATTGGTTTCTCCAGTGCTGCCATTCATTCAGTCATACTTTCTTCCAAATTTTGACGATGTCGACGGGAATGTCCTTTTATTCTTCTTGCAAAGCAAAGATGGCTCTGAAGTTTTTTGTTGTGACTGAAGTTAAAGCTTTCGTTTTATCCCAGATGTGGTCTAGGTCCGGGCACTGAGCTGACAATCTAGTATTTCAATCTCATTCTCAATAAATCACTCTCTCTCGCACTGTTCTGTGCAGCAGGATGCTCTGTATTACTGAAAAGGGAACCGTCAGTTAATACTACCACCATATAAGAAAGACCGAATTGTCTGAACTGTTTTTGCACCAATCTAACTCCATGGTTCCAGATATAACAATCAGTTTGTGTTCCATCTTGGAGAAACAAACTACTACCACCACAATAGAACGACCTCTATACCTAACGATTGGAACAACGTGGTCCTACAAGGTTTGGAGAGAACGCGGTTTTCTGGGTTCTCTTCAAATCTAACCAAGTTCATTGGAGTGAAACAGTGAAAAGAGAGATTCCTTTCCCAAATTTTTAATTCCAAATCAAGGTTGAGGTGAAATTACGTTTATGATACGGATTTAGTTTCTTTCTAGATATTTTTAAGTAAATTAATTCCTACTCCAAAAAGATAATATATTTTATTAATTACAGAATGTGACTGTGAGGAAATCAAAAGAATACCACGCTCATTTTAGTTCTTCGTCCTTTTCCTCATTGTTTAGCCCACTTAAACACGGCAAAAATATCACGCATTGTTGTATTCAGTAGCTTGGTGTTCAAAGCTTTGGAATATAAATCCGAGGATTACTGGTTCGAATCCTACTTGAATGCGTGTGGTAATTTTTTTACCTTCTGGCTCTCAAGTCCCAAAAGAAGGTTCTAATTTGAACCGAAGGAAGGGTGATTACAGAAATTAATTTTCTTAATTAATACGTTGTCTTAAATGACCAACGGATTTTACCAACCAATGCATCTCCTTTCATCAGTAATGGCAGACCCCATGTAAATTAATAATCTTCGGACTTCGTTTAATTATTTTGCTAAAAATAATTATGACCTAATTCCAATGCCAGAGCAATAAACATGGTTCAATTATTCATCGCCCTGATAGTTATGAGGTTTGGACAGATAAGACAGCGAATGAAGAGGCATGCTTAAAACATAATTTATTTTGATTGCCTGATAATCAACAGAAAAAAACCGTGTGTGGTTACTTCATTCCGTTGGATGGGAATGCATGCATCAGCGACATTTCATCCTCATCATTTATCAAAACGTTTTCAAGGCGTCCTTGTATCTTCATTGGAGTTTCGTGACTCTTGACGGACGGCAAATCTTTCCTTTTTCAATGTCCCAACTCCTATCTCTTTATTTATCTCCTTAACGTTACAAACTGTTGTGGACCCCTGGGTCAGCCTTGAAAAATATGGGCAGAGGAGTAGAACTGCGCCGCGATCCGTAGCAGTAAGTAATTTATTATCGTAGTTGCTAATTATTTCAAGCGCTAGAGAAACCATTCGTTCCATTTTTATTGACAACTTTTGGCGTCCGAAGGCGTCACCACTTCGCAAAAAAAAAATCATCTTTTCCAATAAGCGAATGTCCTGCAGAAGTAAAGCCGATGAGGAACGAGATCGCGGGAACCCCTGGTAAGGAAAGTCGTAACTCAGAGGGTGTGAAGAAACAGCTTCGGTTAAACCTCTAATAAAGATGTCCCAGACAATTTCTTAGCGACTTGCCGTTGATCCCTTGAAATGTGGGGTAATCTATCGCGTTTTTCACTGAAAACTGTGCCCATGGCCGTCCAGTGTGATAGTGGGTTGTAACAATTTTGTGGACCAAAATCTCCTGCCCATTTTTGTATAAAGGTTTAATGTAATAATTTTTTCTCTTTGTTCTAAATCCGTGTTTGTCAAACATATTGGTGCCTCATGGACCACTTTCAGCATTTTTTTTTTTTACTTATCACAGATCAAAGAGGGGAGGGCGGAGGAGCTTCCAGTCTTTCCGGGGAGGAGGAATTCAAGTATATTTTCGGAAACTAATATTGACAAAGTCTAGTTAAAAATATTAGGTCTTCCTGACCACTCTCATTCGCAAGCTTAATAGGATTGTTGTCAGCATCAGGGGCGGACTGGGCCACCTGCCCATCGGCACCCCCCCCGGGCTGGTGCGCCCCCATGGACGATAGGAATCGCGCATCCGAACGGGCAAGCATTGGCTCCCTCCGAAAGTCCAAGGTATGCGCCCTTTGAAAGCGCCCTGGTAAGCATCAACAGTAATACATGAAAAGCATCTGTTATCGTATGTTTGCGGCCAAATGTGGATTTCTTGAAGCATTTAGACATTCACTAGGATGTCAATTTCAGAAAATTAATCGTTCGTGTTCACATTGTACTTTTCATAGATGTGCGCTTTTGTGAGCTGTGCTGTTAGGCATATTTTTCATTATTTTTATTTCTGTGACATTTTCGAAAATTCTGCATGCCATATTTCGGGAAACACTGTTCAAAATATTCAGAAATCAATTTCGGTATAAATGAAATTGTCATATGTGAGATACCAAAGCTACAAATAATCGCAAATACGCACAATTTCTTTATTCGTTTACGTTGTTTTTCTTCAATACTTTTTATGAAGTTCTTTTAATCATTTTAATCACTAGATAAATTTATTAGCATTTGATCTTTTACCATGGTATTAAGCGCTTCATAAGCTGAATAGAGTATATGGGTTATTAAATGTTTTTCTTTTTTAAGCTATAATTGCTTTAACCATTTACAATATACATATTAATATTCTACATCTGAAATTGCCCGATCATGTTCACCACATCAGAAATTTATACAAATCAATATCTGATTTTTCAAGAACTAACTTCTATGGTATATGGCTTCCACTCGTCCTAAAATGTGACAGTTCCTTCTTGTCAAATTACAAGTACTTAATTCTATTTCGCTTTTCATAAAATATGTTAGCAAATATCTATTAGAATAGTAATGATATTTATTTCCATATATAGTATTTTCGTTACGATAATATTACGATATTATTTTATCTTCGTGTTCATCTAAATTTTGCAAAAATCTTTATTTCTCTGTCCCACATGGATTTCGTAAATATCTATAGTTTTATCCAGTACTGCCGAGGTAGATATTAATTCGTAATTTGTAAAATTTATACTTGTATTATAAACATTGCGTAAACCTCATAATGTGATACGATTCCTCCTCTATAAATCTGTATTGTATTATATTTATAAAATTAAATTTGCTGGAAATGTTGTATATCGCAAATTTAAGTGCAATCTTAAATTCTCTATCCCTTTTACGATTTTAATATTTGATAAAAGCAAATTCTATATTTCAATCCCAAGAATTGTTGCTTTTATTCATAAAAAATTAGGATAATTTTAATTATGTTCGCATTAAGATAATATAAACACCTTTTCCATTTTCATGTAAAAAATTAAAATTTTCATAAGATTCTTATTAAATTTATATTTCCAAGCTTCATGAAAAGGTGCATTCACTCTATTTTATTTATCTACTAAATGCTACTCTTTTTTCGTGGTATAAATAAAATCAATCTCAAACTGTAGTTCGTTATCTCTTTCACATCAAAATCAGGCAGCGGAAATGCTGGCAAAATATACTATGCGTGGACCCAAAAAGCATCTTCAAACGAAGCTAGGTGAAATAGACAGAAGATTTTGGTAACATAAATACAAACAATCCTGTTACGAATACTAGTAGAGTACAACTTCAATTATCCGAGCTTGGCTTAACCGAAAGAGCCGGCTGCACATATTTGTCATTTTTTTTTTTAAGTCGACATTTGTTCAAAGTTTTCCGCAAAAACGTTTACGTTTATTTTTCAGTGTACTCCGTCCTTTAAAGGGAAACCAATATAAGTGGTTGATATCGGACATACATACAAAGTGAATACCGATCTTTGTAGATCAATATTTACAAAGTATTAAAATCTCAATTCACACATCTATACACTACGTAGCTATCAATATAATAAATATATGTTTCTATTTATATAATAAATATATGTTTCTATTTATATAATAAATATATGTTTCTATTTATATAATAAATATATGTTTCTATTTATATAATAAATATATGTTTCTATTTATATAAAAATATATGTTTCTATTTATATAATAAATATATGTTTCTATTTATATAATAAATATATGTTTCTATTTATATAAACAAATATATGTTTTATTTATATAATAAATATATGTTTCTATTTATATAACAAATATATGTTTCTATCAATATAATAATTTACTAGCATGCAATTAAGCGTATTTTTGCATATAAACCTTGTAGTTTCTTTTCATCTTCAGACTGAAAATTAAATTTCGTATTAACCGAAGTTTTGTTTATTTAAAATTGGGCCCTTTCCTTAATTTCGTATAATCTGGGTTTTATTGTATGTGCGGTGGTGACTTGGCAATCTTTTAAGCCAATAATGAACTTACAATGATTGAAGCGTATGCGTTTGTGTGTGTGTATGTGTGTTTGCAGATATCCCATTCGTTTGTGTTGTTGCCTCACTTGCTAGAAAAATAATAATTTTCGTCAGGTCAATTTCGCATTTAAATACGACTTTCCGAAATCTAGTTCATCTAGGAAAAACAGATTTACGATAATATTGTGTAAGCTTACGATCGCGTCATTAAATTTATGATAATTCTTCTAAGTTTGGGAAGTAAAAACAAAAGCCAAGTTTTAATCATCTCAATTTCTTCCCACAGTTGTAAATGAATAGATGCTTTGTGCAAATAACAATGGTGCGGCTTAAATCGACACCGTATTGCAGTGTTGCACATTTGCTTGGGTTAGAATCAGACTTCCATTACTATGATAAATGAATTTCATACGTGGCGTTTTCGCTCGTTGTTGGAGAAGAAAAAAGAGAACCAAAACGGTGGAGAGGGTTGCTAAATATTGTTTGTAGAAGTTGAGCCAATTACCCTCTCAATGGTTGCAATTTTCCCTCTTTATTTATTACTGCACGGTTTCTCCACCGAATGAAGGATTGTACGGAGCGAAAGTGGACAGCCAACAAGTTACAGAATGTGTTGGGATGGGAGGGTATTTAAGCAGTTGTATTTTTTCTCATTGAAGGGCGAAATTTATTATAGACCAATCTAAAAATTGAGATGTCAGAAGTAGGGTTGTAACTCGGCATTTTGGCTTCGTTTAGCGACAATCCTACAACGTTTACAGCAAAGCCTGAAAAGCTGAAAATGAAACGTAATTACACGTGCAGTGAAAATCGTTTATAACGACGCCGATTATAACGACCAACCGCATATAACAACGGAATTTTTACAAGAAGTTTGGTTTGCTATTCTACTCCATACTAAATATATCGGTTATAACGACATCGTATATAACGACGAAACCTGCTATAACGACGGCGATTTTGTAGTCTACGTAGATTCTAAGTAGGGAAATTCGTATCGGATATAACGACGCGACTTGACAGTCATAAAGCAGAACCACGTAGGTTAGTTATTAAAATTTAAAATTAGTTATCAAAATTTAAGCTTTATTCTAATCTTGTTTATTTACAAATGTAAGAGTAATTTTTATTACTGCTAAACCTGAATATTAAAGAACTTAAAAAGTGATTTATTAATTGAATATCACGAGGGTCATATTCTTAAAGGGCCCATTCTATTTTTTCAGTGTAGAGCCCACAAAACTCTTAAACCGGCACTGTTCTGAAGTCATTAGTATAATATAATAAATATTATTCATTAGATTTGTTTTCTACATTATATACTTTAGTATTTTCTACAATTTTTTCAATTTAAAAAACTAAGAAAGTACTATGTACTTAGTGTGGCTATAAATATAATATAAACGGAAATTAAATTCATTATAATTATGTTTTTATTTAATTTTGAAATCAAAAAGTTTAATACTTTTTACTATCAAAATAATTTATAAAACTCTAGAGGGCATTGCTATAGGCTACCATGATTTTAAAAAGATATCGTTTATAACGACTATCGGTTATAACGACCGAATTTGCACAGTCCCTTGAAGGTCGTTATAACCGATTTTCACTGTAAACGGAAATAAATACACATCAAAGGACTATACTTAAAAACTTTATTACTTTGGAGTATAAATAAAATTAATATATTCATTAAAAATATTATTTATACTTAATTGTTATTAAATTAAATATAATGCAATCAAATCTTGACTCGTTTTCTTTTTCTTTTTTATGAACTTTTCAAAATATTTATTGCCGTTAAAATTAACCGTAATTTTCAATAAAATTATTATGGATAATTTTCAATAATTAGCAGTAATGATTAGCAATATATCGTATTCGGAATTTGGTTAATGCCTAAAATTTACATCGCCTGTGAATACGTTTTTATCACGGACTATGTTTTTACTGTCGCCACACTGAGCTGGTTTTCTCACCGGTTTCCGACTATTTCCGAAAAGCCCATTTCGAAAAAAAATTGATCAATTTCCACCAGCAACGAAATTGGGGATTTTGCACATCTATAAAGTGGCAAAATGGAGTATAATTCCTGAAGTTAAGTAATAATCTTCCCATTGCAATCTTGCAGGAAGTTGAAGTAGGAGGACGCATATTTTCGAGTTTAAATGGGGAGGACCAATCTCCAAATATTTTCACGTATTCTTGTGATTTTTCCATGTGCTTAAAATGAATGTTTCCCTTTAAAGAATTACTGACGCATAAGTGTCTCTCGCCGTATGCGTGGAATATTGTATATATTGCATACTATACAATATTCCTTTACCCATTTAGATAAAACGGGAGTTCAATCAATGGAAAACAATTTCAGTTATTGGGTGGTCCCTTGTTCACGTGATCTAGCAACAAACCTCTTTCATGTTTAAATCCGATAGACAGATCATGTGTAAATAGATAAGATGATATATTGTGACTCAGTCTCCTAAACCATGTTGGACGATTTACTTTCACATTTTTTTGTGATTGATTTTTGATTGACTTTGTAACATTTCTCCTGAAAATTTTAGGAAGATTAACACACTACACGTGTTTTTCTCTGCAGTTTCAGATTGGCAGATTGCAAGTGTTCAGCCTATCTACAACCGTAGAATCAGAAATATCAGGGCTAGTGCTTTGTATTCTTTGTTTACTTGAGGGTGTTATAGTTTTATATCTATAGACTAAGCCAGGCCTTTAGCCACGCCACGTCCAGCAGGGGCATAGCCACGGTTGCTCCGTCGAGCTATTTAAATATATAAAACAACCCCAAGGTGCCTTGTGCCCCATATGCTCTTTGCCTTGCCCCAGTTGCCCCTTCATCCTGGCTATGGGCCTAGGCTGAGCATTGGGCTACCTGAGATGCGACCAATGGCATAACGTATTCCCTGAATTACCACGCGTGAACATAACCAAATGACTGGAATTCGCACAGACCTCGGAGAGGCTAAATTTGTCATTTTAAGCACCAAATTATCACGGTGTTTTACTTGCAAGAAAGCAACGCATTTATGGTATTATAGTAAAATTTAAAATTAACTTAAAAAATGCTAAAGAATTTTTCAATTACGCTATTAATACTGTACTTATTCCAACAATGATATGCTTGTACCAAACCTAACAATATATATACAAAAATGGAGAAATGCACGTACACTTAATTGAACAACGACACATGCACGAAAACGTTCATGGATAATCATCAAAAATGTTAAAAGATGAGAGGAAAGATTAAAAAAAATTAGACTTAGCACACGTGCGCCGTTAGCGGGGGGGACAGGGGGGACCCGCCCTCCAATATTTGTATTAAGGTTCCATATCCCCCTCCAATTTCAAACAAAATGCTTTTAATGGTATATTGTGCCCCCAATATATTTTTATGCCGTTGGTGCCGATGACAGTTTGTCATCTGAAAGCCTAGGAAAGAGTATTGTCATTATTTTGTTTATAATTATTGTTATTAATTATCGGTAATGAGTATTGGCATCATCACGTCTTCTGTGCTTCAATTTCAGTATCGTATATTTATAACATTAATCTTATTATCGTGTACATTAATTCTTATTACACAATTATTAATTTGCATTTTGCATTTTGCATCAATTCCTGTTAATCATAGAACTATATCAATGAGTAAAAGATTAAAGTTAGTGCCCTTGTTTCTATAATTGCTGTGGATGTGACATAAAGAGAACAGAAACAGCAAAGTGCTTTAGGAATTTGTTTGTTTCTATTTATTAATTTATTCATATAATCCTGCATCCTTTCTCTTTCAATTCTACATGAATTTTAATTATTCTATTCTTATTTGGCGTACATTTTATGATGGCAATCTCTTAATAAGAATTTATTTTCATCTTTTAAATGTAAATAATTTCCTGTAACACACATACGTCTCCATAACGGGATTCGCAAAGATCATTCTTGATAAGAATTGCTTGTATGCGCATGCCCAGACTTTGACTCCAGCTTTAGAGAACCACATTTTCATTGAGTAAGTAATGTTTTAAAGTTTATATATCAACTATACATTTCTTAACACTATTAATTTAAGTAACTTATAAGTTATTACTACTACGAAAATAGGCAGGAAGAAACATGGTAGGGGAGCCTCCGGAGACAGCTATCTAAGCCTAGGGAGTTATTGCTAACTAAGCATAAAGTTATTGCTAACTAAGCATAAAGTTATTGCTAACTAACCAGAGAGTTATTACTAACGTAAAAACATCTAAGATAATCAACAAATCAGCGATTAGAAATAGGAGTAAAGTTAGAGTAGAATTACTGTTATGTTTCAAATTCAGCGTAGATTTTTTGTTTTTCCCCTTTAACTATCGTATTTCCAACCCAGATAGCAAAAATCGTCTTAGGGATGTCTTGAGGATGTCCAGAATCATAGGCGCCGATTTGAAAAATTATTGTAGGTTTCGAAAAATTTAAATTAAATGACAGACGAATTTTTCAAAAGATTTAAGCGCAATTTAAATTTCATTATCAGATTATCTGGTACAATAAGACACCTGAAATGTTAAAATGAAGCAAATTATAGTTAATTATAGAAAAATATTTTTTCTCTAGATCATCAGTTCTTTAACTGTGGGTTGAGGATCCTTGGGGTCCGCGGGGTCGTATCAGGGGGTTCACGAGATCCTCCCAATGTTCCATACCAGAATACTAAGAAAAGAGCATTTGCTCTTTAATGCTAAGAATAAATTATGAGGGGACGAAAAATTCCTTCCTTAAATGGTGAAAATTAGTGATGAAACACTAGAAATAAATATGTATGATGCAAATTCCGGGCTTTAAACTTTGAGTTAATTCTTGGGGGTCCGCGAGGGTGAGTGAACTCTGAAGGGGGTCCGCGGTCAAGAAAAGTTAAAGAACCGCTACTCTGGATAATTATTTAATGTCCCCCCCCCCTAAATATACAGACCCTTTATAGTTTTACAATTGCTGCCAAAATATTCAGATGTGTGTTCACCGCCCTCCGTCTCTCTTCAAAAAGAAGTCGATTGAAATAAAAGCTATATTCCCCAGGTGCTCCGGGGGTGCTTGGGAGGCAAAACAAAGTAAAAAGTAAAGAAAAGTGCGGACCCCCAGTCAGTGGCGTAGGCAGAAAGTTCATAAGGGGGGTTATAGGCTTAATGGGAGGGGTTACAGAGCTACAACTCATATATTCCTATGTTAAATATACAAAATTTCATTGCAATGGGGGGTTACAACCCCCCAAGAACCCCCTGGCAACACCTCTGCCCCCAGCTGTTAAAAGAGAGGGTGGGTCAACTTACTGGACAACATATTTTCGCCTTTATCACTATGGCCGCTAAAGATTCTCGTCTCTGTGTGTAGAGCTACAGACTAAACTTTTGTATTTTCTATAAACAGAGTCAAAATAAAGATCGCACTGCTCACTGTAGTCCGGGGTTTGGTTCCCTAGGCCTTAAGAGGTTCGGATTCCTCGGAAAACAGTAGGTCCCGGCGCAGCATGACCACTGTAGTCTTTGAGCCGTAAAACCAAAAAGCAACCAAAACGAAAAATTTGCTTTTATAAAAGGTGCAGTGAACAGGGTATAAATAATGAAAATATTGAAGAATTGATGACGAAAAACTTTGTGCTTCTATTTCTGTATGCGTATTTTCCCCACGAGCAAAAATATTAGGGGTTCGAGGAACCCACAACAAAATTATTGAGGGTGCAAAAAGTGTCTCGAACCCATGAAGTCGGCGCCACTGTCCAGAACGTCCTAAGGACGATCTTTGCTATATGTGGAGGGCCTGAGATAAGCGAAGGTATCAGTGTATAAAACGTCCCCAGCAATACAGTTTACTGAATTTTGTGGCAGTGCCTGTTTGGATTTTTTATGGCGCAAGAGCATCTGGGCTATACTGCGCCACGCAGTGCTTGTCGTCTGCTTTCAATATGTTGAGGCGATACTCCAGATTTTAATATTATTATTATATCAATCATTTGTATTCAAAGCTTTGTAATAAAGTACGCGAAGGGTAATAATATCTTTCATCCTAATATACGGAGAAAAATGCGTTTGTTCTTATCCTGATTTGTCTAGTTGGTCAAGATACCGCTTGCTAAACGCGGGGACCCTGGTTCGAATCCAGGATGAGGACGGCGCCACTTTTTCTCCAAATATAAAAAGCTCTAGTTCGAGCTACTTAAACGTGGGTGGCAAAAATTATCATATATACCAAGTAGGTGTATGCTCAAATAGAAATTAAGAAACGGTTCAACTATTATTGGGAGAATCTGTGTGTCGCGGCGTGGTGTGTTACTCAATCGTATTGTGTTAGGATACACAGAATTTTCAATAGTTTCATGTGCTTATGTTGCAAGGAACTACAGTTTACTGAGTTCTAAATAACTACAGTTTTCATTCCAACTGTGGAATCGAACTCTGGGTGGCAGATTTGTTGGGGAAAAACCCTGCATTTTATAAGTCTACTGAAATCATACTCGGATTACAGCATGGTGACAAAACGCGGTACCGCAATTCCATCACAACACTGCTTGCAAGAGAAGTACCATTTGTTGAAAGTAAAGAAGGGAGAGGATTGTACAAGAGTACATTGCAACAATAATCTTTTTATATATCTACAGCTTTTTTGTTTCCATTTAATTCGAAAGAGTATAAAAAAGGGAGACGTACTGTAAGCTGGACTCGAGTAGATTAAATCTGGGTTGCTAGGCTAATAGTTACATAGTAAACATGAATTAGTTAAATAAAAATGGCGTTAGCTCTAACGACTAAAACTTAAAAATATTCTGCAAACATAAAGTGCTTACACACTTAAGGATTTGAATGCAAGTGGGATAAATAAGAGATCAATTAGTTTGAAGAATGCTTATATGTGTGTGATACTTGAATGTATATGCGGATGAAAAGTTCAATGAACGATTACTCGGAGGAATGAGAGCTCTAATGAATGAGAACTTCAGTGAATGAGAGTTCCAATGAATGGTAGCTAGAAAGAATAAAAGCTTCAGTGAATGACAACTCGAAGGAATGAAAGCTCTAATGAATGTGAACTTCAATGGATGAGGGTTCCAATGAATGGTAGTTCGGCGGAATAAGAGCTCCAGTGAATTGCAACTCGAAGGAATGAAAGCCCTAATGAATGAGAACTTCGATGAATGAGAATTCTAATGAGTGGTAGCATGGCGGAACAAGAGTTTCAGTGAATGACAACTCGAATGAAAGAAAACGCTAATGTGTGAGGATTCTAATGAATGGTAACTTAAAGGAGACTGAGAACTTTAATAAATGAGATATTTAATTAATGGGAGTTCTGCTTGGAATATAATTAGCGAATCTGCTTTTCGTTTGAACTAGCATTTTAATTCAAGACCATTCCTGGCTTTTTGACTACTCAGGTGCAAAAGCAATGTCTGGGCCCTTATTAATTTAATGTTATTTAATTTACATTTTAATATGCAGCGTTCAATTTATAATTACTTATATATATACATAGTTTTAAGCAGTTACTATCCTAAATAAATGTTTATTTTTTTCATAAAGTGAAGCAAAAATCCTCTGTAGTATCCTAATCTACAGGTCTCAAAGGTAATATGATAATATGATAAACTATCTGCCGCCGCCCCTAGGTTTGGGAGAAAATTTGCACCCCCGCCAAAAACGTCTCTGCTTTATTTTATGAACGAAACAACAAAGCTAATGTCGGGCTTAAACCAAACATATTAGTTATCCTACAAAATGAAACTGACGGTCAACTTGTGCGATTATTAAATAGTGTAAGATTTCATTTCCATAGATCAATAAATGTAACTGCATTTCCATTACCAAAAACTCAGTTCACATTGAACTGAAGTTTTACAGTTGAATACATTAATCATTAATCATTGCATAGCCGAATTACACGAATGTTTGAACACGTTAATTTCACTTTATGCAGTACTTTATTTTAATTGCGCTTTTAATAGCTGTGTATTTATCTTTATTATAATACCGACTTCTTTTAATTTTACAACTTCAATTAAAAAAATTAAAATAATCAAGGAAATTACGCCAAATGATTTACAATTCTAATTTATTGCATAGAAGATAACTATTACCAAATATAAATTATTATGTAAATCTAGGTATTTCCTGAATTATGTTACCATTTAAGCACGCATATTAATGTATTATAAATTATAAGAAAAATTTTATTTGAAAAAATTTACAAAATTATAATAATTTTTAATGCGATTCAAAATATTATAATAATGTGAAAATAAATGTACAGAGCTTAAATTAAATGGAAAAAAGGATAATTAATAATTTATTGATTCCTCTTCAGCTTTTGTGACATCGTCTGAACGGTTTGGTATATTATTTGTTGGCAGTTTACAATCTTCCTTATTAAAACATGTCCAAAGTGTTGAAACAAGTTCATTTTTCTTCTTGTGGCAAATTTTCTAAGACGTTTGTAATTCCACGCAAATTCCCGATGGGGTTAAATCTGATGAGTTCACTCACCAAGAAATTTGAGTTACATTTTTTTTAATCATCTATTAGTGGTTTTAGATGTATTCTAAGAAGCTGAATTTTGCTTAAAAAGGATGTCACTTTCACGTAAATTTACCAATGACGATTTCATAAAGTGCCAATTAATTTCTTAGTATACTTCAAAACTTACGCTTTCGTAACCAATACACAACCTACCTAGACCCTCTGTGGTCATACTACGACAGAAGTCTTAAATTTCATTAATATTTTTATACGTGTTTTATGAAATATTCTTGCTTAAGACACCAAACGTATATTCCTTGATGACCATGCAACAGACAAAACTTTTTTTTTTCCAATAAAACCTACCTTTTACGGCTCTCTTGATGCGGCAACTGTTTTTTGCTTACATCATAACACTCGAACAGAATTGGGCTTGGAACGTAAGCGTCATTGTTTTACGTACACGTATTTTAACACGTCGAGTGCCACTTCAGTCATCGGTGACCGACACTGAACTTTGCGTTCAGGCCGCGTCAGTCACCGGTGACTGACAGTGTAAAATATGATATCAAAACTAAAAAATTTACATCGTTTTAAGTAATTACCTAAAATTTATTCAACATTCACTTAATTTTTATGTATTACAGGATTGTGTCATTAATGTATTTAAATATTTCTTTCCAAAAGATCGCATTGCTATACCACAATACCACGCACTTCTAAGCAGCACACTTGGCCTGACGGGGATTTCCTTATAAATTCGCGTGGCACTCAATGTGTTGAAACTCGATTTATGAAGTATTATCGTTGCAGCTTTAGACACGTTCATATTTAGTTGTTTTTATCTCATGCGAAAATACCTTAGACTTCAGAAATGATTTTCTTCAGGGTATCCTTCAGTCTTCTCTCATTTCTCAATGTGGTTATTAGCTTTAAACTGCTATGGAAGCGATTATTTTAAAAGTTCCATTTATTAGCATACCTTCTTAATACTCTACTCATACAAAGTTGAGAACATTTTAATTCCCTGTCTCTGAATTTTGGAGTTAGGACTTCTTTGTATAGATACATCCCACGAAATGTCTTGGATTCCGATATGCACCCGTTCGATCCATGGTTGAAAATAATTAACTGAAATTCATGTACGAACGATTCCTCATACATGAACCAGTTCAGCAGCCAATGAAATTTACACTAATTTTTTGCTCTTATTTAAGTCAATCTAAAAATTTTGAAACGTTCCAACGTTTTAAACCATCTGAGTGTTCTAATTTTGTGAATATTTCAAGTATTTTTTAAGCAATATGGCGTTGGTCCAGAAAACAAAAACAATTATACAATAAACCTCCGTACAACGATATCCGATATAACGATAAATCCCTCTACAACGATAATTTTTCTCGGTCCATATAATAGTGTTGTAGAGAGGTTTTACTGTATTATATCTTTAATTATACCAAATAGGTTCAATTATCTTTATTTCACTCTTTTTAATACATTCAGAAAATCGACAGCTTAAAATGTTGAATAAACAGCTGTTTTGAATTTTCGATTTTTTTTTTATTCGGGGTTGTATTATATATTACTGTAAATGTACAATCAATTACTGTAAGTACTGTCTATTTATTGCTGTAAATTTATGATCAATTACTATAAACATATGATCAATTAATATAAATGCACGATCAAGTACTGTAAATGTATGATCAGTTATTGTAAATATATGATCAATTACTGTAAATATATGATCAATTACTGTAAATATATGATCAATTAATGTAAATATATGATCAATTACTGTAATTGGCTAACCTATATTTTAAATTTAGACAGTACTTAGTCTAAACTAAATAATGCCTTCACTAAAAATGCACTTTATTGGTGAAAATCATATATATAAATCTACGATAGTTCAGAAAATGCAGGAATTTTGCAGGGAAAAGTAAATTATACATTCATAACTACTCAGATCGCCAAATTGCCAATTATAGCATAAATCGCCAATCGCGACACAACCAATAATTTTTTTTTTTATTTGGAAAGAACTTCGAGTGGAAAGAAAGCACAAATCACGTTCTTCTCACAGCACGACTGCTGGGCTCACTCGTGACGTGTTATCACGAATTTACACCATTTTTTCGAGGTGGGGAGAGGGGGATATCTACCGTCTGATCCCTTGAAAAAATAACGAATTACGAATACTAGAATAACTAAATCGACCCATTACATCGCCGGGACACGTAGCCATCTTAACTTGTTTCTTTCTTTAAAAGAAAAAAGCAGCTGCGAGCGAAAAATGCGATCACACTTCCAGTAGCCAAGCCGATTATACGCCGAATCAACGTGTGAAATTGAATACCAGGGCCGAATAATTGTTTCAGAAAAGCAGGGCGACAAAGACAGAAAAGAAAACGAGCCAAGTTAATTAACTAGTTAATTTCATTAGCGTCGATCCTTGAAGTTAATTGCGGTTTTTTTTTTATTAATTACGTTTTCATGTCTAAGGAAGATTTAACTCATAATTTTTGTTTTTTCTACAGTTAGAGTTTTCGCAAAATGAGAAAAGATTTAATACTGCGTTTGCCAAGATTATTTAACTTGGTTTTGGCTTCGCTATTATTTTCTTGGGGTCTCATAATCGGCGGCGTAGCCAGATATTTTGCCGCCGGGGGCAAGTGACTGTCATTGCTGTAATTGTTGTACCTGTCGTTGTTTTTTAAAGGTTAATTGCCGCTCCCCGAGTTCTGGCGCCAGAGGCGACCGCCCCCCCATGCCCCCTAGCTACACTTCTGCGCAAAATGACCTATAAATATTTATTAATATTTTTTAAAGAATTTAATTTTTTAAAAGAAATTAATATATTTAAAGAAAATATTTTCTAAATCTGGATGGCATCTCTCTCTCTTGTTAAATGCTAATTTTATACATGTGTCTCTCTCAATTAACTTTGGAGATAACAGTCTGCCATCAATTTTTACACATTTAAAAACGAATAAAATATTATTAAATTAAGAACAATGGTTGTTAAACTGGATGTCAAGACGTTAATTTATGCTTTATATGACGTATTATGTAAAAATATTTGTGTTTGTACGGCGGTATCTAGGATTTAATTTTGAGGGGGAGGGGTTGTTAAACTATTTTTACAGCATGTATTGCTACAATCACAGCATAGAAGTCTGTTGCTAAGTCCCATTAAAAATTTAGTTCCGGGGGGGGGACTAGTCCCTAAGATCCCCCCTGAATACGGGTATGTGTGTTTGTACATTTTTTTACATTTGGGAACCGTTGATAATTTATGAGGGGTGAACTAAACTGAATCATAAACGTTTGAAACCTATTGAAGTAAGACATTGTACATATTTATTAATAAAATCCACATGGTTAGTGTGATATAAAATCATTGCATCTCTGGGAAATACTCGATCACCTCAAGCGTCACGCAAGTCACTAATATTAAGCTTTCGGTATATTATTCTTGAGCTAAAATCAGTTATAATAAATTGTGGTTAATTTGGAAAACATTAATTGTGGAATGTAAGATACCAAGTTTCTTTGTACAAATGAATAAACGTTTTCCCTTTATTGATATAAGGAACTCTTCCATTTCCATTGATAACCTCATATCAAAGAATATAAGCATTTCCCTATACGCTCTTTGCATATACCCTGGATGTAAATCAGTCATCCAGCATACTGGTCTATCCGTATAAAAGCTATATGATTATTGCAGTGAAAGGTACACGAACGGACGTGTGTCAAATCATCAAATTTAATATTTTCTATCTCCCGTTGAAGTTTGCACAAAAGTTTTGAGATATCTCATATAGATATCTCTCTAAGTACCGCATTCTAGAAAGGTATCTACAAAAATTCAACTTTAAACGTACTAAAGCAAATGTATAGAATTTGTTTTCTGTATTTATTTGTTGTTGTTTTTTGTTTGCTCGTGCATTGCATTTGGCTAAATTACGTTAAGAAAAAAATGATGTTTTTACAATTTTGCGACATCCATTTCAGTTTTAAAAGTGCTTTTATATTATTTTAATTTTCAGAAAGGCATAGAAAGTGATTCATCATCATCATCGTGCATTATATAATTAGAAATAATATTACATACTTTCCTAAATTGTTCCTTGCATTATCCATTCCTCCATGATTTATTCTACATTAATGCTTTCAACATTCAACTGTAACTTCAAAATTTCTTTTAGTATCTGTACAATGTCAAAAACAATCGATGGCTCACTAAATTTTTTACCACAAATTTTAGTAAACCGATCACGAATTTTAGGTTGATCATGAATTTTTGTAGACTGTTAATGGAATGTAATAAACGGATGATGAATTTTAGAAACTTACCGTTTATTAGTATACATTCAAAAAAAGTTTATAAATTAGGTAATTGTGTTTCCTGACAACATCAACTATAGTTTTATGGACTCCATCAAAATAAATTAAAATTTGCATAAATTGAAATACTTGAATCACATTTAAATATATAACTATGATATCATATGGTAAATACAAATTGTATGAAGGGAACTAGTAAGGTTTTCCTATTAAGATCTAGACAGAGAATTAATAAATCCGGTAGTGGTACAACAATATTTATATGATAATATAAAAAATCGTGTGTATTATTTTTATGATACAGTGAAACCCTTCATTAGCGGTCATTCTCCAGACAGAAAAATTTTGACGTAAAATAAAGGTGACCGTCGAAGGGGGGTGGGGGTCATTCTGAAGTAGCTAAAATATTACGCTTCAATCATTTAAATATTTTGTTTCGAAGCTTGTGTATTTTTGAGCATGTAAGACAAGTTTAAGATAACGAACGTAAGCATTTGTTAAATATAACAAGTAAATTTACAACAAAATGTTAAATATTAAAATTTATTTGCCCTGGAAATTTTTTTTCTTATCCATAACTGTTTTGTGGATTTTACGCAACAGTCCTCCTTCAAAATGTATTTTTAATTGCGAGATTAAATCCACCGTTTCTCAGCCTTTATGCTTTCAGGACCACTGTGGTAGTTGAGTAAATGATAATAATAAATTTCAACTACGGTAGTTATGTTCTAATAATTGTTTATTAGTTGCGGGCAGTGTATCACTATATGATTTATTTATTATCAAAGTCTTTTTTAAGCATTACTCATTTGAATCAGTGAATCTGAGTCAATTTCCACTCTTTGTTAATAGGATGGGGGGGGGGGATTCTCTTTGGATCTTAAGCTGTTTATCTTTAGTTTCCTGTTGTAAGAAATGCCGTTAAGCTCGAAGGTCAAACGCATTTTGTCCGTACAGGGGTTTCCAGTCTGATGGAATGAATTTGGAAAACAGTGCCCCCGCCCGTATCTGCAGGTGACCGCTAAGCATGGGCTTGAAATACATTATTATAAACCAGTTTCTGCAGGAGAATTTTTATCTGACCGTAAAAGCGAGGTGTCCGTTAAGAGGGATTTATTTCACTGAATTTATAAATACAGTCGAACTTAATACGAGCACGGCTAAAACGAGCAATCTGCAGGTTAAGTTTAGTTCACTATTTAACTATATTAAGAATTTCACGCTTTTTACGAACACAAAAGCAGAATCTCGACAAATACGAGAAAAATATCTGTCCACTTCAATTCAATCTTTCCCTTTTCCATATATTTTTTCCTTCTTTCCGTCGAAAACGAAGGAACAGAAAAATGTCGAACTATATTGTAGTTGTTGCTGCCACATTTCCCGTCAATAATGTCTACCCGCAGGCAAAGCCATAAATCCCCTCACTCCCAGCAAGCGAACCCATTGCAGGGAGTACAGCTCGTGCGTGCAGCCGTCAAGGAGTCGGGACAGGATCAGTTGAATTAGCAGCTTTAGTTTTGTCACTGCGCTTTGGCTCCAGTTCTTTAGTACTCCAGTGCAAAAGAAGAAAATCTTTCAGAAAATCTATAAATTAAATTTTAATCTTTTTAAATTTATAATGACATGTATAAAAAGAAAAGCATTATTAGTTAGTGAAAAAGCAGTCATTGTTAATGAGTCATAGTAGCGTGGAGAGAAAAATTCAGCAGCATGCATAATATACGGACTATTCCCATTTATAGTACCGACACTTTGGAAAAATAGAGAAGTTATTTTATCTGCCTTTGAAAATAAACTTGTAAACTCTAAAAAATTAAAATGTGCAAAAAAAGAAGGCATTGACAAAGTTTTGTTGTGCTGGTTTAAAAGTTGCGTGTATGTTGAATTTTTTATTCCTTTTCACGGGTTTTAACAGTAATGGGCAACACAAAGTATTTTACATGTACTTAACTTCTCGTATTAACCGAGTTCTACTGTGCATTTAAGGAAATATGCGATCAATGTTTAAACTGTCGTCTTACGAGAAATCGACAAAAAAAGACCTCTTAAAATTTTCAATTTATTCAAAATAAATTAGCGATGAAAACGTTTGTTGAATTATAGGGAAAATAATATAATATATTATTAAACACGATATTAAGTTTAGGAAGAGTCAGATGAAAGTAAATGAAAGAAAAAACAGAAAAGAATGAAACAGGCTGAAAAAATATTAGATATTAAAATAAATGAACAACCAATAACGAAATTATTAAAAAACTGAATTCCTGATAGCAATTTTAACAGACAAATGAAGTTGAAATCGACACATTAATATAATAAGAAGCAAGTAAAAGCATAAGAAATAAAAAGGAAGATCTCATTTTTTCTACGAAGAGAAAAACCTAACAGAGAAATTTATGTCTCTTTTATATGAGTTCATAAAACAGTATCTTACTGCAATAATATGTGGGACAACATATGAATAAATAATATACAAATAACGAAAATGATGCAAAACAAAGTTATTAGAATAACAAATAAGTGTGGACGCATAATTACTGGAACTTAAGATAAAAAAGAACGATGCATTACCTATAGTTTAATCCATGATTACTACGTGATAATTAAGATATATGAAAAGATAATGATAAATACAGAGAAATTATTAATATGCAAAAAATTAAAAACAAGTAAGGCTGAAGAGAAGAACTGAAATGAAACTAAATATTATTGAAATACCTAAAAGTTCAAACGGCTTGTAATTATGGAACAAATTTCCAGAACGGTTGAAAATTCTAAATAATTTGCACTTATTTGAAATAAAATTAAAGGACTTGCTTATTAGGAAATAGAGAGGGATCTATATTGTATGATTTAGGTATGTTCGGGGGTGGGGAGGTTGAACGGATAATATTTAAATATTTATTCTTGATTCAGTTCAAATCTTACATTGGTATGTAGTATTATTCTGAGAACAAATAATTTATTTCCAGATACTTGACATTATATAGCAAATCCAAAAAATTGCATTTAAAATTATTAAATAACAATAGAATAAAATATTAAAGATATAAATTTAGGCAATAAAGTTTTGTGAAACATATAAACGAATCTTAAACCATGAAATTTGTGACACACATGAACAAATTGAATTTGACATTGTTATTTATAATGCAATTTCTATTAAAAGTACTTTTGCCTAACAAGAAAAAAAAGGAATTAAGAAACAATTTTTATCAACGCTTTTATTAACAATTTTTATCGAAAAAAAAGAAAGAATTGTTGTATCTGTATAGTAACAAATGGTGCTTCAGTGAATATGCAAAACACCTACGAAATGCCTTATGATTTAATTTACGCAAAACGCAGGGAAACCTACGTGTACGTATGTATATAAAGGGAGAAGAAACAATAAGGATATGTATTTGAAGTAAATAGAAATATATTATAATTATTATAATTAGTGATATAAAATTACAATAAAACCTATCATTAGCGGACACTCACCGGACAGAAAGAATTATCCGTCAAATGGAGGTGACCGGAAAAGAGAGGATCTTATTTTGAAGGAATTTTTACTACGGAACTTTTAAATGACCGTAAGAACAGAGTGACATTATTTAAGGGGTTTCCGTTAATAGGGTTTTTACTCCATGTAGTTTAGACTTGCTAGTCCTGTTATTCAGTTTTGTAGGAAAGAAGGGGGGAGGGGCTCTGGGAAGCTCAACTGCCCCCCATTGGATAACAAAATACATTGATCTCCTTTACAGCGAATCATTCGATATTTCTTTTGAGTCCCAACCCATATTTTTTTGTTCAGGAAGAACAAACCACTATACAACATCTAAAACAAAACATATCTCACTTATAAAATAGAGTTTGATTACAGTAGCGTACCAATTAAAAAACTAAGGGGGGGGGTCAAAAAGCTTTAAGATCGTTTACACGATGCAGCCTTAGAGAAAATAATCTGTTCTGATGGCCAATAGAGGCTTGGGCTCGCAACCCCTTTTTTATACGCCACTGTTTGATTATAAAATAACTTATGGCGTGATGAAAAACGCTTCGAAAAATCGTGACGAAATTTAAAGTTCAAACTCAACGAAACAGTGATGGAAAAAAATTGCAAAAAAGTTACGAAAAAATGTAACGAATTTCATGAGTTACAAAAAATCTATTTCACTCTAATAGAATCAATAATTCGTACGCCGATGTTGAAGACGATTGATTTTCACAATATTTTTTTTCCTTTTCTCTTTTCTTTCCAAGCGCAATCACATTTCATGTATAGAATATTGTGAGATTTTATATACAATATAGTACAAACAGAGCCAACGACATGGAGGGGGCAGCGGGGGCTACAGCCCGGAGGCCCAGATGCAGTCTAGGGGGCCCGCTTTGGCTCTCAGCGCCCCTGTGTACAAGCCGCTACTTTAAATGCTATCGTATGATTGCATAGAAGTAACTCACTTTTCCACAGCACAGGAAATTTTGATTTGGATCTCTCGGATAACGAGTGTTTTTCTTTGTTTCTACCACTTTGTATTCCGGGGTTTTATTCTTCAGACGACAGAGCTTCTGAGCTCTCTGAACAGTGTAGGTCCCGTCTCAGCGTGGTCTTGGTTGACCTACTACCATATAACTTAAACAATCAGTGGTGCAGAAAAGGGGGAATCAGAGGCCCCAAGACTACCATTGGATAACGAAATGCGTTGTTCCCCTTAACTCCGGACTACTTGTGTGTATGTGACCTTTTTTAAAGCTGATCGACCCCCCCCCCCACATAATTTTTAAACTGCTACGCTCCTGCAAACAAGGTACTTCAAACACAAATACTGCAAGTCAAACACGAAAAATTTCGCCAATTTTGCTTTGTGTAGAGCCCCTAGAATTCTAGGCCGACGCATCAGCCGCCATTTTGTTGTACACTTCCGGTTTCATAACACAACGTTTACCATTGGAAAATTAATAATCCATTTTCTTCTTCTTCTTCTTCGTACAGGATCTGTTGTAAATCTAAACATTCTGTGTTTATTCCTCGAATGATTAGAACAACTTAAAGGCACATCCACCCATTTCACCCTATTTTATCGAAAACAACACGCTTGTAAATCACTCAACTTTAGCACAGCAGTAAACGAGATCACGTGATACGATGGCATCAAAATGGCGGATGCCCTCACTCCCCTTTTTAGTCCCCTCAATGGGGTGAAAGGGAGAAAATATACAACTACTGTAAATCATTTAATAATTTTTTTTGCATGATCAATAGCCTTTTTATCAAAATGGCCGTTGGTTTTAGATATCAAACTACTTCGGCATCTGACAGTTCAGATTTCTATATAAAGGCATGTATTTGTCAAGGCACCATAATTGACAATTACCATCATCTCACGATACATTTGCATCCAAGCAAGCTTACTTACAAATCGAACTCAAACCCAGCGGGGCTGAAGATGGTAAACATAACCACTGGAAAACTGAGGCGGTGTATTGTCAGTCGTTGCTATTATAGCCTTTACTCTATCGACCGAAAGAAGACCGCTTTCGTAACATAGTAGTTCAATTGGTTAGCTACACGACTAGTAGACACCCCTCGAAAAATTATACGTTTGTTGTATTTTTACAGCGCAGGGGTAGCATTGATCATGCTGCGCCGTTACCTACACTTTTACGAGGAATCTGAACATCTACCTCCAAGGGAACTAATCCCCAGACTACTGTGGGCAATGAAGCGGCACGTCCTCTACGATATCACTGACAATCAAACCCAAGTTAATGGTGCGATAGAACAATGCGGTGCCATTACGCGACCGTGGGTCGACATTTTTCAGAAGAATATTAATTTCTTAAGGCCTAGGGAACCAATCCTTGGACTACAATGGGCAGTTCGATGGTAAGCGTTCTTGATTTGACCCCATAGGAAATCGATCCCAGTTACTGGCATACCAGGCGAACAAGTTACCATTGCAGGATCCACTCTTCGAAACTCTTTAGCACCTTGGACAGATCATTTCAGAAGGAAATATATGTAATATATTTAAAAAAAATGTCTCTGTACAATGGACATGCAAATCATTAGATACTGTAATCTAATAATGTGTGCTGCAATCTAATAATGTGGCCAGTTCTTAATAAACCTTTGTCCTTAAACAAGCCTAAGTTCAACGGTTGACTATGTGGAAGAAACTACTTCCGGATGCCGTTTTATGGGTATTTCCAACCAAGATGATGTGGAGACATCCGTTAATTAGGGTATGATTACAGGAGAATTCCCCTTTACTGCGACAGCTTTTCAAAGTTCATACAACATGTACTCCATATAGGTTTAATATTTGGGAATCACGGGTGCTGATATAGCATTTGGAAGTTGCTGTTTTGCTTCTGGAATCATTGTGTGACCACACGAGCCCTACGGCATGAAGTATTATCTTGTTGGAAACAGGCTAGTCCTTCAGGCAAGACGATATCTGTATAGGAGTGTACCTGATCAGCAGTGATGTTAGGGTTAATAAAGTTACTTCTGTAAATAAGCAGTCTCCTTTCTTAAAGTTTGAAGAATATCTGTCTTAAAACGTTAGACTGACAGTTATCCGCTATACCACTCGTATAATCAGTTCAGAAGAGTAGAATTTGTCGGTGAAAGATAATCATGAAAACTGTCTTATTTAGCATTTACATGTGTCATGAAATAAATGTTTTTCCGTAACGAATGTTAATAAATTTTCATATACGTTTATACATTTTTTGAAAGTTGGCATATTTGCCTTACCGTGCTAAATATTTAACATGACCACGTTTATTGAAAAGAGCCAGATTGTTGTTGCGGAGATGTTTAAGTGGTGTATGAGGAAAATAGAGAGAGAGGGGGGGAATGATGGTGCCCTTTGGGAACACAGTCAACGAGCTGGAACCCAATGAGTAACGAAAAGGGAAAGGGGGGGATCATGCCCCAATCTCTCGTTTAGACACGCAGGGGGCGTTACGTCCCGATTCATTGACACCGCGCATTACGCCACTATAGACCCGAGGGGGTGCAGGGATTAGACCCCTTTGGGAATAGAGGGTGCTCATAATACAGGCCATTGCGTTTATTGTGGGAGGGAATATCCATAGTGACAAGCCTGAAATCATATCTGTCGTGATTTCTTTTGTAAGAGCTGCAAAATGTTATCTCTCGGAAGTAAACATGTTTTACTTCCTGTTTAACAATTCGGTTGAAGGACGTGGATTAATATTCTCTTCCGTAAATATGGAATTGGATGCTAAACTCAGGCCTCTTCTTTCTTAGAGAGAAAAAAATTAACAATTATAAACTTCAGTTCACGAAAGTACATTGGCTGATGTCATATGTTTTGAATCTTCTGCATGAGGAGTCATGAATAAGTTGATAAATGTCTTGGGCAAGATTTTATAACTGTTATGCCCCTGTACTGGAGGGCAGAATAAAATAATCTCCATCCGCCATATCAGATGTAATGTTCTTCATTCCAATTCGTAGCAGCACTTTCATGAACTTGTATCTAAATAGAAGTGTCTTTATGGTACTTCCTCTGGTGATATACCTTTACGTATACATAGTTGCATAGCAAAACCACGGAAAACAGAGGTCATCTTTGCTAAATAACGTGTTTGCTTGACGAAACACAAACTTCAACAACACACTTAGGAGGATAATTTGGAAAGAAGGTCAACACAATACTAAAATTGCCAATGATGCAGGAACAGTACAATCCCCCGTTTTTTACTATCTTTACGCCCTTTCGTATCCAAGAGTGAAATTTTGAAATAAAATCTCATACAATGCTGTGGCTACCTCCATCAGTAAGATCATGGTCTGCACCAAATCGTGTCCATAATTGAATAAATTGTGCTACAAATTCCACCTCTGCTCTCCGCGAGATGGCCCGAAGGCCTTGAATATCTCCCATCTTGTTGTAACCTTTCATTACAGGCGACCCCTCGCGCTTCGTCCATCTCAGACTTTATTTGCTCAGCAAGGAAACGAGCTCTACCATTAAGGTGTGGTTTTAATGATACCTTGAGCCTTAATCTGCCTGTTCGGAAAACCAGAGTCTATCAGCGGGGGCCCCCCTTTTTGAACCAATGCATACACAATCCACGCGCCTTCTTGAAGATTTTCTGTCTTTGTTGTGCTCTCTTTGTTTGCAGTTCTTAACGTATGAATGGAAATCATTGCCTAGCTGGTGTTAACTCAGCAATTTTCTTATAAAAATCGCCTGTGTGGAATTTTTTTTTATCCTCATTTATCTTTTCCTTAATACCTTAACTAAGCATCATCAAAGATATATTTTTTATAAAATATAATGATTTTGTTATGATAAAAAGAAAAAGACTTTTGCTGCTGAGATGTTTAGAGAAAATCATGGACAACAATTATATAGACAAAGAGTTGCGTATGGCTATTGAATTTTTATATTAAGAAGCATTTAGTCAATACACTGCTTCCGTCTTCAAGACAAGTTGGTCAATTTGGTTGAAACTTTCAACTCCAGTTTCTATTCTTGAAGATATAATCTATCAAGGCTTTTTTTATCTTACCTTTTTTTTCAGATACCTGATAACTAAATAACAAATATATAACTATTTAGCAATAATTGTGCGTGAAATTTGCTTCTCTGTAGTTTTGATTTCCAGCAGTTGTTTGAACGATATTATTTTCTTCGAATCTTGCACTCCAACAACAAAGTAGCGGTTAAGAGTTGTTAAAAGTGTATTAAGTATCGAACACATCCACAGACTTTCATACTTACGTACAGAGGTTTCAAAACAGTTACTGTACAACTCTTACTTAAATTACAAGAATTGTTCGGCTATCTATCTAAATTTACGAGAGAGACCCATGAACAAAAAGTGTTGGAGAAAACATTTCAATATTAGATTATAACGTCCTTTGAAAATATGGCGAAATATGTTTAAGAAGGTCTAATATTGGAAAAATATATTTTATTTATTTATTGGGAGATACGATATACATTTAATTTTTTTAAGAACCTTCATTTTTATTAGCTTTTATATTTTGAGATCTTTTGGTCGATGTGGGATAATTAACGTGTTTCTTCTAGATAGCTCCCATCAGAAACCACTTAGGAAATGTAAAAACAAAGTCTTTCTATATTACTCATAACGATCTTAAGTACAAGTCTGTTGACAAAATTCCACTAAGGTGCTTTAAATAGATGGGTTGAATATATACCTGGCAAACCTGCACTTTTTTTGCTGGGGTGACCAATTTTGAATGGTTATCATCTGCAGCGAAAAATAGCCAAACATGAAGCCCGAAGATGTAGACAAAGTGCTTTGACGCTCTATTTTGATTACACTTTGTAACCAATCAAGTATTCTACCTGCCATCCACACCCTCCTTTATTAGGACGCATCTCGCCCGTCCCTTTTCGCCTACTCGCCGAATGTATTTAACGCCAAGAACATTTTTTGCTGATTTCTTTTTTATTTTCGCCATCTAGCTACGCCCAAATATTTAATGTACAAAACCACATTCTCTCCAACTATTCATCTTGTCTCAAATCGAGCTTGTCTAGTACGACTTGCCATGAGAACCGGTCGGGACATCACATCTACAAGTGAAAAACTTAACAAGTTCTTCTCTAAATGACGTCATAAGAGCACGGGGAACCTAACCGGCTGTTTATCTAACGAAATAATTACGTTTCTTTCCCTTGTACAAAATAACTTTTTCGAAATGTTTGATTTATCCCCTAATCTCGGTTCAATCTTTAATAGGTTCGCTAGTTTTTTCCCCTACATCTTCTTTAATTTTTCCCTTTTACCCTTACTTTGCGCGGGCTTTTTCCCCTCTCGTCAATTACTGAATCATGTTCTTATGTGTACCATTTCCTGCCTTATGAAAATAGTGATTAAGTTAATTATTGTGGGATTGCCCACGGATGGCAGAGAATCGATTCAAGTTCACGCATCATCGATGATTGCTGTGGATCTTATCTAATGGATTTCAGAAATCGGCAGCCGCCTGTTCTGATCATTTTCAGGCTTATCAACTCCACAAGTTTATCGATTCATGAGTGAAACAATTGAATGAGAATTGCTCGGACAAAAATTAATATTTTGGAGCCAACGATGTGGGTTTTTGAATTAACTTTCACGGCACAAGTGTGATTATATCGCTGATTAGTATAATGAATAATGGAAAAGGTTATGCCCTTCTTTGCACATTCCTTTAAACACTCTGTGTTGAAGAGATTGGCATATTCAAAATTTTGGCAAAGTGGAGAAGGGGTAGTTTCAGGGCTACATGTCCATATATATATATATATATACAAATATACAAAATTGTAGCATATATACTTAGGAACATATATGAATGATATATGTTTTATTAGGTTATAATTTCTAACAACACCCCCCCTTGTATCAGGGGCGAACACACACTTTCATTTGGGGGGTTAAGGACAGAATTTGCCATGGTCTTGGAATAACACCCTTCATTTATCATGAAAGTTGGAATTTTTTACAGTGAAAAAATGTATTTTTTGGGGTCATGACCCCTTGTGACCCCCCGTGTCCGCCCTTGCTTGTATACGTCTATGCTCAAAGTCATCAAGGTCTGGTTATTACGGAAAGCATGAAAAATATTTAATTGCCTTTTTCTATGCGCAATTTACATTATTTATAATTATACAATAAAACCCCTCTTAACAGACAACCTGAGAATACGGTCGCCCCGTTTCTACAGCTAGATACAACTTCCACGGTGAGAAACACCTTCACAATAATAACCCTATTTTACGGTTACTCCTTTTTTTTGGACAAATTTTGATGTTTGGTGAATGTACGCTAATTAGGGATTCCTTTGTATGGGGTTTACACATGGGGAAATTGACCTGATAATCAAATGATGGAAAAATAGGTTTTCGAAATTAAAATGTCTTTCATCGAGCGTCTAACAAAGGCTAAGAAGGAGTGCTAAGGCAACGTCACCAGGACATTCAAAATACGTTGTCGGACGTCCGTGGGACGTCATGCGGTGATCCATGTGCATGCGTGAAGTACGTCCTTTGAGGGTCCTGAGGATGTCCGCGGAGAACATATTTCGGAGGATTTTAGGACAAAAACTGGAATTCCTTTTAGCATGTTTTAAGACTTGTTACTGCGGATTTTAGGACGAAATTTGGATTATTTAATTAAGGATATTATTTTGATACTTATAGGTTGTGTTACGGCAGTTTTTGGGACGGAATTTTAATTTACTATTAGGACTGTTTAAAGACATGTTTTGGATATTTATAGGACAATAGTTCAATTTCCTTTTAGGACGTTTAAAGGACTTTATCTTGCAAGTTTCAGGATGTTACGGCGCTATTTAGGAGAAAAGTTGGATTTATTTTTATGATGGTGTAGGGTCATTATTTGGATCTTTTCAGGACGTGTATCGGTGGTTTCTAGGACAAAAGTTGGATTTCCTTCTGGGATGTTTTAAGGACATTATTTTGATATTTTCAGGAAGTGTTACGGCTGTTCTTAGGACAAAAGTTGGATTTCCTTCTAGAATGTTTTCAGGGCGTGTTACTCTAGTTTTTGTGACAAAATTGGATTTTCTTTTAGGATGTGCTTTAGGGATATTATTTGGATCTTTCACGGCTGTGCATGGGACGAAAATAGCATAGACCATAATTATTATCTTAGACATATAGGCTTCTTCAGATCATGTTTCGCATGAATATGGGTAAAACTATATATATATTGGACAACAGGAACAAGGAGAGACATCGGTTGGTAAATACGGATATGGGGAAAGGAATGAACGTGGCGATCAACTCATCGAATTTGCAGAAGCTGAAAACCTTAGCATCATGAATTCATTTTTTAAGAAGAAACCGCAAAGAAAATGGACATGGAAACACCCAAATGGGGGAACTAGTGAAATTGACTATATCCTGGCAAACAAGAAATCAATTATTGAAGATTGCAGTGTACTGAACAGATTTAATACTGGAAGTGATCATCGAATGGTGAGATGTAAAGTGCACTTAAATACTAAATTAGAACGACAGAAGCTCATTAGGAAACAAGTAAGTAAGAGGGTGGATCTAATGAAACTGAAAGTAAATACCGAGGCATTCAAGTTGGAATTAAAAAATCGCTTTTCTGCACTGGAAGGACTTATTGATGAAAGTGATATCTCAGAAGCAAATGAAAACATTGTTAAGACAATAGTTGAAACTGCTGGGGAAATTGGTGGTGTAACCTGTAAAAAGCACAATAGCAAATTATCTGAGAAGACGAAACAGCTCATGAAAAGGCGAAGAGATATGAAGGTGGACAATCGAAATACCAGTTCCAGGATTGAGTACATAGAACTTTGTAAAACTCTGCGCAAAAGCATGAAAGAAGACATAAGAAAATTCAACTGTGAGCTAGTAAGGAAAGCCATTGAAAATAACAAGAGCCTTAGGGTTGTTAAAGGAAGTTTATCTGTTGGGAAGAAACACATCATTGCATTAAAAGGAGAGGATGGCACCGTAACAAGAAATAGGGAAGAAATACTTAGAAGAGTTGAAGAATTCTACAAAAAACTATATGAAAGTAACAGTGGATTAAACGAAGACGCCGAAATAGTCGAAGGAACAGCTCCTAAAATCTTAAAAGAAGAAGTTTCATTTGCAATAAAAAATATGAAGAAAGGAAGAGCCCCTGGTGATGATGGTATTACATTAGATATCCTAAAAGAAGCTGGAGAATATGTAGAAGACATACTTGCAAAATTCTTTACCAAATGTCTTAACAGCGGTAACATACCAAACCAATGGGATTCTGCAACAGTAATTCTTTTGCATAAAAAAGGTGATAAAGAGGATTTGAAAAATTACCGACCAATTAGCTTGTTACCTGCTATTTATAAAATCTTCACAAAAGTTCTAACACATCGCCTGCAGAAAAAATTAGATGCAGCTCAACCAAGAGAACAAGCTGGATTTCGAAGTGGATTCAGTACAGTGGACCATATTCAAGTATTAAGAGAATTAATTGAAAGAACACATGAATATGAACTTCCATTGTGTGTTGCATTTATTGACTATGAGAAGGCCTTTGACTCTATAAAAACATCAGCAGTCATCAACTCTTTAAGATCAACAGACATTGAGGATGTGTACATTGACATGGTGAAACGTGTGTATAAAAATGCAAGTGCAAAATTTCGGTTACATAAAGATACCAAAACTATCAAACTTGGCAAAGGGGTGAGGCAGGGAGATACCATTTCTCCAAAACTTTTTACTTCTGCTTTACAGATGATTTTTCAGCTGATAAATTGGAATAACAAGGGAATAAAAATAAATGGTGAATATTTAAATCATCTGCGGTTTGCTGATTATTTTTATTTTGCTAAATATTTTTTAGCAAACCTATAATTTTCTCTCTTTCAATCTGACAACTTTCTTCACATTTTTACCCCTCTCCCTTGTGAGGGGGAAGTCATATTTACTATAAATTACTTGCATATAATCTCCAAAGAATGATATTTTTCATCAAAATCCACTCTTCAGGGGTTGTAACATGTTAACTTAAAATGTGATACGTTAAATTTCACTTTTATTTCTCTTCCTATAATTTTAAGATATATAAGCAACAAAGAAGTTATTTTGAAATTTCTTTTAACTACGAACTTTTTCCCTGATTGCAAAAGCATCAGGGGCATAAAGAACAGACAAATAAATAGTTTCACATACTCACAAACGTTCAAAATTTTACGTATTCACAAACTAGCAAATTATCCAGTTAAAAAAGTATAAATTACGTTTATATTCAAATTCCCTGATTAATTTTAACTTTTGACGAATACCCTAATAATTCCTGAAATACCAAAGTCCCTGATTTTTCCAATCTGTGGATACCTTTATGCAACTATTACTTGTTTATAAAAACGTTTGCATCAATAAATCATAATATTCAATCACTATACTTCACTTAAGCAATTGTCATCGTAATTCATCAATAAACCTTTGAATTCAAGTTAATTCGTAAAAGTAAAAACCAAATTCAAAAACTGATAAAAATTACCACAATTTAAATTCGTACAAACAAATCTTTTCTATTTTCAAGTATACCATCCAGACTTCAACAAGAAACCAGCCAGCACGCGGTAAGAATAAAATCTTCCAGCGTTGTACTGAGTAGGGCTGATAATTAATGTTTACTGAAACGGAACAGACTAATGCTGAAATTCTTTCATAAGAGCATAGACGTTATTGAGAAAATTTTAAATTTAACGAAAACTACAGATCATATCACTCTAAAATCATCAACAAGCGGCAGGAGAGAAATAGTATACCTGTTTACCTCAAGAGGCATGAAGTAGTAAATTTCTGTTGCCACTCTAAATAAGAAAAAGTTGGGAAGTAGTAATTGCCAAGCAAATCGCGATGGCCCAGTGGTCAAGCTACTAACTTTGAAAAAAATGTGGCTTAACGAACAGGTTAAAAAACATTTATTTTCTTGCAAAGTCAACATATACGAGTTTATAAGTTTCGAGAAACAAAACAAATAAAATAATATAAATAAGTAGTTAGAAAAACTGAAAACGCATTTTACTTCTTAGAAAAGAAGGCACTATAAAATGTGTAATTGTTTTAGCTTCCAGACCCTAATTTTACACTCATCTTTAGTCTCTATTTACCTTAGTTCTCAAAATTGCGGTAGAAATATCTGCTGCTGTAAATTGTCAGTATTTTGAACACAAAATGGTCTTGTTGGGCCCTAAGCCGGGGCCTACTTGGCCTGTACGTAAATCCGGTGTTACCTCATCAGTCAAAATTCGACCGCGCTCTACTGAGAATGCCGAATTATTCATCTGTAGCCAAAATTCCCATCATTAAGTGAATAGTGAAGTTAAGCCGTGGTTCGGAATCCATGTTGAATTGTACTTCCGGACCCTTGGTAAGCTGACTAATCTTTTATAAATTAGGAACATAAAACCTACCTGTGTTGAACATTACAACAACAACAACAAATAGTCAAACAATTTTCATGAGATTCCATACAGAAAATATTCCCAAGCTTAGAAATTGATTTTGCTATCCCCATTAACAAGATGGCGATTGGATGTTAAATAAATGTAAGTATTCATAGAGATTATATATAAGAGAACGGCCATGACGTTACGGCTGCTAGAAGAACCAATACTATGTAGAGTGAGGACAGAAGAACGTTATAGAAAAGCACATAATTTCGATCACTTGGCGGACATGAATATCATACGAACGTCGAAAATATGTCTATATTGTGCTACATCCTACGGACCATAGGCGTACGCAGAAAGTTCGTAAGGGGGCTACTCAATAGGGGGGGGGTTACAATGCTACAATTCACATATTCCTATGCAAAATTTCATTGCAATGGAATTAAAACCACTACCAACATCCCCCTACTTACGGCAGTGCTGGGGGAGTCCGAAAAGAACATCATACGGACATTCCAAAACGAATATCCTACGAACGTCCGAAATATGTCCGTATTTTGCTACATCCTAGAGGCGTCCGAAATAAACATCCTAGGAACGTCGGAAATGAACATCCTACGGACGTTCCAAAAAGACGTCCTACGGAATCCCGAAATGAATATCCTACGGAAGTTCCAAAGCGGACGTCTTACGAACGTGCGAAATATGTCCGTATTGTACTACATCCTAGGGATGTCCGAAATTAACATCTTACGGACGTTCCAAAACGGACGTCCTGCGAACTTCCGAACTATGTCCGCATTGCGTATGGACAGAAGGGACCAAAAAAGGACGTCCTGGGGACATTTTGTGCTATCTGGGGTGTATGGAGAAGACCTAGGAAGGCAGACTAACATGGTAAGGGCATATATAAAGAACTGGCAAGGAGAATGGAACCATCCACTTTAAAGAGTTGGAAGTTCTGGTCTAAAAGGAGTAAGAAAGAAAATTGTCAACGAATTTTTTTTTCTGGTCTTAGCTTGGATTGATGATAAAGGAGCGTTGAAGTATTACTTAAGCACCTTGGAAGGTGGGGGGAGTGGTAGCCATTGGTCTTATTTTCCTATGTTAGCCAATGTTAATTTTTGCTTACTGGTTGGAAGTGGGTGGGGTCGGGGGATTCAAATGGCCAAAATATTGCTTACGTAATACTTGAACTCTTCCAGAATGGAAAATTAAATTTCCTAGTGGCGACCCCGTGTAAGAAACTAAAAATTTTAAAGCCATATACTCACTAAATCACATTGAATTAGTAAACTGATGTTCCTAATTTTTAAATTAATATGAATTAATGTTAAGAAAAATAATTCAATCATATTGGACATCACTAATGGAGTTAATATATTATTTAAAATTGAAATTGGCATAAATTACATCAGCCACATGGTTTTGTCATATACCGGCGTGGTGCATTCCTAATAATTGTTGTATTGTCAATTATCGGTGAAAACCACTT
>QLNU02015359.1:14840245-14851755 GCA_006491805.2 Dysdera silvatica
GATCACAACTCCCCAAACAGACGTAAGTTATTGTGTGGTGATAACACGGTTTGTATATCGTGCAAAAACAAAAAAAACAGCATTTGTGCGGATGTGGATAGCGCTGTTACTAGAATTTTCTCATTTGTTAATACCGAGCTATACTTCGGAGTTTGTTCCAATATGCAACAAAGATCCAGGTCCGTCAGAAGGCTGTAGATTCTACTATAGAATGTTGACTGCACTTACCTCATACAACAAAAACCGATAAACCAAAGGAAGCGGTGCCATACTGCAAAGCATTTCTCGTGAATTGCTTTAGGACCATCAATTCTTATAGCATACTGACTATATGTCAAATCTTAGTTAATTTTTTTTATATTTGAGTTCATAAAAGTATAATGCTTTCCTATTAATTTGGTCACATTGCCTGCATTGTTTACGAGTGGTTTCAGATACGCCAGAAAGGATTTAATAGAAATATAATACATCTATCATTGTCTTATTTTATTTGCTTAACTTCCTCCATATGGTACTTACAATAGTACTCTATTGCTTGCTATATGTACATTCGTACATATACCTAATACTATTAGTTACACCATCTTCTTCTTCTTCTTCTTCTTCTTCTTCCTCCTCTTCCTCCCACCCGTGTCCAGATCAAACTTTACATTTCCAAAAATTTGCTGCCATTACAGCCTTGTCCTTGGCCAGAAGTAAGTCGTCCATGGTACACAGTTCCAGTAACTGCAGACAGATCAACAAGTGTGCTGGGCTCTACATTTCTCTACAGTCGCACTTTATATCTTTATCTTGATTATGGCCCCACTTTATCAGGTTCGTCTTACATTTCGATAACCCAACCCTCATTCAATTCCATGTCCTCCAGTCACTATAAGGGAGTTCATGTCCGAAAGCCGTCTTCTCCCTCGGTTCCATTTCTCTTCTGGTAAGTTCTTCCTCCCATTTAGCCACTCCACTTACTCTCATATAGTCCTCAAGGGATTTATATATGAAACTATATAAAACGAATATGAAACTATATAAAATGAATATTAAACCATATTAAATTAGGCCACCATATTAAATACATATATAACACAATTTATTCATAATTAAATGTTTTATATTAAATTTAATTATAAATATCAGTTCGCACACTTTAGGAGGGAAACGGGTCTAAAGTAAATGAATTCTAGTGGTCTAGCAAGCTCTAAACCCCAGGACGCACATCCATTGTTTTCACATTTATTCACTTATGCAGCATACATTATTTATTCATCATGCACTTCTGACTTCTCATTATCCACCTCAATCCTTAGATTTCAATTTAACCTAACCTTCGTCGGCAGGTGCCCAACGAGACGTGGGGTATCTTAATCTACTGCCATTCAATCTTTGGAAAATCAGGGATACAGTCCAACACAGATGAATTATTATTAGACTAGAATATTATCATCAATCCATCTATCATGAGAACGCTTCCCGCCGCTAAACTTGCAACGAGTCTAGCTAATTTTCCATAAGAGATGCTCGAGGAAATGTGCTTACATCGGATCATCCCTCATTGAAAATGAGCTATATCCCGTTGCCATGGAAATGAACAGCCGCAGAACGCAGCAGTGAGACGAATTCTTGTCACCGGACTAAAATCAGCTGTCAAGATAGTATTCTGTTACAAACTACAGTCAAATTCATGTTATAGTGAGTACCATAAGTTAAGACGCAGGCGAAAAATCCACTTACGTTTAGCTAGGATGCAATAATAAAAATTGAGCGGAATAAAATATCATAAATATAAAATCGCAATTTTCGTTATTGGAGATCTTATGAGACCTTTAACCTAATAGATGATTATAACTTAATGTAAAATGGTTTGTGTCATATTGAAATATCTTAAATCAATTGAAGCATTGATGATTGTGATCTTTTTAATTTAATTATCTATTATGGGGATTTTGTTTCCGGTTTGATCCCGTTATAATGATCATTATTATGATATTATGTCAATTCAATTACTTTTCGACATAATCTAATATTATTTCATGCATTATTCATTCATTAGTTTATTTATTTAGTGTACTACGATTTAATAATCATTATTAGTTTAATGGTAACGTATCAATATTCTTATAGACTGCTGTGACCTCATTTCATATCATTCAGAACTGCCAGTTTACACTGGTATAAAATCGCATATTATTTGTGTTATATCGATTTTCTAACAGGTTATTGTGATCTCAATTCTGTTTAATATTATTTAATATTGCTATCTTGTACCAGTTCAATCTCATGCTATTTTGAATTATATTAGTACTCTTAAAGAGCAAAGAAGGAAAGAGATCTTATTTCAGTTTAATATCGCTTTATATTGTGGCTTGAGTATGATAAATCGCATGTTGTTTGCTTTATATATATATATATATCATCATCATCATATTCAACCATTATCTATCCACTGCTGGATGAAGGTCTCTCCAAATGCTTTCCACACAAGTCTATCCTGGGCCATTCGTTTCCACGTCACCCCAACCTGTTTTCTTATTTCATCCACCCATCTAGTTTGAGGACGTTTTCTAGGTCTTCGGTGGTCTCTTGGAATCCAGTTCAGAATTTCTGTTGTCCATCGTTGATCAGTTCTTCTTGCAATATGCCCAGCCCATCGCCATTTCAGCCCTTTTACTTTAACAATGATGTCCTCTACTCTAGTTTGCTCTCTCACCCAAGTGTTTCTTTTTCGATCTCTCCTAGTTATTCCAAGCATGCACCTCTCCATGCTCCTTTGCGTTGTCTGTAACTTTCGTATTGCTCCAACTGTTAGACTCCATGTCTCTGATCCATAAGAGAGGACTGGCAATACACACTGGTTGAAGACCTTTCTTTTTAGACACAAAGGCAATTTCCCCTTCAGGATAAAACTGTTTCTTCCAAATGCACTCCAGCCAAGTTTAATACGTCTGTTGAGTTCTTTCATAATGTTGCCATCCATTGAAATCAGCTGGCCAAGGTAAATATATGAATCAGCAATTTCTAGCTCAATGTTGTCAACTTGTATTTTTGTTTCCTCTACGAAATTATTGAACATGATCTTAGTTTTTTGTAGGTTCATCTTGAGTCCAACTTCTTTACTTCTAGTTGAGAGCTCCTGTACCATGTCTTGGAGTTCTGATGGGTTCGTTGAAAAAATAACAATGTCATCAGCAAACCGCAAATGATTTAAATATTCACCATTTATTTTTATTCCCTTGTCATTCCAATTTATCTGCTGAAAAATCATCTGTAAAGCTGAAGTAAAAAGTTTTGGAGAAATGGTATCTCCCTGCCTCACACCTTTACCAATTTTGATAGCTTCGGTATCTTTATGTAACCGAAATTTTGCACTTGCATTTTTATACACACGTTTCACCATGTCAATGTACACTTCCTCGATGTCTGTTGATCTTAAAGAGTTGATGACTGCTGATGTTTTAATAGAGTCAAAGGCCTTCTCATAGTCAATAAATGCAACACACAATGGAAGTTCATATTCATGTGTTCTTTCAATTAATTCTCTTAATACTTGAATATGGTCCACTGTACTGAATCCACTTCGAAATCCAGCTTGTTCTCTTGGTTGAGCTGCATCTAATTTTTTCTGCAGGCGATGTGTTAGCACTTTTGTGAAGATTTTATAAATAGCAGGTAACAAGCTAATTGGTCGGTAATTTTTCAAATCCTCTTTATCACCTTTTTTATGCAAAAGAATTACTGTTGCAGAATCCCATTGGTTTGGTATGTTACCGCTGTTAAGACATTTGGTAAAGAATTTTGCAAGTATGTCTTCTACATATTCTCCAGCTTCTTTTAGGATATCTAATGTAATACCATCATCACCAGGGGCTCTTCCTTTCTTCATGCTTTTTATTGCAAATGAAACTTCTTCTTTTAAGATTTTAGGAGCTGTTCCTTCGACTATTTCAATGTCTTCGTTTAATTCACTGTTACTTTCGTATAGATTTTTGTAGAATTCTTCAACTCTTCTAAGTATTTCTTCCCTATTTCTTGTTACGGTGCCATCCTCTCCTTTTAATGCAATGATGTGTTTCTTCCCAACAGACAAACTTCCTTTAACAACCCTAAGGCTCTTGTTGCTTTCAATGGCCTTCCTTACTAACTCACAATTGAATTTTCTTATATCTTCTTTCATGTTTTTGCGCAAAGTTTTGCAAAGTTCTACATACTCGATCTTGCAACTGGTATTTTGATTGTCCACCTTCATAAGTCTTCGCCTTTTCATGAGTTGTTTCGTCTTCTCAGATAATTTGCTATTCTGCTTTTTACATATTACACCACCAATTTCCCCAGCAGTTTCAATTATTGTCTTAACAATGTTTTCATTTGCTTCTGAGATGTCAACTTCTTCAATAAGTCCTTCCAGTGCAGAAAAGCGATTTTTTAATTCCAACTTGAATGCCTCGGTATTTTCTTTTAATTTCTTTAAATCCACCCTCTTACATACTTGTTTCCTAATGAGCTTCTGCCTTTCTAGTTTAGTATTTAAGTGCATTTTACATCTCACCATTCGATGATCACTTCCAGTATTAAATCTGTTCAGTACGCTGCAATCTTCAATAATTGATTTCTTGTTTGCCAGTATATAGTCAATTTCGCTGGTTCCTCCATTGGGGTGTTTCCATGTCCATTTTCTTTGTAGTTTCTTCTTAAAAAATGAATTCATGATGCTAAGATTTTCAGCTTCGGCAAATTCTATGAGTTGATCGCCACGTTCATTCCTTTCCCCATATCCGTATTTACCAACCGATGTCTCTCCTTGTTCCTGTTGTCCAATTCTTGCATTGAAATCCCCCATGATGAGCTTGATATGTTGTTTCCCTTTGGTGTGTAACTCTTTGATTTCTTCATAAAATTCTTCAACCTCTTCGTCGGTATGGCTTGATGTTGGTGCATATGCCTGTACTATCTGAAGTTGGTATCGCTGGGTTAGTTGAACAACGAGCCTCGCTGCTCGATCTGACGTGCTTTCGACTTCAAGAAGGTAGTCTTTAATTCTTTTGTTGATTAAGAAGCCAACACCACTTGTTCTTCCAGTTTCCGTTCCTCTATAATAAAACAAATGTCCACTTTTAAGTTCCACCAACTCTTCACCTTTTCTTCTAACTTCACTGAGTCCTACAATGTCCCATTTGATCTTGTCAAGTTCTTCTTCCAATTCTTGAAGTTTTGCTTCAGAAGCAAGGGATCGTCCATTATACGTTGCCAAGGTCAATAACAAACGGCAGCCTGGGCCATTCCAGTGATTCTTAGCACCCCCTGCTTTCATGCCACGCTGACCGCTGCCTTGATCAGGAGCACTCCAGCACCTGGAGACTAGGGGCCATGGTTTTTGGTGTATTAGCATATTGGAGGAATTAGCCATCATTTCACCACGCTGGCTAGACGGGTTGGTGAATTAGCCCTCCCCTTCCGCCTTTCCATCCGTGCAGCAAATATTAATTTGCCTCTTGGATAGAAAGCCCGGCCCGCACCACTTGAAGGCGGGGTAGGACACTAGGTTACTGGCCTGGCCGGTTCCACACATCGTCACATACGTTCAGCGTGTGGGTCTCCTTCCAGTTAGATACCAGCAACCCTTTTGCAGGCCATATATATATATATTTTTTTTTTTTACGAAAATGACGGAATATGTATTAAATTCAACTGCCAGAAACACTGCAACAGTTATTTCTATTTACATACAAAAGGTTAAACACTGGTAAAATAGCAATGAAAAAGATCACTCAAGCTTTCGGACGCGTCAGCAGCAGTCCTTCATCAGGAGTAATGACGATGTAACGTTTCTGTCTCTTTTTATACTTGAAATTTCTGGAAAAACCCTTCGCCAGAGTAGTCACGAAGAATGAAAAAACCCAGTGGGAACCAATCGGTGGCCTCCAATAGAAATCATGGAACAACTCAATGAAAACCAATGAGAAACCTGTGTTGCGGGGCACCTAATGTTGGGGAAGTCCTATACATTTCAAAGTAAGAATTGTTTGTAAGTTTCTGGAAGTGGTTGTGATGTATTAATGGCTTCCCTATATAGTTTGTACGTTTCCCAAGATTCTAAGAAGAGTCTGCTATTCTTGTTTGTGATGTGCCGTGTACTATTTTTGTTGAATCCCAGTCGGGTTCGTGTCCGTGTTGTAAAGTGTGTTCTGCTAGGCTATGTGTCCTTTCGCGAGTGCTTGTTTGTGTTCTTTTCTTCTTGTTTTGAACATGCTTTTTATTTGTCCTATGAATTTGTGGTGTAGGAATTTTAAGTGGAGCAGGTGAGAAATTTAGGCCGAGTGATAGTACGAATTGCTGTTGTGGTGTGAGATTTTTATTTGAAAGATTTAGCATCCACTTTTTTGTAGGAAGTTTTGACTGTTTTGAAATAGAAGATCTAAGGTTGTTAAGTTTACGTGAATGAGTAAGACGAATATGTTCTTGGATTTTAGATTCTTGTGAGTGAGTAGCGGATTTAACTAGGAGCATGGTAAGAAAATCAAGTTTAGTATTTAGAAGGGAAGTAAGAAAGGATATTTTATTTTGAAGCTGAGCGAGTACGCGGGGACAGAGAGAAATTCTAGTGGAAATAAATTTAAGACTTATGTTATGTGCGATGCAATGTCCAAGAGATGAATTTACAAGAGGTTTAACTTTAAGTGTGAAAGGGATAAGAAATTCCTTTTTACAGGTGTGATTAAAGTGAAGATGTTCTTTAAAACGGATAACTTTAATGTGTGTTTTGATGTATTTATGGACAATTCTGAGACAAACTGACAAACTGAGTTAAATTTAAGTGTGAGTGAAGTTAAGTGCACGTATAAGTGAATGCATGAAAGTAGTTTTCCAAAGTGCTTTTAGGCCAGGTGACATTTGCTTCCAACAAGTGTAATAGCTCTATAGACAAGTTTTTGGCACTGCCATGGGATCTCCGGTCTCAAGTGTTGTAGCTAACTTGGTCATGGAGTCATTTGAGGAAACTGCTTTGTCTTCACCGAATTTTAACATTAAATTCTGGAAAAGATACGTCGACGACACGTTTGTTGTACTTAAAACTAATACACTCCAAAGCTTCTTCCATTACCTTAATAACTTAAACTCACATATAAAATTCACATACGAAACAGAACAGAACAATAAACTCCCTTTCCTAGACGTTCTTGTACACAGATCTCACGATAACTCAATCTTCACCTCAGTTTACCGTAAACCCACACATACAGACAGATATCTCGATTTTAAATCGCATCATCCAACATGCCACAAAGCTTCCGTTGTTAAAACATTAAGTCTTAGAGCGAATTCTCACTGCAGTAATGAAACACTTTCAAACACAGAAACAAAACACATACACACGGCACTTAAAAATAATGGATACCCTAAACGATTCATTCTCAGAAACTGTAGACCCAATAGTACATCTTTAAACAATACATCTCACACCCGCATATCTATTCCATATATTCACGGCATTTCCGAAACAATCTCTCGCATCCTTAAAGAGGCAAATATCAAAACATTCTATTCCCCTGTCACAACACTTCGCAAACAACTTACAAAAGTTAAAGACCCAGTTCCACCAGAAGATCTCACAGGCGCCATATACCAAATACCATGCAAAGACTGCAACAAACATTACATAGGACAAACAAAAAGAATGATCAAAACAAGAAAAAAAGAACACAAACAAGCACTCGCGAAAGGAGACATAGCCTCACGTCTGGCAGAACACGCTTTACAACACGGACACGAACCCGACTGGGACTCAACAAAAATACTACACCGTCACATCACAAACAAGAATAGTAGACTCTTCTTAGAATCTTGGGAAACTTACAAACTACACGGGAAAGCCATTAATACATCACAACCACTTCCAGAAACTTATAAACAACTCTTACTCTGAAATGTATGAGACATCCCCAAATTAGGTAACCCGCAGTGTGGGTTTCTCATTGGTCCCTATTGGGGTTCTTCCATGATTCTATTGGAGGCCTCCCATTGGTTCTCATTGGGTTTTCCCATTCTGCGGGACTACTCTGATGAAGGGTTTTCCAGAAATTTCAAGTATAAAAAAGAGACAGAAACATAACATCGTCATTACTCCTGATGAAGGACTGCTGCTGATGCGTCCGAAAGCTTGAGTGATCTTTTTCATTGCTATTTTACCAGTGTTTAACCTTTTTATGTAATTTCCTCCCTGGTACCCTGTATTTTATTTCTATTGTACTAACCACGGGTGAAGTTCCATTTCATCTTTTCTCTTTCAGCAGGACCTTGCTTACGGTGTTAGCGGCCCTGGGCGAAACAGATTTTAGCGACCCTCAAAAATGTTTTAACACAATGATAAAAAGACTGACCAGAGTTTAGCATTAAAAAAGCAAAGTCCTTCATTAATCCAAACGCGAAAGGTACAGATAAAGAAAAGATAAATTAAGTATAGGGGATAAATTAATTAAAATATGAAAAGAATTATAATTTTATTATTATTTTAACTAGAGCCCGTTTATATTCATTAAAAACGAGATAAATATGCGCATGAAAATATGTACTAAAACAACAAAATGCACTTAAATAAAAAATTGCACTTAAAAGAAAATATGCACTAACATTTCTCTATTTCTGTACTCAACTTAAAAACGACTGTCTTGCGTCTTAAAGCCGAAATTTTTATGCTAGTTGGGGAGGGGGATTTTTCAATAAAAGGATAATAAAATTTTTAAATTATTAAACCCGTGAATCATGACGATTCTGAAAATTCACCCTTTTTATGCGTTTTTATGCACTAACGCTGAAAAAGAGATAAAATATGCATATAATCCGGGCTATAATTATAACGAATTACTGAAAATTTAACTCAATGAATATAGCCATTTCTATTATACTATTACAATTAAGGGGGTGTTCAAGTATTACGTAAGCAATATTTTGGCCATTTCAACCCCTCCCCCCACCGAAGATGCTTGCGTAATTCTTAAGCTCTCCCTTATAAAGTAATTTTTCTAGTTTTTTATGCAGCAAAATTGCCTATCAAATGTGAAAAGTCTATAGAACAGGACAAATTATTTTCAATTGAAATAAGTGCCAAGGCGTTAAGGTGAGAATCAGTCATATTAGATCTTAAATACGTTTTGGTAAGTTTCAATTTGGAAAATGAGCGTTCTGCTGGAGCTACAGTAATGGGGATTGTCAGCAAAATTCTAAGAGTGATGGCAACGTTTGACACAGCATCCTGGGAACCCTTTTCAAATAAGTACTTAACAATGATCAGTGGTGAAGAAGCTAGTGTTTCCGGAATCGATCGAGTAAGAACTTTCAGTTCTGTGTATAAGTCTAATCCGTCTAAATCGTCTAAAGAAAGGGCCATTTGCTTACATTGGTTCAGTATTTCACCGTCTCCCTATGTTTTTAACACCGCAATATTAAAAAGAAATCCAAACGTCATGGTAAAGTTTTTCAATTGCTGAAAACGCTCCTGACTTGACATAGCTTGATCTAAGAGAACATTAAAAAAATTAACGTGATAGTTTTCTTCCGGATCATGAGTGGAATCATCAGTCAACTCGTAAGGAAACATTATTTTAACTTTTTTCCTACGAAGCGATATTGTAGCTGGAAACCTCATATCAGTAATATCCATTTCCAATTCACTAGCTAATTCTTCTGCTGTCATCTCAGAATTCTCGAAACCAGTTTCTTTGAACTCTTTCAAAAATGCAATTGTGTTTTCTATTAACTTTACGGCAGTATTTAAGTTCATATCAATATTTTGCACCACTTTGCTAACAAGGTTGAATTGAGCCAAAATATCGTACCATGTGCATAAAGTGGTTAGAAGCTGAAAACTCCTTATTTCCTTTTACAAGAGCTGCTGCTTCGGTTTTATATTTCGGATCAGTACTGCTTTCAGATACTTCAACAATGGCATCGTAAACGTTACCAATTTGAAACCGAATAGCCTTAATGCTTTCTATTCTACATTCTCATCTTGTGTCGGATAAAGGTTTAACAGTCAAATTTTTAACGTGCTTCTTAAAAATTTCCCATCGCCGAGTAGAAGCGGAAAATAAGACATATATTTGGTGAACAACACCGAAAAACGATTGTGCTGTAGTCGAAGATTTCGCCATATCTCCGAGAGCTAAATTCCAACTATGGCACCCTCAGGGAACAAAAAAGGCCTTTGGATTTTCCTGCAATAAACTTGCCTGGATACCTTTATTTTTGCCTCGCATGTTTGCGCCGTTGTTGTAGCCTTAACTACAACAGTCTTGGAAGGGAATTTGCAATTCTTTAAATTTATCCAGAAATCCACGTGCGAGACCTTGTCCTGTGCTGTCACTAATAGGTAAAAAGCAAATAAAACGTTCACACATTTCTACTTCATGTGCTTCACAGCTAACATAGCGAATAACCATACTCATTTGCTCCTGATGATTAATATCCGGAGTGCAACCAAGAATAACTGAATAATATTTTGATTTGCTAATATGTGCGCAAATTGTTCCTAATTTTTTTTTTTATTTAATAAGCTGAATGAATTTTGGATCCGATTTCCAAGATAATGGTATTTTATTTCGCCATTTTTAATTTGACGCAAATGTTTTGAAAGTACTGGATCACATTTTGAAATCAGTGCAACTAGACATAAAAATTTATATAAATCGAACACTACGCAGATTAAACCATAAGTGGAAGGTCGTGGGTTCAGGTCCCACCGAACGCAGAAATATTTATTTTCTTTCGAACGTTTCACCATCTAATCACGCCATAACATCGGCGCTGGTATCACTACGCCAATAAACGTTGATTGATATTGTTGTTTAATTTAGACCTAAAAAGTTGCAATTTTTTGAGCTGCTTAGCTTTTCATTAGAACCGCGCAAAGACATGTTCCTTTGTCCAAGAAACTGAATAATAAACAACAATCTTGCAAGAACGTTGCGCCAATGCTGCGTTTCGTAACAAATAATTCGCTCACATTCCCGATCACTTGTTAGGTTTTTGCGTAGAAGATTTTCCATTTCTAACCATTTTTGGAAACGGTCAACGTTCTCTACCGGCGATTCGTGCAAAGAAAGAATTTCTCCTAAATGTTTCCAGTTATTGCAACTGTGGCTACTGCATAACTTTGTAGCTGACGAGCTGCAAAATAATTTGCAACAAAAGCAAAAAACTGAATCCGAATTAACAGAGTATACTAGCCAATGGCGATCGGCTATTTCAGAATTACGCATTTTTCGGGAATAGAATTTTTCAGAAAAATGACGATTTTCACAATTAAATGGAAATTCGCTTAGCTTCGGACGAATAGGTTCATTTTCAATAATAAATTTACGTTGCTGATCGCTTATATTTTGGGGCCATAAACCAACATCATCTACAGTGAGAATCGGTTATAACGACATCCAAGGGACCGTGCAAATTCGGTCGTTATAACCGATAGTTATTATAAACGATTTTTTTTTTAAAATCATAATATAGTAATATACTTCAGAGTTTTA
>QLNU02015359.1:14861188-14886718 GCA_006491805.2 Dysdera silvatica
ACACAATTGCCAAATATGGTCAACACAGAAAAGCCTCCGGGGCGAAATTTTTGTGAGTTTTTTCGTGGGGGGATTTATTATACAATAATGTTTGCCACCCACGTATATTTAGCTCAAACTAGAGCTATTTTCTGTTTAGGAGAAAAAGAGACGCCGTCCTCATCCTGGATTCGAACCAGGGTCCCCGCGTTGAGCCCGCGGTGTCTTGACCTACTAGACGAATGAGGACAAGAACAAACGCTCTTTTTCTCCGTATGTAAAGGTGTAAGATATTATTACCCTTCACAGGGATAACACAATTGCCAAATAATGGTCAACACAGAAAAACCAAATATTTATGTATATTAAAAACCCAAAACTCTACAAAATAATATAAACAGCTCTAGTTTGAGCTATATGTACGTGGGTGGCAAAAATTATTGTATAATAAATTCCCCCACGAAAAACTCACAAAAATCTCGCCCCGGAGGCTTTTCTGTGTTGACCATTATTTGGCAATTGTGTTATCCCTGTGAAGGGTAATAATATCTTACATCCTCATATCCGGAGAAAAATGCGTTTGTTCTTGTCTTCGTTCATCTAGTGCAGGGTCTTCAACCCGCAGCTCTTCGATATGTTTTATGTGTCCCGCTGACTCACGAAAGAATACAAATTGTTTCACCCAAAAATAACATCCTTGCTCCCTCTGAGTCTGAAATCCATATATTTTATTCTGTTGTCATTTTCACATTTCGTAATAAATATCTTAAAACACTATAGAACTAAAGTAACACTCTATTTTTCCCTCAATCATGTTTTACTTTAGTTTTCTAGCGTATATGGGCACTAGGTTTAGTTTTATTGATTTGCAGTGCAACAGTGATTTAAAACAAAATCAACTTAGGATTCATTAAATTCTATCCTAAATATGTCGATAAGAACGTCTTCCCAACCATCTAAGGGCACGCTCTGAAAATGTTACTACTCTGGAGCACTTGCAATTTCACATTGGCTGACGAAGAAAATGTACATGGGGGGGGGTTACAATTGGGGGAATTACAAAGCTACAACTCCATATATCTATATGTATATATATATAATTTTATTTCAGTGATTATTACAATCCCCATCATTCCCTCCTCGTGCGTATGCCAATGGGTCCTCAAACAATTGACAATTGGTTTCAAAAATGAAGTTGATGAAAATCAAAATTAGGACCAGAACAACTGACGTCCACCTTAGAAACACTCCTAGGGTTGCAATATCAAAAATAAGACCTGATATTGACAGGATTGTTAAAAATAAGCAGTGCCAAAAATCTCGCTAAAAGGTTTGATTTCGCTTTACATATTAATAACTAAAAGTATTGTAAATGTTTTTTTGCGTCCATACATATTTTACATTGTAATATATATATATATCATCATCATCATCATATTCAACCATTATCCTATCCCTGCTGGATGAAGGTCTCTCCAAATGCTTTCCACTATGATCCTATCCTGGGCCATTCGTTTTCCACATCCACTAACCTCTTTTCTTGTTTCATCTTCACCCGTCTAGTTTGAGGACGTTTTCTAGGTCTTGGTGGTCTCTCTTAGAATCAGTTCCAGAATTTCTGTTGTCCATCGTTGATCAGTTCTTCTTGCAATATGCCAGCCATCGCATTTCAGTCCTTCACTATAATGATGCTCCCTCTACTCTAGATTTGCTCCTCTCTCACCCAAGTGTTTCTTTTTCGATCTCTCCTAGTTATTCCAAGCATGCACCTCTCCATGCTCCTTTGCGTTGTCTGTAACTTTCGTATTGCTCCAACTGTTAGACTCCATGTCTCTGATCCATAAGAGAGGACTGGCAATACACACTGGTTGAAGACCTTTCTTTTTAGACACAAAGGCAATTTCCCCTTCAGGATAAAACTGTTTCTTCCAAATGCACTCCAGCCAAGTTTAATACGTCTGTTGAGTTCTTTCATAATGTTGCCATCCATTGAAATCAGCTGGCCAAGGTAAATATATGAATCAGCAATTTCTAGCTCAGTGTTGTCAACTTGTATTTTTGTTTCCTCTACAAAATTATTGAACATGATCTTAGTTTTTTGTAGGTTCATCTTGAGTCCAACTTCTTCACTTCTAGTTGAGAGCTCTTGTACCATGTCTTGGAGTTCTAATGGGTCCGTTGAAAAAATAACAATGTCATCAGCAAACCGCAGATGATTTAAATATTCACCATTTATTTTTATTCCCTTGTTATTCCAATTTATCAGCTGAAAAATCATCTGTAAAGCAGAAGTAAAAAGTTTTGGAGAAATGGTATCTCCCTGCCTCACCCCTTTGCCAAGTTTGATAGTTTTGGTATCTTTATGTAACCGAAATTTTGCACTTGCATTTTTATACACACATTTCACCATGTCAATGTACACATCCTCGATGTCTGCTGATCTTAAAGAGTTGATGACTGCTGATGTTTTAATAGAGTCAAAGGCCTTCTCATAGTCAATAAATGCCACACACAATGGAAGTTCATATTCATGTGTTCTTTCAATTAATTCTCTTAATACTTGAATATGGTCCACTGTACTGAATCCACTTCGAAATCCAGCTTGTTCTCTTGGTTGAGCTGCATCTAATTTTTTCTGCAGGCGATGTGTTAGCACTTTTGTGAAGATTTTATAAATAGCAGGTAACAAGCTAATTGGTCGGTAATTTTTTAAATCCTCTTTATCACCTTTTTTATGCAAAAGAATTACTGTTGCAGAATCCCATTGGTTTGGTATGTTACCACTGTTGAGGCATTTGGTAAAGAATTTTGCGAGTATGTCTTCTACATGTTCTCCAGCTTCTTTTAAGATATCTAATGTAATGCCATCATCGCCAGGGGATCTTCCTTTCTTCATACTTTTTATTGCAAATGCTACTTCTTCTTTTAAGATTTTAGGAGCTGTTCCTTCGACTATCTCAGAGTCTTCGTTTAATCCACTGTTTCCCTCATACAGCTTTCTGTAGAATTCTTCAACTCTTCTAAGTATTTCTTCCCTATTTCTTGTTACAGTGCCATCCTCTCCTTTTAATGCAATGATGTGTTTCTTCCCAATAGACAAACTCCCTTTAACAACCCTAAGGCTCTTGTTGCTTTCAATGGCCTTCCTTACTAACTCACAATTGAATTTTCTTATATCTTCTTTCATGTTTTTGCGCAAAGTTTTGCAAAGTTCTACATACTCGATCTTGCGACTGGTATTTTGATTGTCCACCTTCATAAGTCTTCGCCTTTTCATGAGTTGTTTCGTCTTCTCAGATAATTTGCTATTCTGCTTTTTACATATTACACCACCAATTTCCCCAGCAGTTTCAATTATTGTCTTAACAATGTTTTCATTTGCTTCTGAGATGTCAACTTCTTCAATAAGTCCTTCCAGTGCAGAAAAGCGATTTTTTAATTCCAACTTGAATGCCTCGGTATTTTCTTTTAATTTCTTTAAATCCACCCTCTTACATACTTGTTTCCTAATGAGCTTCTGCCTTTCTAGTTTAGTATTTAAGTGCATTTTACATCTCACCAATCGATGATCACTTCCAGTATTAAATCTGTTCAGTATGCTGCAATCTTCAATAATTGATTTCTTGTTTGTGATATATAGTCAATTTCACTAGTTCCCCCCATTTGGTGTTTCCATGTCCATTTTCTTTGCGGTTTCTTCTTAAAAAATGAATTCATGATGCTAAGATTTTCAGCTTCTGCAAATTCGATGAGTTGATCGCCACGTTCATTCCTTTCCCCATATCCGTATTTACCAACCGATGTCTCTCCTTGTTCCTGTTGTCCAATTCTTGCATTGAAATCCCCCATGATGAGCTTGATATGTTGTTTCCCTTTGGTGTGTAACTCTTTGATTTCTTCATAAAATTCTTCAACCTCTTCGTCGGTATGGCTTGATGTTGGTGCATATACCTGTACTATTTGAAGTTGGTATCGCTGGGTTAGTTGAACAACAAGCCTCGCTGCTCGATCTGATGTACTTTCAACTTCCAGAAGACAGTCTTTAATTCTTTTGTTGATTAAGAAGCCAACACCACTTGTTCTTCCAGTTTCCGTTCCTCTATAGTAAAACAAATGTCCGCTTTTCAGTTCCACCAACTCTTCACCTTTTCTTCTAATTTCACTGAGTCCTACAATGTCCCATTTGATCTTGTCTAGTTCCTCTTCCAATTCCTGAAGTTTTGCTTCAGAAGCAAGGGATCGTCCATTAAACGTAGCCAAGGTCAATAACAAACGGCAGCCTGGGCCATTCCAGTGATTCTTAGCACCCCCTGCTTTCATGCCACACTGACCGCTGCCTTGATCAGGAGCACTCCAGCACCTGGAGACTAGGGGCCATGGTTTCTGGTGTGTCAACATAATGGAGGAATTAGCCATAATTTCACCACGCTGGCTAGACGGGTTGGTGAATTAGCCCTCCCCTTCCGCCTTTCTATCCGTGTAGCAAATATTAATTTGCCACATAAATAGAAAGCTCAGCCTGCACCACTTGAAGGCGGGGTAGGACACTAGGTTACTGGCCTGGCCGGTTCCACACATCGTCACATACGTTCAGCGTGTGGGTCTCCTTCCAGTTAGATACCAGCAACCCTTCGCAGTATATATATAATTTTGCACCTATCGAGATTGAATTCCATTCCCCGAAAGCATCCTGGAGAATGTCCAGAAGAATAGCAAAGAAGATTTACCAGGCATCGAACTCGAAGACGGGAGACTACTGAAGACCTTGGACGAGGGCGAAACCTACAAATACCTAGGGATAATGCAAAAACGGCAGCAGGAGCACAAGAAAGTCAAAGTCCAGCTCACGCAAGCATTCCAAGAAAGACTTAGAAGCATTGTGAAGACGAAACCGAAACCAGTGCTCACCTAATTCCTTCGGGACCACCCAAACGACCACCACTGAACTAAGTTTCTCCAATGGAAAATGTGGTACTTATCTAAAGCAGAAGACTTCCGTAACTACACCTCTAGAACGGCAATTGAACGGCAAACACTACCCCGGGAAGAAGGAGGACGCGGACAAGCGGACCTCAAAGACTTACATGACAAGCAGATCCAGAGCATGAGGCAATACTTCCAGTTGAAGAGTCCCCGATCGCCACTCATCCAAGCCATAATACAAGCAGATGCAAATTACACGCCACTAAACCTGTGTAGTACCGAAGAGCGTGTCCTGGAAACAGCCAACGAACAGAAACTAAGAACTTGGGCCGGAAAACCATTACATGGCAGGCACTACAATGACCTGCAACAACCACACGTTGACAAAAAGGCATCAAATTCTTGGCTGGCCAAAGGCACTCTCCAGCCAGAGACAGAAGGATTCATGCTAGCCATCCAAGACCAAGTGATCGCAACAAGGAACAATCAGAAATTCATCCAGAGAAAAGACATAGAAAGCGACAAATGCAGACACTGTCATGCGGCATCGGAGACAATCCAACACGTGATGGCAGGATGCAAGATCCTTGCGCAGTCAGACTACAAACATAGACACGATCAAGTAGCGAAAATAGTCCACCAGAAATTGGCAGCGAATGCTGGCTTTCTGACAGAAAAATGCCCGTACTACAAATATGAGCCAGAGACCGTGCTTGAGAACGAAACACACAAGCTTTACTGGGATAGAGCAATTATAACAGAGAAGACACTCCCGCATAACCGCTCCGATATAACCCTCGTTGATAAATCAGATACGTACCTAATCTACATAGCAGAACCCAACACCAATAACATACAGACAACCTACACGACGAAAATCACCAACTACCAAGACCTCAGAGATGAATTACGTGACATATGGTGTATGCAAAAGGTCTTTGTCATCCCGTTAGTCATCTCAGCAGCAGGCATAGTACCAAAAATGCTTGCGACGAATTTGAAATACTCAACGTTGACTAAACACCTACATTGAAACATGCAAAAAGTCACAATCCATAACACGTGTCATATTGTCAGGAAGTTTCTAGACGTAGCACATTAAGAAGTGATGTAAGAGGCTGGGGAACATAGCTGTCTGCCCGTCCCAAAGCCTGTTTCTGCTAAGAATGGGCGAGGAAAATTGTATATATATATATATTCCTTTTCTTATTCATTTTATCACTGTACATGGATTATTGAATTTATTTTGAATCACTGGTGGAAAACCTGAGCAGCATGGGCTTAGTCAGATGTAAAAATATTTACCCATTGCTGTCCGGGCAATATTTTTACAATATCATTAGGTAATAGGATATATAAGTTTTATGTATAAATTTTTTCAAAAATATGGGAATTTATGACTTTTTTAATCGTCACAAACTTAATAACTAATATAACAAAGGCTGCATGTGACGAAAATAATAAAGTGTTTGTTCTCGTCTTCGACGCCTTGTTCAAATATTTTTTTGTAGCTCAGTTGTCAACCATCTTTGACGTCCGCTCAGATTCTTTTGACAGATTTAGAACATAAAGTATTGAAATCCTTCCTTTCTTTCTACAGTATATCAAAATAGCGGAAAGTATAATACACACACACACACACACACACACACACACACACACACACACACACACACACACACATATATATATATACAGGGTAATTCAAATGTCAGTTCCCCTATTAAGGTTTTGGTTGGTTCAGTCATGTAAACGTCCTTTTCCGAAAGTTATTTGTTGAAAAGTAACTAATGTTTGCCCTGTGTCGTTACTCATCCCCATCAAAAGGCGCACTGCACAGGGGGCAACTCGAAAATTTCAAATGGTAACCCCCCATCGAGTAATACCTTGTTTTAAAGGTCTCGTCGAGAAAAAAATAATGATATTTACAGTATGGCGTTTCGACACTCATAGCACCAACGATGTGTCCGCAAAATTCAAAATCGACCTGTCTTCAACAACTTACAATTCATTTAATTAATAACAGATTTCCAAAATCGTTCTACAATAGATAAATTCAGAAAATTCTCATCTATATTGCTAAACAAAAAAGTTTAACATATGCATAAAGGATTTGCGTGTATAAATATTTGTTCCTAACGCCACCATCATATTACGCTAAATGGTTGGCAATCTATAACCCTGTACAGAGACGCTTCAGCTGGAGCATTCAATACGAAACTAAACAAGTCGCCATCTTAGCCTAGATTACTTACATACTTTACTAATGTAACGTGTGTGTCACCGAGCAGTGTCTAGAGAAAAATTTCCTTATTACGTAAGTACCACTCACTATACATGCCATTACTGCATTAACACTAAAAATTAATGGTGTAAAGGCAATGGGATGCAGACTTAGCTTTTCGAAAAGATTTCTCTAAAATTTTTTGAAAATATTCGGCTCTGTTTCCACTATTTGAGCATAAACCATTTTCGAAAAGCGTTTGTATATTTATATTCTTTGCTATATTTTTATATATTCCTATTCTGCCTACATCAAGTGTATCTATATGTGATTTTCTGTTTTACTGATTTTTACGTTTAATTTTCCTATTTTGTATACATTATTGTTTATACTGTAATATTATTTGGATTTGTACATTGTTTTTTGGCACTTTTGGGCCTTGGGTATCTCGCTAAATGCATTTGGCTTATCTGATTTACTTGTATTTTGCAACATACTTCCAGAAAAGGCGCCAAGAATATAGTCCAATATACTGACGACGGTTCTGGGGCTGCATGCTTATATTACGTCGTATTTATATGTTTGTGTACATATATTTATATGTATATATATATATATATATATATATCTATGGTTGAATATCGTATTTTATAGTAATCTTTACTCTTACCTTAATTCAATCAAACCTTATTCATCTAACTCGCCCTAATTTTTTTTACATGCACTATCATTATTATCTTATTATTTTTATCACATTATATTTATCACTATTCTTATTATCTTATTCTTCTATAATTATCTTATATATGAATTTTCTATTTTGCACTATATATATATATATATTCAATGAAAGCAAATTTTTGATTTCTTCTCCGTATAACTTTACAAAATACATATTCGGACGCCATTTACAGCGTAACAATATTGTTTTTGCCTGGAGTAAATAAAAAAAAAAAGTTTTCCTCGCCCATTCTTGGCGGAAACAGGCTTTGGGACGGGCAGAGCGCCATGTTCCCAAGCCTCTTTTTACATCACTTCTTAATGTGCCATGTCTAGAAACTTCCTGACAATGTGACACGTGTTTAGGATTGTGGCTTTTTGTATTTCAATGTAGGTGTTTGGGTCAATGTTGAGTATCTCCAAATTCGTCGCAAGCGTTTTTGGTACTATCCCTGTTGCTGAGATGACTAACGGGATGATGAGGATCTTTTCCATACCCCATATATCTCGTACTTCATGTCTGAGATCTTGGTACTTGGTGATTTTCGTTGTGTAGGTTGTCTGTATGTTATTGGTGTTGGGTACTGCTATGTCGATTAAGTACGTGGTCTTATTCGATTTATCGACGAGGGTTATGTCAGGACGGTTATGTGGGACTGTCTTGTCTGTTATGATTGCTCTATCCCAGTAAAGCTTGTGTGTTTCGTTCTCATGCACGGTCTCTGGCTCATATTTGTAGTACGGGCATTTTTCTGTCAGAAAGCCAGCATTCGCTGCCAATTTCTGGTGGACTATTTTCGCTACTTGATCGTGTCTATATATATATATGTCTATCGTGTCTATATTGTGTCTATATATATATATAGATGGTGGTTAGTAAAGTCCTTATACACGCAGATAACTGTCTAACGGAGAGAGCTATATGTACGAACGTGATGCATAGGTATAGTAAAGTGACTATGCGCTACAAGATGAGACTGCGTGCAGCGCCCCTAGCGGAAAAATTCAGAACTTAGAGCTGCTATCTCGAAAACTATTCAAGATATGGTAAAAAAGTCAATTACAAAGTTGTTAAACACCAGCTAGTTAGTACGAAATGACTTTTTTTCACCACCTTAATAGGGCAAAAATCGTAATTTAAGAGGTTTTAAAGGTATCCGTCCAGTAACACCATTGTTGGTCAAAATTCCAAAATTATTACGAAAAATACGATATAATATGATTTTATTATTGTAGCGTACACATTTGCATATCATGCGTTTTGTGACGAGATTGTGTGTGCAATGAAAATATCGCCCCTACCCGAAGCTTCTCCTCTATGCAGAGCTGTACGAAGGGAAAGCTGTCACGCAGGGGCGTCCTGTAGCACTTAAACTTCCTAAATCACGATTTTTTCCTCTTTAACGTGATGGAAAAAAATCGTTTCGTACTAACTAGCTGGTGCTTAACAACTTTGTAATTGACTTTTCCCCGTATCTTGAATAGTTTTCGAGATAGCAGTTCTAAATTCCGAACTTTTCCGCTGGGGGCGCTGCACGCAATCTCATCTTGCAGCATATAGTCACTTTACTATACTATACTATACTATACTATACTATACATCATATCCACACATATAGCTCTCTCAGTTCGACAGTTATCTGCGTGTATAAGGACTTTACTAACCACCCTGTATATCATCATCATATTCAACCTTAATATTATTCTGGATGAAGGTCTCTCCAAATTCTTTCTTCACATGTCTATCTTGAGCAATTCGCTTTCACGTCACCACAACCTTATTTCTTATTTCATCCACCCACCTAATTTGAGGGCGTTTTCAAGGTCTTACGTTGTCTCTTGGAATCCAGTTGAAAATTTCAGTCGTTTACCGTCGACCAGTTTTTCTTGCGATGTGTAAAGTAAAAAGGTTGAAATGGCGATGTGTCCAGTCCATCGCCATTTCAGCCTTTTTACTTTAACAATGATATCCTCAACTCTAGTTTGTTCTCTCACCCAAGTGTTTCTTTTTTTTCGCTCTCTCCTCGTTATTCCAAGCATGTACCTCTCCATGCTCCTTTGGGGTGTCTGTAACTTCCGAATTGTTGCAATTGTTAGATTTCATGTCCGTGATTCATAAGAGAGGACTAGCAATACACACTGGTTGAAGACCTTTCTCTTTAGACATGAAGTTAATTTTCCCCTTCAGGATAAAACTGCTTCTTCCGCATGCGCTCAAGCCAAGTTTAATACGCCTGAATGAAGCTATTTTTCTTCTTATATAACATTGTCCTGTCCTTGATGGTATAGCGGTTAAGGCACTCCAGGCTGAACAGAAAGACCCTAGTTCGACTCTAGGTCGGTGATTGTGCCTTTTTATCTCTTATGAGAGAAAACTCTAGTTTGAGCTAAAAAAAACGTGGGTGTCAGAATTATTATACGTAAGGGGTCTGTACTTATATGTCTTTAAATTTAAATCACGCAAATTTGACTATATTAATGTTTTCTTGTTTTAACACCATACTTTAAAACTACGCATTAAATATAAGTATTTAATAATTTAGTTTTCGTTTTTGAAATGTACTCTATCAGAAACAATTTAACGCATTGAACGACGAATTTTTTCTTCAAATTTGCAAGTCTTAGCAAATATAAACGAAATATTACTCAGCGGAAAACGACTTTTTGTTTATGTGCCTCGTTTTATTTCCAACTTTCATCTTATGGTTCACCTACCTCTTGGAAAGGAAAGTTTTCGAAAGTTTTGCTAAGCTTTCCATTTAGAGATATATCTTTCTTTCGTTACGGGAAATGAAAAACAAATCCAAGACAACGAACCTGGAGAAATTCATATTCAAAATAACTTCCAGGCGTTATTATAAATAACCGGACTCTATTTTTGAAGTCTTATTTAAGTAGAGGAAGACACCTTTTCTATAAAGTATGTGGAAGTTTTTTTTATAAAAGCAAAGACTTTTTGAATCAATGGTTAAAGAAATTATAAATGATATTTACGACGATTAGTTAACCGATTGCTAGATTAATAGATAGTTAGAGCTGGGTGGAAATGGAATTGATTACAAAAGAATTAAATTTTGGAATGAACCAGCAAAGAAAAATAATGTGTTGAATAATAATTTAATTTTATGTAAATGAAAATAAAAGACTTTCTTAGAAAAAAAACGAAGAAAGAGAGGATTTAGCATGGCACACGCTTGGGGATTTATTTACTTGTTTAATTACATAAATTTAAATTTTTTCTTTCAGGTTTGAAGTATAGAATATACTTAATTATTTTCTCCAGACCTGCTATATTATGTGTACAGATTATTGTCAAATGATATGTTCATTGATTATTGCACATCTAATCACTATGCAATATCACCTTATTTCATAAAATATAAAACTATAGCAAATTAATAAGTGTTATGATTATTAGCTAATTAATTAATTAATCTTGCAAAATATTCTCTAGATTATCTAGCAAAATTTGTTTTGGGTGCTTACTGATATACGATTATATTAAATACTAAAATATCATTATACAGTTTATAATAAACAAATAAAGTTATAGTAAATAACAGTTATAGCAAATAGTTATGAAAATAGCCATGAAAATGGCTAGTTATAGTAAATAACAGTTAGTAACACATGGTAGTACTGAAAGTTATAGTAAATACCAGTTATAATAAATAACAGTTATAATAAATAACAGTTATAATAAATAACAGTTATAATAAATAATAGTTATACAGTAAATAACAGTGATATTGAATTGAATATCGACGGTCCTTTGACATAGTTTTGCTTGTGATAAACAGGGTGATGGAATCTCCTCAATTCGAAAGGAATTTTCCAGAGCATTGTCGCCGAGTAACGGCCGCAGAATACAACCATCTTAATTGTTAAATTCTGGTCACGGTTGGAATGAAAGGAAAGTTAATTTCCACAGTTGAAAATTTCGTGAAAGCAAATGCTACGAAATCTGCCCGGATTTGTATATTTAGAATCTCTCGTGAGCGTAGCCCAGAAAATAGCCAATGAGAGGTTACAGAAATAGATTTTTACGTTTACGGCCGAAACAAAGTATTGCAGCAAAATCCCTTTAACGGACACCTCTGTTAAATGGTTACTTTCCTAACTCTCAGTCTAAATATTTATTATCCCCTCACCCCTCGGGAAGCGGACATTTCTTAATAGGTACACGAGTTCCGATGTGTAAAACCCCGCCTTCCGATGGTGTAAAAACCTACACTTGCGCCAATGTATTCCGTTATGTTATAATATACTGTTATATCATATTCTATAATATACTGTTATATCATATTCTATAATATACTGTTATATCATATTCTATAATATACTGTTATATCATATTCTATAATTGCTATCAATTCTATAAATATACTATCATATTCTATATGCACGTCATCATATTCTGTAATATACTGTTATATCATATTCTATAATATACTGTTATATCATATTCTATAATATACTGTTATATCATATTCTATAATATACTGTTATATCATATTCTATAATATACTGTTATATCATATTCTATAATACACTGTTATATCATATTCTATAATATACTGTTATATCATATTCCATAATATACTGTTATATCATATTCCATAATATACTGTTATATCATATTCTATAATATACCGCTACATTACATGTTATAAAATTTATAATATACTGCTATATTATATGCTATATTGGCACAAGCATAATATACCTACAAGACATATGCTATAATATACTACATATATTATATGTTATAATATACTGCTATATTATAAGGCTATAATATACTGGCTATATTATATGCTATAAATATACTGCTATATTATATGCCATAATATACCAAGCATATTATATGCTATAATATACTGCTATATTATATGCTATAATATACTGCTATATTATATGCTATAATATACTGCTATATTATATGCTATAATATACTGCTATATTATATGCTATATTATATGCTAAGGTGTGTCCCACCGAAATAAAGCCACCGTGATTATATGCCGTAACTGGACACGAAACAAACCAATAAGAACGAAACAAATATATTAAGAAAGTCTATATACAAATACATATTTGCAAGGAGTAACTCACTCCCTGCCCCACCTGGGCAGGAAAAAAAAATTGTATAAAAAAAGAGGGGGAAAAAGTGTCCAGCCGAAATAAAGCCACCATCCCTATTAGTGTTTTAGGTAACTCTCAATATTCGAGCTATTACAGGTAAACAGGTTTATGACGTCAGGAAGTTGTCAAATAACTTACCTGTTCTATCCCAGTCGAACATTGACTTCAGAAGGTTGTATTTTCTATTTCTCCTGCAGTATTGCAATGGGAAAGGGAACCCAGCTATCAGAGTTCGAGAAAGGCCAGCTAACAGCTTTTAAGGAACAAAGTCTTTCATATAGACAAATATCTAAGCAAATCAAACGATCTAAAACCGTAATAGACAATTTTGTGAATCAGGGCAATGCGTACAGGTATAAAAAAAGGAGGTGTACAGGCAGAAAAATGACTTCCAGGCAGGAAAGAGATATTGTGCATCGTCTTTCACAAGGTGGTATTTCTCTCAGACAATTGGCCAAAGAGGATAACATCCCTGTGACAAAATCAACCCTGTCACGGATTGTAAAATATACAAAAAACTTCCAATATAAAAAAGGAAACAGCAGTCCATGTTGAAAGCTATTCACAAGCAAAGGAAAGTAGATTCGGCCAAATATCATCAAATCAGGAAAGACCAGTGGCATCGTGTTATATTCTCAGATGAGAAAAAATTTAATTTGTATGGCCCAGACGGACTTGCATTCTATTGGAATGATATGAGGAAAGAAGAGGAAATCTTCTCCAAAAGATAATAAGGTGGAGGCTCATTAATGGTGTGGGGAGGCTTCGGCTATGGTGGTAAACTTAACCTGGCTTTCCCCTTAGGCCGCATAAAGGCTACCGATTTGCAGAGAGAATTAGTGGCTCAAGTTGGATTTTCCAGCAAGATAACACCCGCATTCACGTTGCAAAACCCTCTTGTGAATGTTTTTTGCATAATGGGGTACATGTCATGGAATGACTCGCCCTTTCCCCTGATCTCAATTCCCAAGAAAATGTGTGGGGTATCCTCATTAGGGCTGTATATGCCAATGGTAGACAGTTTCAGTCTGTGGCAGAATTGAAGGCATCATCATTGAAGTCTGGGATAATACTGATGCTACTGTGCTCCAGGGATTGGGAAATGGTATGCCACATCGTGTTTTCCAAGTCATATATAATCATGGCGGATATATCGGCTATTAACAGTAGTGGCTTTATTTCGGCGGGACACATTTTCCTCTCTTTTTTACACGTTCATTTTTCCCCCCGCCCAGATGGAGCAGGGAGTGAGTTACTCCTTGTAAATATGTATTTGTATATAGACTTTCTTAATATATTTGTTTCGTTGTTATTGGTTTGTTTCGTGTCCAGTTATGGCATACAATCACGGTGGCTTTATTTCGGTGGGACACACCTTATCTGTGTATATGTGCCTCGTGTGTGTGTGTGTGCATTTATCAGTATTGAGTGCAGAATTATTTGTGGTTCCAATAATAAGGTAGCTTTAAAATAATAATAATAATAATGCATAAGAGTAATTATCTGTGTTTAGATGTCGATTATCAGAAGCATTATTATTATTATTATTATTTGAGTTGATTTTTACTTTTAAGATATGATGAAGGAGTTGTTAAATTCGGATTTGGAATATTACTTTTATTTTCGCATTTTAATAGGGTAAGAAAGATGAATTTGGTCACTGTTAAAGCTTACTGCGTCTATTCGAGTTTATCCAATATTTTGTACAAAAAGAAGCTGCGAGATTTTAGAGATGTTTAATACTAAACTTAATACAATTCCTTCCCGATTTTAAGAACGCATGTGAATCCAAAATAAAAAAATAAATAAATAGAAAAAATAAATCATAACGTCGAAAGTTCGTATATGTGAATTAACATTATTTCTATGGGATGCTTACATACTGCTTATGTATTATTATGTATTACATGACTGGAGCGGGTTTCTTCGTATTACTCAAGTAATATTGTCGCGCAATAGTTGCATATTATTTCCCGCGATCCAATACTCAAGATATGTTTACTTCGAATGTTTTAATTTATAATTTGAATAAGTGTATTCGACTGATTGACTTTTTTTATGGTATTGAATATTGTTGTTTTAATTTATTAATATTTTCGAGTTTTGAAATAAATTATAATTTAAATATAGTTCATCAGTTGGAAACTTATTCATAAAAGCGATGTTTATTGCATGCAGCTAGTTTTTAATATATTTTGTGCGAATTTGGATCAGTAATCAAAGATCTTGGTTTACGCAACTAGTGATCCGAACATGATTTGAACACGCAACCATCTGAGGACTAACACAATGTCATGTGAATTTGAATTTCGTAAAAACATACCTACAGTGTACTGGCGCACATTTCAGGCATCTCGAGGTTAGAAAGTACGCCAAATTTCCAGTCTCTTTTCTGGGAAAAGTGCAAGAGAAAGTTCAATAGAATTTGAAGCTTAATGTTAATCACCAACACGTATTTCATTAACAGCTAAAGATATTCTTTCTACTTCCTATTATCTACCCATTTGCTTGAACATTCGTATGTTAGTTTAAGAGATTAATTTTTAAGCATGTATATTAAAATTTAGTACAATCCTTTGGAATTGCTTGATTTCTTCAGACTGGTTGTCAGCACCCGAAAGTGACGCCGAAAGGAAGGACCTTTAAACAATCTTTGGAGATGGTCTATTCGTATTCAATTGCAATGGAGAGGTGTGTGACTAGTCCTCCTTAAGTTGTCACCGTCCCCAAGACAAATAGCTCTTAATCATCGAGAGGAATGCAGTTCCAGTAAAACAGTTCTTCTGTAAAATGTTTCTCTCAAGATTGACCCCGTCATTTCATATCGGGGACCATATGAACATTAAAGGCGATCGACGCACAGTAAAGGCTACCATAAAGACACAAAAATGGTTTTAGCATATGTCATTTAACTCCAATTGACATGAATCTTTATTAAAAATTCAATATTTACCTAACTCTTACGAGATGAAAAAAAGTCTTTAAACGCGAATATTTAAATTTAAGGACCGTCAAAAATTGAATTTTGATATATATCTATACATATAAGCGACTGTCTAGCAATTCAGTTTACGTTTCAGAACTCAGTTTGCATGGTGCTTGAAATACATATTTTAGTAGAATTCTATTTAAAATTCATAAAAATAATAATTATCACATACTGTTGTGGGTGCCTAAGTCTAGTATATAATTAATGGTTTAGTCGGTGATATAACTAGTAGTATACGTAGTAGTTCTTTTTTCTTTTACACAAAAATGTTTCGGTTTCTGCTATAACATGAGTAGGGAAAATATTAGCTGCACATCTAATGGGGGTAAAATGGTTCTGAAGCTTCTCGAAACGGTTACTCATTTTTTAAAACAATAAAAATCAACGACCCTCCCAGTTTTGTTGAATATGAGGTTGGGGATAATTTATTTAATATTTTTTACTATATATATGTATATATGTGTGTGTGTGTGTGCATACAAAGTAAACAATACATTAAAATTATAATTGGAACAGCAAGAAAGGATATCCGATTCGCTTACAATTTATGGTTAAGACTTGATAATATTTCAGGCTGAAAACGCGCATTTATTATTATGCAAAAATTTTATTTATATGACCATGTTAGAATGTAGTAGCTCTTCACGTGTCCGCGGTATGCTTCCCTACCGGTAGTGACATTAACTCGTTTCGATGTTACATAGGGTCTTATGATAGTATTTTCTATGCTTACTCAACCTTCCACAGTCACAAGAAAGACTTGTTGTTTTCTTTAGTGGTTAGGTTTAAACCTGAAGCTGATATCACAGGCATTTTCCGCCGGGAATAAATTCTGGGTTCTAGCAGGCCATACTATTTGCCATTTGGTAGACATTCCTGTTAAATATAATATGCTTACTTATAAAAAGTTTATACGCATTTGAAACTGACGTCATGGGTTTTTAAAGATAGAAGGATAAGGCGCGAAAGGACATATTTCATGAGTGTAGATTTATAAGGATACATGAAAACCAGAATTAAATTTTCTATCTATCTATCTATCTATCTATCTATCTATCTATCTATCTATCTATCTATCTATCTCTCTCTCTCTATCTCTCTCTATCTGTCCGTCCGTCCATCTCTGTCTGTCTGTCGATCGATCGATCAATCAATCAATTAATCAAATGTATTACATATATCATATATTACACACATAGCCTACTATATATTATTTGTTTGTTTGAAGAAAGGTTCAGATGGGTTTTTTATTTAGGATGCTCATCTTTCTGGATATTCAAATGATCTCTAATTATGTACCTTCTTTTAGTTTAAGTAAAAGGCAGCTAAGGTTATGTTGCTCTTTGACTTAGAATTTTTCCGAGAAATCCGTGCATCTGTTGTCTGGGGAACTAAACCCCTTGCTACGCGTGTAAAAAGGCACATATTATATAATGTCATTTTGGAATCGTACCCGTGTTAACGGCACGGTAAGTGAATGCGTCGCCTCCATGGCACCGTCGGACTCTCAGCCCCATCGACCACTTCACCGTCTAGACCTGTATATAAACGGGCGTAATTTGTGTTGAGCCCCTTGACAAAAATACTTAGTTGGTGAAGTCCTAACCCTAAATTGAAAGCAATCTTGCTCTCGTTTTTCTAAAAGTGGTGTCTCTGTTTCTTTATCTTGACGCTTTCGCTTCATTTCTTTGTTTTGTTTACAGTTAAAAATGTTCCTTTGATTGCTGCTTACCTGTGGGTGTGGCGGGGCCCACAGTCATCACTCTTCACGCGAAAACACTTTGCGTTATTGCTTTGCAACATAATTGTATGAAGTTACGAATCCTTTTTCTCTGGCAAAAACTTAATATCTCGTGTATCGTCATCGCCATTTTTTTTTCGGCTTGGTCGATTGTTTGATTGGACAGATTTGGTTGATTACACCAACAAAGAATAATAGCTTGCTGACAAATGACTGGCAGCATTGAATTCCCCTCTTTTCGACTGAATAAAGGACATTATTTCAACTCTTAACATTGGTGTTGGCAGTAATTCTAAATAAATCCCCCCCTTCCCATAATTACGGATGCGAAAGATTGTGAAAGAAAGATGCAAAATAATCTTTCATAATCTGGCTATAAAAAATGGCCAACCCGTACATAATTCTACTGACTGTTTGTTCTACGTCATAAAATAACACAAAGTCTGTTGTGCTTTAGTCACAATTTGCTTCTGAACTCCGTTTACACAAGTCTAAGCTTTCCTAGTGATAGGAACCTAATTTGAATTTGGCAATTGTAAATAAGTTTCCCACTCATCATAGAGAAAAAAAAATCCCTGACTTTTCTAAGTGTTTCCGACAAAATTCCCTCACTTTTCCAAGTGTTTCCAATAAAATTCTCTGACTTTTCCAAGCGTTTCCGACAAAAAATCTCTTACTTTTCTAAGTATTTCCGACAAAATTCCTTGATTTTCCAAGTGTTTCCGACAAAATTCCCTGATTTTCCCAAGTGTTTCTGATAAAATTCCCTGACTTTTCGACAAGTGTTTCCAAAAAAATTCCCTTCATAACCACAAACAAACCTTTGAATTAAGCTTTGGTTTTGAGGAAAATAGTTTCATGTTTGTCTGAAATTTAGGGATTCAGAACAGAAGTTAGGAGGGTTCTTTCCTAACTTCTGCCGGACGACTTTTAGGAATTATTTCAAATTCCTTGAAAATTCCAAGTTCTCCAGGATATTCGAGAGCGTGGGAACCTTATGTAGACTACATTGGTGATAGACTAAAAAGTGGGGAGATTTGTACACTATAAATATATAGCAAAACCTCTCATTGGCGGACACTCCTTAAGGATGAAAGCTAAGGAGGCCCAAGTCCTTTAAAGACTGCCGCTCCAGGAGGAGGAAGAAAATAAAAAGATAGGAGAATGAGAAAAATTATAAATGACGATTTAGCGATGGCAATGAAACAAAATAGAAAATATTTACATTTATGGAAAATAAAAGGGAATACTACAATATTAGGACAGGCACAAAGATGAAAATGAGATAATAAAAATCCTCGAGTTGTGATTCCAGTGAAATTTAATTGGTTGTGATCTGTAAATGCGATTTTTAATTTTTATTCATATCGCGATGCACTAAAACTAGTTATTAAAATTCTGCGTCTGCCAAAAAGTATATTTTTTGCCGATCTGATACAAAAATAAAAAAATTATAAATGACAATTATAAAAATATAGGTTTAATTTTGATCATTTACAAAACATTAATAACAAGCAGTATCGCTAAGCAATATATAATAAGCACATCTTGAGTGTACATGCTGACGATCTCTTGGACTGCTAGTTCAGTTAGTTTGCTAATTTATTATGTTTATAGTAATAGTTAGCCACCACTCCATTGTACGCTATAGTTGCGTTGGCTATTACTGTTTTTTAACTCGAAAATCTTGGGGAAACAAGGTTAATGTCCGTGACTAAAAAGTCAGATATTTCATGTTTTAAGCATTCTTGTGAAACATCTGTGGACGACATCTGGCGACATGCTGGTTGAAAATCTCTGATCTATAGACAGGCCCTCGTTACGGGGGGGGGGCTCTAAAAATTACAGGGGGCACAGTAAGCTTAAAATTCGTAAATATTTTGATGTATTTTATTAATATATTTAATAACACTAAATATATAAGCAGACTAATATATTTAAAATTAATAAATAAATTTCTTAAAATAAATTTTGCATTAAAAACTTATAAATTTTAGTATACCTCTCTATAATTTCCCCAATCCTTATTATAAAGTATATGAAGACTCAAACCTCTGTAAAAAAAATTACATACACAAGATCTACCGTAGAAAGCTATTTTGAATACATTTTTAACGTCAAAGAACAATTTCCATTATCATGTACAATTTCGTACAAAACAAAAAATTTAAAATAAAATTCTGCAATATTTTATTTTGAGAAAAAGTATTTTCCTGGTGGGGGTGGGGGGGCTAACATGCATTTCCCGTGTAGTTGTTTTCAAATATTTGGCTACAGTAAAACCTCTGAAAAGCGGACACTTCGGGACCTAAGTATCCATTCAGCATTTTCAAGTGTTGGGACTCAGAAAGCATTGAGACTGGGAATTGGAAAATGTCCGCTAAATAGAGATGTCCACTATTCAGGAGTGTCCTTTACGGCAGTTTTACCGGATAATTACCGAGGAAATACTGCATGTTCAGAAATTAAATTATAGAAATATTAGGTTTGATATTCTGTATGGAGGTAATTAATTACTTACATCGGTTCTAAAATTAAGTGCATGGAATAAATGTATGAGCAAAGAAACTAAAATTTCTTCCCGCTGCCTAAAAACGCTCAATGTGAAGTACACCCAGTCCAAACTCGTAAACGAAAAACTGGAAAAACCGTGTCGTCACATATACGATTTTTCTTTTCATTTTAAGCCGGAATATTCACTCAAAATTCATGCGAGTTTTTTGAAAAATGGCGAAGTACTTCGCCCAACGAAATTACACATTTCTTTCGAGGTTCACGGTCGAAAAATTTCTTCTTCGGGCATTTTGTTTTTCTGGAAATTTCTTAGACGTAAGGTTTTAGATGCACATACAGAGTTTTCTTGATTCATAATTCACGTGTCCAGAACTGCTCAGAGGGGAAATAGTTGTTCCGGAATCCGGAGTAACCTTTTCCGGGAAAAATCGGGAGAAAAACAGCGCCGTTAAGGAAGACAAATGCTCCGGGAAGAGAAGAAAATGCAAAATATGTGGCAACAAAAGACCTTGTAAATGATGAAAATATTTCTCTTCGCCCTATCTCTGCCTTACATCATTTTATTTTTCCTTTTTTTTTTTATGGCTGAAAAAGTTTAAATGTGAAAACAAGATACACCCCTTTTTACTCAGCGTACATTATGAATGAATCACAGAAAAATGGCTCCCCATTTTCGAATATTATAACACCAAAACCGTAACGAATGCTGTTTCAGTAACTCTGATTACTGGTTCCAAGCTTACGTCCAGTTAGTTGGTAATAGAAGAATCTAAAATGTAAAATTTTTGTAACATTCTTGCATAATAAATGAAGTATGTTACGAGGTAGATATTTTGGCTTTGCATCCTCTGCAAGTAAAGAAGAGGATAGCCACGCTTAATTACTTTGATCAAACAGAAATTTAAGATGAATGTGGGAGGATTTACACAAGCCGTTTAAGATTAATATGTGGATATATCTTAAACAGCGAATGATATTACTCATTTTGATACCAATATAGAAATAGGTGGACAGCAACTAGTTCTTTTGTAGTGTGCCAAAATTGAACAATACGGTTGATTCCCATTGGAAAATTCTTCTTCTGAATTCGTTGCATGTGGTGAAAGTAAGTGAAGTAAGAATATGGATCCCGATTAATGAATGTAATTTCTTAGACGGAAGAAATTTAGTAATATCAATTTCTATTTTGTATCTTGAGAAATGGATATTAGAGTGGTTATATATTTTTTAAGTTAGATGAACTTAATGTCTTCTGTTGATTTATTTTACAATTTTCTGCTAAGTATGAATAAATATTTAGATAAATTTCTGTTATAGGCTTCTGTGTAGGCCTGTAACTAGGATGGAAGGTCAAGTGGGGCAAGGAAAAGGTTATATGGGGTGCAGGGCAACCTGAGATTGTTCTATATATATACATAAACAGCTCGATGGGGCAACTGGTGCACAAGCATGGGTCAACTGGTGCCACGTTCTTGCTGGCCCCAGCATAGCTGCAGACCTGCTTCTGTGGGAAGGATTTTTTACATGGACACTACAAGATAGAGACTATTGACGTGGTAAGGTTTTGAGAATACAAAATAACGCATAAAATTATTCAAAATTAGTAGAATTATTTAAAAAATAAAATCAGGAAATACTCTAACGGTTATTGACCTTTAAAAGGTCCAAAAAGTTATTGAGAAATATTTGAAAAATATTCATGTACATGCTTTCCTAATATACTACATCGCTGTTGTTGATTGACAAACGAGAGAATGAGTGGAGAAGATGGTTGAAAATGACAGCCCGTATTCCCGGAAAAGGGTTGGGTGAAATCCAAAAAGAAGATGAAGAAATTCACTCCCACCTTAACGATGATGATGAGTCATGGAAATGGATCGTCGGGTGACCATTTCATAAGCCTCAGAAAAGGGTAAAACAGACCAAACGATGAAGTTTGATGGAAGAGAGAGAGTGAGGAAGAAATATACTAAACTTTTATGTGATTTTTGTTGGTAAATGCTAATTAATTGGTCAAGTTTGAATTCAAGTTTCCAATCTGCTTAACATAAGGGTGTATAAAATACCATTTCGTATAATTTTCGAAACAATATATTGAAATAAATAAATAAGAATATACATCGTAATTTGAATATTTGGAGAAAGAAAGGAAAGATGCTCTCCAAATTCGAAGAAAGTACTTTTGCTTATTTACACGAATAAATAAACTCTGTTTACTAAAATAAAATGTGAGGTAGGAATTCACATAACATAAACGCATTATTAAAAAGGATACAAGTGTCTTCTGTTGAGTCTTTCATACTGAGTGAAATACAATTTTCTTCTGGTTATTTAGTCACTTTTTAAAAATGTTCCAAACTAGGAATATACATTGTTGCTAACTACAGGAATGACAACAAATATAATAAAAATCAATATAAATAAATTACATTCTCTGTTGATATTTATGATCTTTAAAATGATAAAAAAAGTGCTTTACAAGAGTGAAAACCATAATTATAAAGGCACTAATTCCTTGAATTTTTTGGTCACGGTTCGCGAAATCTGCGAAGTGCAGAGTTTTTGAACTTTGCGGAACACAGCCCGCTACAAATATGATTCTAATCAACAAAAAAAAAGTAGCTCCAACCAATATGTTATTAAAATTTGGAATAACATTGTCATCGCCTGTAATGGCAGATGGATCATATTACGAACGCGGATAAAATCTGGTATCGTAATTTTAAAACGCAAAATTTATACATTATTTCATAAGTCACATGTATGTTTCCGCGGAAAGAAACATTTGATTATTTGAAAGTTACCTTTATTTGAAGTTACTCATCTTGAAATTGAAAAAATCACCTCCAACATTACAGATAGAAAGGACGAAACGGAAAAATTTTCTTAATCTAATCTTATCTCATCTTTATTTATTCTCTACGTTATTCAATCCATATCCTGTACAAGATTCTTCGAATATAAAATCAAAATGTGAGTGCCTAGAAATTTCGATTTATTTAAAAAATAATTATCTTTCTCATCATCACTTAATCATATATTTATTCCATATTTATAATTGTTTAATATACCTGAAACCTGTAGCCAACTTATTAAGGGCCCACCATGAAGGTTTTATTCATAAAATAAATTTAGTTTTTATGAAGTTTTCTCTTTTATTTTCTGCCAAAATAATATATTATGCTCAAAGTTAAATTTGGTATAGTTTCTGCAGAAATTAAACGTGTATTGGGGGTCGTAGGAGCGTTGCGTTATTTATAATAAGTTGGAAATCAATGACCGGGAGGGGGGGGGGCTAACCCCAAAATACAGGTCCATAATAATAGTAATTAGAAAGAATATAAAAGTAAATGGTATGAATATGTAAACACAAGTGACATAACAATAAACAGGTAAGCTTCATAACACTATAAAAGTAAGTGTCCTAGCACTATAAAGGGGAATTACATAGTAATATAAAGGATACTAGCAAAAGGATACCTAGCAATATAATGGAAATTTATATAACGAAAATACACTAATAAAATTTTCAATTATTATTTAGAGATTAGCTGAAAGCGAAATACCAATCCAAATGATTTAAATACGAGTCCCTAGAGCCTCGGCTTTCCAGTTATCTGACGGCAACTGCCATTAGAGAAGTTAATCTATACTGATTTTATCTCTTCTCTCCATTATAACGGAGACGAATACCATATTCAATGCAAGATGGCGGCGTTTTGTATTTTCCCTCACTGGGGTTAATTATGTTCTCACCTTTGTGGAACGCTAACAACAAAAGATGGATTCAAGGGAGAAAGATGGGGAGGGAAGGAGCAAATGGGGGGAAAGGGCGCAGAAGGCTGAAGCCCAGCTGTTGCGATTATCGTTCCTGGCATCCGAACGTCTTATTTAAGATGGAGGCGGAAACCATCAACACTTTCAACGTTAACACGTACTAAACATATTCATATCAAGCTTCCAAAGTTAATAGAAGACTCTCCTTATGTAGAAAAGTAATTTTTGCAATTAAATTGCTGTTGAAAAACCTTGTACATTATAATCTTTTAACGGCAGTTTACAGATTTTAATTATGGAGTATTAAATTCATCAGCTTGCATTTCTTAATTATAAGTATAGCACTTATGCTGTACAGATACTAATTAAACTATTAAATACAGGATAATTAGCGGGGCCATACATTTATTTGTGGGTATTTAGCTAGAAAAAGGCAATTGTATAATTCATAAGAAATTTCAAACGGAAAAAAATATTATATACCAAATTTATAGCGAGAGAAGAAATATAAAAAATTACCCAATTAGCAGAGGAGGATAGCACCAATGAGATAAGATCTAGACATAGTACTAGAAGATGATAAATGGAGGTTTAAAATACCTGTAAAAGACTAAGTGCATTATAAAGCCATCCATGAGTGCAGAAATATGGAAATGAATTACTTGCTGTACGCCAACTTCGAAATCGACGAAAGCACATAAAAAAGGGAAATTCCATTATAGAAGATACTGTTCAAAGGATTGTGTGTAAACCGCTTCGTTAATCGTGTTACTCAGTGAGTTATATGACGAATGCAATCAAGTAAGGTAATAGTGTCATTCCTGCTAAGGGTAAAAATATCTTGAAAAACATATATACGAGGAAAAAAAGGTATTGTTTCCAGTGTCTCGGTGGTTTAGGGGTTATGACACTCTGATTCATACCAAGTGACCACTGGTTCAATTCTGTCCCGTAACGATGTTCGTTTTTCTTCTTTAAAGCTCATCAAATCTTGGGATGGTGGACTGTATTTACAGCTCTAGTTTGAGCTTTACACGTGGAAGTATAGGGCAATTTCACTGGACAATCATTTAATTTGTTAGAAAATAATAACTAACATGGAATGAGATATTACCGTGCATACAAGAAATAGAAGAAGCTATGACCTCAATTAATTAATTAATATTCATGTCGATTTATGACATTTAAGCGAACTATGACATTATAGACCAGGGTTGTCCAACCTTTTTGAGTAGCGGGTCATGACTAATTGCATGACTAATTACAAATTACATGACTTATTAATTACTAATTACATGACTAATTAGTTCAGAGTTTCGTCCGATTGTTTCTTTGATCACTTGTGATATGGAAAGGGGACACGCATACAGTTTTTCTCGATTTCTGGAGACAAAATCTATTTTTTTTAGTCCAAATATTTGTCGGCAGGCCGGATTATGGCCCACGTGCGTTTGTTGGACAAGCCTGTTATAAACAGTAGCACGATAATTAGGATTTGGTTATGATTTTTTGAGTTTT
>QLNU02015359.1:14886818-14897964 GCA_006491805.2 Dysdera silvatica
GTTGTCAACATAAATTCCAGTGAGAGAGAAGTTGAGCGTATACCTTAGCGAAGTCGGTATAGAGCGTTCTAAATACATATCGTTCACATTGTGTTAATTATTTCTGCGTTGGAGGTTAACATACGAATATTCGGAGTATATCATTTTACAAATATTTGATTTGCAATTTTGCCTATGTCATATTTATTACTACACCTACGCTATACGCTATGGCAAGGACACCGAAAAAGCATATATCTGCATGTCTAGAAAATTAAATAAAAAGGAATATAAAGAAAAATACGGGAGTATATAATTCGATTTGGGGGGGCAATTTTGCATTATTACCTATTTAAATTATTCTCCATTTCCTATAACCTTATTTTGTACATGCATTATATCGATAATGCTTTTATATGTACCGCTTTGATATATATATATATATAATATCTGCATTCATATCATGCTACTTCGAAGCACGAATGCTGTCGGTTCCAGAATCATCATCATCTTCTTCTTCTCCTCCTCTTCCTCCTCCTCCTCCTCCTCTAAATTAATTTCCGGCTGCTTTATTGGAAATTTTCTAGCACGAATAATAAACATGTAGACTCAGTGTGGACTTTTATTTAAAGAACGCTGTTCATAATTGGATAAGTGTAACTGTAAATTTTGATGTAATAAAGTTATACCTGCACAAATCATCAAACGTGTACCCTATTTTCCCATGCAGAGTCTACTACTTCTTTTGCAAAATAAAAATGCTTTGAGAAGTTCAAAATAAAATGCTTGAAAAAGCATTTTTATTTTGCAGAAGAAGTAGTGGACTATGCATGGAGAAACAGGGTACATGTTTGATGATTTGTGCAGGTATAATTTTATTACATCAAAATTTACAGTTGCACTTATCCAATTATGAACAGCGTTCCTTAAATAAAAGTCCACACTGGGTCTACAAGTTTATCAGTCATGCTAGAAAATTTCCAATAACGGAGTCGGAAATTAATTTAGAGAAAATAATTAAGAATGTAATATCAGCCACTAATAAAGGAAGTAATATCAGGAAATCGTGAAAAAATTTACTTCAAGTATTCAGGAAGAAAGTAATGCCAAACATTCATGAAGAAAGTAATGCCAAACATTCATGAAGAAAGTAGTGTCCAGAAGTGAGGAAGAAGGTAGTGTCAAGAAGTAATGAAGAAAGCAGTGTCAAGAAGTAATGAAGAAAGCAATGTAAACATTGATGAAGAAAGCAATGTCAAACATTCATGAAGAAAGCAATGTCAGACATTCATGAAGAAAGCAATGGCAAACATTCATGAAAAAAGCAATGTCAAACATTCATGAAGAAAGAAATGTCAAACATTCATGAAGAAAGCAATGGCAAACATACATGAAGAAAGCAATATCAAACATTCAGGAAGAAAGCAATGTCAAACATTCATGAAGAAAGCAATGTCAAACATTCATGAAGAAAGTAGTGTCAAGAAGTAATGAAGAAAGTAGTGTCAAGAAGTAATGAAGAAAACAATGTCAAACGTCAAAAAGCCCCAAAACGTTCATAAATGAACCTCATCTCTTTTTCAGTTTAGTCCGTTTATTTTCAATTTATTTTCCGTCACGCTTTTAATTGATTTTTTTTACGCATCACCATAAGAATTCATGTCACATGATGGAAGAATATTTCTTTGTTGAATCCTGTTCAGCTAAACTTGAAGTCAAATTTATGAAGCCAAAAGATGCCAACCATGGAAGGTTGCGATAGGAATCACGCCAAGTTGACAAATTTGAACGATGGTATGAAAGAGGGAGTGTTCAACTTGGCCTCCTTCTTAACCCCTGTAAACAATCTTAGTCTCTTTCCCTACTTACTTCTAAAATGAAGTCATCAAAAACGTTTTTGCCATCTAAATTGGGATCAGCGGCAGTCGGACTCGGCCCGCTTTGACGTTGTATCGCGCTAATTATTTTCGCGTGGCCCGAAATCCAGCCATCTGACCCGGACGTTAGAAATTCGTTGCTCGTGGCGGATGATGGGTGTCTGCCCCTTCCAGTATCCATCGTAGATTGTTAAAGTTTCGACATCTTTATCCGGGAAAACCAGGTTTCGAAATCTGGACAGTTTTGATGGCGTCCAACTTGCGATGAAAGGTGGATGTTTGCGGATAAATATGACATTGAATGGATTTTCTTAAACCAGCGATAGGGGCAAATCTAACTTTATCCTTTAAAGAAACAAGCAAAGCGGGTTTCAATTAACATTAATTCGCAACTTTTTAATCCGCAACTCTCTAATCCGCAGCTCTCTAATTCGCAACTCTCTAATCCACAACTCTCTAATCCGCAACTCTCTAATTCTCAAGTAACTCGGTAGGTTTTCAACGTTAACAATAGCCATCATTATTGCATTTACGGAAGACCTTTGCCTTGTCCTTTTCATTGCGTATAGACAGGCAGACAGGAAAGCCAAAAGCAATAGCGGGTTCAATATCTATTGAAACCTGTTAATAATTTGTCATTCTAAAGATCTAAGATCTGTGGTGGTGCAATGGTAATGCATCCGCCTAATGCCGTTAGCCCGGGTTTGACTTCTAACGGTGCTGAAAACATATTGATTACCTACTAAATACTCACCGTAGTCCGGATGTTAATTCTCTAGACGTTAAGAGGTTCGGATGCCTCGGCAAACTGAAGGTCACGGTGCTGCATGACCTCCGACCTCTTTGCACCGTAAAAATGCAAACAAGGGAATCTAACATGCAAATTAAAGGACCAGTTCTTTAACAGGGACGCCCCCAATGTCGTAGTCAGGATGGGGCTTGGGGGACTGAGCACCCATAGAAATCTAGTCACCCCCTCCCCTGGGAAATAGTCTTTTCAAAACAAATTATTTTAAATTTTTTTTTTTTTTATATACAATTGTATACAACAATAGAAACTGATGCTAAAAATATATTCCAAAGGTATTTCTACGGTAAACCTTGTGTATACCATATATTTTACAGAGGTTTGTGTCTTAATCTATTCTATAATAAGGATAAGAGAAATTATGAATTTTAATATACCTCTATGGTAAGTTTTCGATTAGCGTTAGAAAAATGTATTTATTAATGTTAAATATATTAGTCTACTTAGATATTTAGTATTATTAAATATATTAATAAATACATCAAAATATAATAGGATTTTAAGCTCACGTGTAGCTTTCAGTGCTTCTCCCCCGTATCAAGCGCCTAACTACGGGCCTGGGTGCCCTATTAATTATGCACTTATGCGTAGGCCCCCCATTCGAGTACTTCTAGGGTGAAACTGAGAAAAATTATTACCTCCTTCTCAAAGCTGTCTAAAAGAAACCTTTTAAGTTGAAAATATGCGACCATGATACCATCAATCAGATTGTCTTCATGCTTTTACTTTCCCTGACTGCAATATTAGGCATCTGGAAGGAATGGCTTAACGTAATGAATAGCTTAACAGGACCTCTTGACCGCAATACCCTTACACATAAGCAAGCATCCTGTGTATCGAATCCCAGCAAATAAACTCGAAGGGATGATTGTAATTGCTGATTCATTTGAGCGACTGCAGTGGCAATTCTATTATGTTCTAATGTAAGTCGATTATATGCACAAGCAGGCATGTAGACAAGGTGGGGCTTAGTGAGCTCTAGCCCCTAAGAAAAATTTACTAAATATTTAGAAAATTCTTTAGCCCCAAGTCTTATGAAACTAAATCAGTGAATCAACCTCAAACCCCCATCTGAGGCCTCTGTCAACGCCCCTGTGTACAAGATCTTATGAACTAAATGCAGTAGATTGATTTACAAGTATGACTGTACTAAACTAAGAAGAATATACGTAAAATAATATATAAAATACGAGGAACATACGCAACTCACGGTCAGTCCTTTGTCTTCTCGCTTCGAGATTAGGAAGATGACTCAAATTTTAAAACAGATCTCGGCGCATATTTTAATAATATTTTTGACTAATTTTCCCATGCTAAGTATTAACACTATTTAAAATAAGTGAGTGAACAATAAGACTGAAAGGAGTCATTTATATCCGAAAACACCACAGCTGAAATTTCGCTAATTATGTCTGTATACGGATTTATGAATGGCGCTCAAAAAATATTCGAATCCACATTCTTGGAGCTTCTATTCTTTTGCTACAAGATGAAATTCGTTCTAAAAGGACGCAAGAAATGTTTACTGATAAAATTAAGAAATGATCGACAAATTTAAATGGCAGACGAATTTTCAATTATTACTGTTTAACCTTTCACGATTTTACAGAATAAAATATTTCCATTAATGATTAAACAAACACGTTGAGGGAGGAAGATCCCCCTGTCGACCACAAACAAAAGCGAGAACGTTAACTGTTAATGAACAACAACAACAACCTAGGTAAGCAACAACAACAGCATGGTCTAAACGAATACTGGCATAGACTGGATACAAGGGTATTTGAGATAGAAAAGTCCCGCTGCTCAAAGCCAAGCTAATTAGCTTTGGACAGGTTAATTAATTTTCGGTGTTGGTGCACCAAAAACTGGGGAGGTGGTGCAGAACACAGACAGCGAGATAAGAGATTTTCCCAAAGTTTCCACCCCTGCCTTCTTTGCACCATGATTCCAATAGGCGTGATGGATTACAGCATTGTGGTTCTTCGCCAGGTGTCGTGCAAGGCAAAAATTAATCTGTTAAAGTTGTTTCCCCCCCTCCGGCCCCCCCTGACTAAGACATCAATCAACTCTTCCTCTGACCGCCGATAGAAGCAAGATTTCAGTTAAGATTTTTAGTTAGCTTCCCATCGGACTCCATCCACTTACCTCTTACCAACCATACTTTTGGGACGAATTTTTAGAAACAGGGAAACCAAATTAAAAGATTATATTTTTATGGTTTTCAATTTCTAATTTAAATGATAGTTTTGAATTTAGTGCCATAATGTAGGGACTGTCAACCTTTTAAGGGTGTTGTACCCACGTAATACTGAGCGGACCGATTACGCATATCAATTGACACCCACAAAATTATAAATGTCTATTTTAATATCCAACTCTTAAATTAAGTAGATTTTTTGCCTTATTCCTGATAGGTTAAAATAATGCTATGTAGGGTTGTTTTGTGTCCTTTCCAATGGCTTTTGTCCCCCCCAAATCCAACAAAAACCTTAATCTGCCACCACCACTCCGTCATACAACACCTCTGATGTTTTGTTCAAAGAGTAAAAGAGGGATTTAAAATATTTTCTTTTAAGATTTGGATCCACCTTAAAAACGAACGTGCATTATGGTGCATAAATAACTGTTTATCACCTTTCCATCTATTTTATTTTTTTCAGCTGTCGCCAAAATACCGCTGTCATTAATGAAGTGATAAGACATGACATCACCATGAATAATTTGGAATCACCGGATTTGGAACGTCGTAGATACTAATTTAATACGAGTGTTATCTGGAAGACAGGCATTTATGTGGTTCTAACAGATGGTTATTTAGTCGCTATAACCAATACTGACTCCCTTGTTTAGAAACAAAATTTTCTATATGAAATTCGTTATATACGGTTATAGTTGTCATAGGAACTATGTTTAGCATATAATGAAATAGGAAATAAAACCTTTTTCGTATACCACCTTTTTGTGTACCACCAGTTCATTGTTAGAATAGGCGTTGCTATAAATGGTTTGCTTTGTACCTGATAGAATTGAATAAATATTTTTTTCAAAATGCCCTTTGGAATCTATCATACACAACCGTTTTAAATATACAATAATAATAAATAACGTTATCGACTTTATGTTAATAATTGTACGTTAATTAATAATAATAAGCAATTAATAAAACAGTTATATTAATAAAAATAAATAAGAAAGTGAAAGTAAATCGCCTACGGTCGATATTTAAATTTAACGGGTTTCAATTAACATTAATTCGCGGCTCTCTAATTCGCGACCCTCTAATTTGCGACCCTCTGATTTGCAACTCTCTAATTCGCAACCCTCTAATTCTCAAATAACTCGGTAGGTTTTCAACGTTAACAATAGCTATCATTATTGTATTTACGGAAGACCTTTACCTTACCCTTTTTATTGCAGACAAAGAAAAACCAAAAGCAATAGCAGGTTCCATATCTATTGAAACCCGCTAATAATTTTGAAGTTAAATATAATTTTAATACCTAATGATAAGCGTTTTAAGTCATAGAAATGGATAAACTATATGGGGACATTTTAATTATCATTTTCTTTGTACATAATTTTATTCTACTAGAAACGTTCGCACCATTCCCCTTTCAACATTTAAAATACACATAGCAAGTTTTCCGTGTGTGTTTTGTTTCCACTGTTAAAAAAGTTATCTTATCAATATTTTATATTACCGAGTAACCTTTTATAGCTGCGTGCACGTTCTCACCTTGTTTGGCGCAGAATGACCCTTGCTGTCCTTGCGCCATAAAAATACAACCAAATGGCGCAGTATAGCCCAGATGCTCTTGCGCCATAAAACATCCAAACAAACAAACAAACAAACGTTACTGAGCAACCCGAAGCTCAGATCTACCAACGTGCATACAAACGATAACAACTTCCACGGTAAATCTTCGATTATCCGAATTCGCTTTAACCGAAGATCGGGTTAACCGACATATCCTCCTTTATTTATTTTTCATTATTATTTAGCATTTAGTAGACACTTGTTCAATATTTTCGCCAAAATCTTATATTTATTTTTTAATATACTCAGTCTTTAAAGGGGAAATCGGTGCATATGGTCGATAATCGGGTATATACAAGGATATGCTATGTATGTTGTTGGATATGTAAACAAAGATTTCAGACTACTTTCAAGGCTCTTAATAGCTTACCTAACGCATATATATACTGTGACATTTATCATTATCAATATAATTGTGTAGTAATATGTAATTAAACGTGTTTTGGGGTTTTTCTTTGGCTCTTTGAATCTTTTGGTTTTTTTTCAATACAAAGATTTATTTATTTTCACGGCTTCACTGAAAATTTCTTCGGATCTTTACACTGCTGATTTGATTTCCGGATTAACCGAAGTTTCGCTTATCCGAAAGCGGGTCAGTTCTCTTTATTTAAGATAGGGTTCTATTATGCCTAGTTTGGAACGAAAGGTGCACAAGTAGAAGTAGGCGACAGTCGATACCTTGAGATCAAATGGTGACTTACACATCGTCAAAGCACATGCAATATTTGTAGTTTAATTTCTTCACTGCATCAATCGTACCGTACTGCTCCATATGTTAATGCGCAAAAATATTAAATGTTAGCTAAACTATTGGAGAACCGATATCAGCAAAAATCTTTGTGCGATTCGCAGGCAGAAAAATCTTTAAAAAGTTCAGGAAAAGGCTAAAACTACTAGAGAATGAATTATATAAGATATTATTACCCTCCGCAGGGATAACACAATTGCCAAATATGGTCAACACAAGAAAGCCTCCGGGGCGAGAATTTTGTGAGTTTTCGTGGGGGAATTTATTATACTATAATTTTTGCCACCCACGTTTTAATTACAGCTCAAACTAGAGCTTTTTTTATATTTGGAGAAAAAGTGCATTTATTCTTGTCCTCGTTCGTCTAGTAGGTCAAGACACCGCGGGCTAAACGCGGGGACCCTGGTTCGAATCCAGGATGAGGACGGCTCCTCTTTTTCTCCAAATATAAAAAAGCTCTAGTTTGAGCTATATGAACGTGGGTGGCAAAAATTATTGCAGAATGAATTATGTTCTTTATACTGAAATTATGCCTTTCTTTATACGGATGATTGCATTCATCATATTTATTAATGTTTATATTATTTTAAAGTACAGAATGTTCTTTGTCATTTCTTATATATTCTTTCTTATAAAAATTTCTTTCTAATGATTTCAGTTATTTTTTCTTACGTCGATATGTCTTAATGTTGAATATACGGTTTGGCCTACAATATTGAACTCAAAAGTTTCATAAAAATAGCAGTATATAGAAATTTCTGATATATAGAAATAGTTTTTCTACGAATTGAACAGGAACTTCAAATCCTTCAAAACTTAAAAGCCTTTGCTGCTATATTGGCCTATATTATACTGTATAAAAAATAAGAAAATATACTTAATAAAAAATATAGGTGCGTACACACTGTCGTAGCAGGGTTTAGAATCGATGTTACAACCAGGCTGGGATGATTTGAATATTGTATAGATGAAGTAAAATTTTTGGGCCCTGATATATATATTCTATATATCTATATATATAGATATTTTTGGGCTCTGATATATAGATATATATTCTATATATCTGTATATCTATATTCGTGGAATGCTGTAAATTTCCAAAGATGTCAAATATAAACTATTATTCGAAATAGCTACTTAAAAAAGTTTTTTTGTAAAATAACATTATTGTCTCGGCATTCGTGTTCAAGTACGGTTTCAGATTAAGACGAATTTGCCTAGTATCCTTTAAACACTGCATAATGTATTTATATAGGACTAGCATATAATACAAAACGCCAAGAAAAAACGATATGCATTAATATCTTGTATAGTTTTATTAATACATTAAATATTCTTGACTTTTTTTATGCGTTCGTATTAGACTTCAATTTCGTACATTTTTCTGGTGTTCTGAAGCGTTCCCAAAAGTATTTTATTTCTACCTGGTAATGGTAAACAGGAATTTTCTAACTTATTCTTCATCTTTGGCGAAAGTATGTACCAGAACGTCTCTATCTCGTTCGGGGAAAATGCATATTTGGCAACATCGGTATCAATAACTTCATGTTGAATATGCATTTTCTTGATTCATGAACGGAATGCACGTCAACGACAGTACACGGTGCACGTGGCTCACAATACCCAGTGCCCATTACTCCCAGCATTTAGTGCACATTACTCCATCTGCAGCATGTAAAAATTTTTCACCAGCTAGAGACGTTTTGCAATAAATGCACCTAAAGCAATTTTTGTGCCACGCATGATCTTCAAAAGCGAAAAAATCCACATTTCCTAAAATAAGAGCAAAATTAGCAAAATGATTCATTAATTAAATGTTTTCACGATAAAATTGGCCATACAAGTTTAATTAAATAATAGTCTTTCAAAGAAGAATGCCTCATTTATGAATATAACTTCGAAATTTACTGTTACGGTGGTTACAAGTTCATTAATTAAGAGTGATTTTCTTGGTCTTCATAAATAAACTATGAATGTTTTGGGTTATGTCTCTATATCTTTAAAGGACATTTATGTAATTCAGGAGTGTCTAGGGGGTAGCATATCCCCTCTCCTTAAAATATTTAGCCCTTCCTAGGAAAATGAATTATGAAAGGGAATGCTATGTATTAAGCATTGGGTTTATGACTATAACGCCTTCCTCACTAGAAATTAAAACTAGATACGCCATTGTGGAAAATGATATATGCAGCTTAAGAATGTTAATATATAGCAAAGGACGGTTAAGCAATATGGAACAAAGGAATGTGGCATAAAATAGCAAAACGGTATGTCAAATTATGTAGAACGAAGGGGTATTAAACATACATAATATTAAACAATATATAATAAGGGAATCTTAATTAGAAAACATCAAATAAGACATGAAACAACGCGGAAAACAGAAGGTCCTCAAATATCTATATTTCTATTATAAGTTAGGGGCCTTTTACTAAATACTTAAATTTCAAATCTCGTTCCAATTCCAAACTATTACACTCAGCCTCTAACGTTGAGTGAGAACCATTTTAACTTGCCTATAATATTTTCATCGCAAACATTACATCTTTTGCAAAACAATGTGACGTAGCAGTTCTTGCAGTATGGTATGTCCTCCTTTAACAAGATGCGTTTTGTCAACGGCAGACCGCAATTTTCACATACGAAGCAGTCCCGATGGAATTTTTTTCCTTTGAAATTGACCCCATTTTTTATTACGCATTTATTGCAAACCGTGCATTTGCTCGCAAATTTTTCTTTGAAACAAGAGATGCAAAACGGCTGATTGTCTCTGTGGGTAAATTTGCAGTGACTCAAAGGTTTTGAGCAAGAAGTGCAACGAAAACAGTTTGCATGGTAGATGCGTTCCTATAAAAATAAATGAGCATTCCTTTATCGAAAAGGAAACACAAATACTAAAATAAAAATAATAAAATATTCTATTAGTAAATTAATTTAATTAATTAGTAAATTAGTAAATTAATTAATTTAAAATTAAGTTAATAAAGCAAAATCAGTGTAAATGTAAGTAGTTTGATTAATATAATGAGTGAATTACCCGATGATTAATCTAAGATTTAATTAAGTAAAGAACATGAAAGGAACATTTGAGTTAATAAATTGAATAAATTGTAACTTTTCAGGTAAACTGCTTTAAAACTATTGAATCATAAAAGTGTTTACATGGCAAGTCTACAATTCTTTAAATTAATAAAAGTGCGCAGTAAGATTCAAACAAAATTAATCAAATTAATTATTTTTATCTGTTGTGGTTTTAAAAGTAATATTTTAATAAAATCGCTTTCCTTTCCTCCTTCTTTTTTCTACACATGTGTGTATTCATGTGTGTAGACAAATATATCTCTTCATGTACACAATTATACATACACAAACTACACTATCTAAAAATTTAAATAGCTCTTTAGATCTAGTGTATACAAATGCAAAGAATTTTTTTATTATCTTATTATTTTCTTTAGTTTCATCATGGCCATTAGAGCCGACGATAGAAGAGAACAGGGGCTGCACATCCCCGGGGGCCCCTGATGAGGTCTAGGGGCTCGTGCTAGCAAGGGTCTATGTTATGGGGGGCCCGGCCCAGGGGAGGGGGTCATGGGGGGGGCTGGTCGAAGTAAGCCTGGAGGCCCGCGATGGCTCTCGGCTTCACTGATCGTCACCAATATGACTATGGTTAATTTCATCGCTATTGTTTAGTTTTAGCATTTATTTTACTCTTTGGAATTTCCTTTCATCTTTGGAATTCCGACCATGCCTAATTTGATGATAATTCTGATGGAATTGATGATGATAATTTTGATGATAAATGATGTCGATGGTGATCCTGATAGTCATGATATTAATAGTTATCCTGATAGTCATGATATTAATAGTTATCCTGATAGTCATGATATTAATAGTTATCCTGATAGTCATGA
>QLNU02015359.1:14907632-14923086 GCA_006491805.2 Dysdera silvatica
CCAACACCACTTGTTCTTCCAGTTTCCGTTCCTCTATAATAAAACAAATGTCCACTTTTAAGTTCCACCAACTCTTCACCTTTTCTTCTAACTTCACTGAGTCCTACAATGTCCCATTTGATCTTGTCTAGTTCCTCTTCCAATTCCTGAAGTTTTGCTTCAGAAGCAAGGGATCGTCCATTATACGTTGCCAAGGTCAATAACAAACGGCAGCCTGGGCCATTCCAGTGATTCTTAGCACCCCCTGCTTTCATGCCACACTGACCGCTGCCTTGATCAGGAGCACTCCAGCACCTGGAGACTAGGGGCCATGGTTTCTGGTGTGTCAACATAATGGAGGAATTAGCCATAATTTCACCACGCTGGCTAGACGGGTTGGTGAATTAGCCCTCCCCTTCCGCCTTTCTATCCGTGCAGCAAATATTAATTTGCCACATAAATAGAAAGCTCAGCCTGCACCACTTGAAGGCGGGGTAGGACACTAGGTTACTGGCCTGGCCGGTTCCACACATCGTCACATACGTTCAGCGTGTGGGTCTCCTTCCAGTTAGATACCAGCAACCCTTTTGCAGGCCATATATATATATATATAGAGAGAGAGAGAGAGAGAGAGAGGGAGAGAGAGAGAAACAGAAAGAGAGTAGTAGAACTTCAATTTAACTGAAATTCTATCTCGACATTTTTTTAATAGAATCTTCGAGTACGATATTTTGCTATATATGTATCGATTTGAATGGTCACCTACTGCGTTACCATGTTAAAAATTCGAATTCGATTCCATCATGTGCTCAATGTTTTTTTTTTAGATTGAAAGCTCGAACGTTCCATTACCGTGGCTAGAGAGTTTCGATTTCCTTAGAAAACTATAGGTCTGACATGATGTCTGTCACAGGCGTAGAGTTACATTTGAGCCCGATGACAATTTAAAATAAATTGCAACTCTATAGGCTTTATAATGCATAATTACTATTTTATATATGAACGTACATTGTAATGTATAAGATATAATACGTTCTTGTGGTCCCATGCAATGGTTTTAAAACTCTACTTTGCTGATATTAATTATTTATAAGCCTTAAGACACAACCGAAAAAACAGATACCATAATTATGTTAAAAAAATGAGTGCTAGATGACAGGTAAAGATGTCAATTAAAAAACTTAGAAGAATTACTTACGCGTTGACCAAGATTTCGATGAAACGAACAAGTCTTTAAATTTATCCTTATATATATTTATATAAGTTGTGGTTTTTCTCTCTATTTTCAGTCTCCTTCTACATGTGTTAAATTTATATGAAATTTGGAAATGAGTCTCTTAACTTGAATGTTTATGTGAAAATTTAGTGAACCTCTGACTGCTTGGTAAAAAGAAGAAATGTCTCTGTTAATTTAAAAAAGAACCATGAAATTCAATAATGAAAACTGCAACAATCATTTCTTCAAAATATAATTATATAAACTCTTGCTATTCTAAATTTTCAATTGTTTTAATTTTTTTTATTTCTTTGGTTAAATATTATAAAAAGTGAAGAATGAATATTTTATTTATAATTTAAGCACGTGTGTCGCGCTATAATATAATACGTTAAATAACTGCTAATTTTAAACTGCATTTTGTATAAACTGTGTGTTAGTTTAGTGGATAAATATAAAATAAAATTTGAGAGCGCAAAAAATAATAATCCCCAAATTTTTATCACAGTATATGAAAAATTGGCAGTTTTTATTTTTTAAAAATCGAAATACATTTGAAAGAACGAGTAAAAACAACAAATTACCGCAGTTAAAATTATTTAATAACGCTGTTGGTGGCTCTTTCGGTGGCTGATCCGCCACCATCATCAGAACAGTTATGACCCTATTTACATACGTGGGCGTGAAGCGTTGCCAACACCATGATCACAAATTGTGCTTCAGGGATGGCGTCTCTGGCCATGGAAAGTAAGAATTTTCTCCAAATTGGACCGAAATATATTTATTTATATGAATTTATCATTATCTTAAGAAACTAAATAAATTATACGAATATAAAAATTGGATACTTTATGCGCATACAATGGCGTTTAATTTTATTCTAAACACTTGGGCAAGAAACCATTAAAAACGCAATCTTTTCTTTTGTTCTACTTCTTTACTCCAAGCTAAAAGAATGCACTAACCTCTGTGCAACAAGAATTAAGCTAAGATAAAATAGAGCTGAGCTTTATGTTATTTGTGCATCCTTTTCATCCTTGTTGAACCCTTACCTTGCCCTCCTCAACCACCCAGTCACCGAAAGCCATAGCTTTCAGTTTACATGGCTTTCATGAGTACATTCTCTGCATCACAGCTCAAAATTCCCCGGTGGAAGAGATACTCCTGTCTACAAGCATCCATGACAGACGGAAACTTCATCTGTAACAAAGAGTACTACCCATGGTATAATATGTTTGCTCGAAGCCAAGTATAAACCATCGCAATAGCGTGCCAACTTCAGCCGCGTGACCAGCAACGACGTCTTTCAGGCGTGTCTTGTAACACGGTAAACAAGAGATTGGATTACCAGGAGGTGTCTGCAGCTTCATGCTTCAATCAACAGATGCCTCTTCTAGGCACAAAGATTCTATTTCTATGGCGTGATGCCTTTCCATCCTCCAGTGGCTGTTTTCAACAACTGATGCTCGGTTCATTGGTTATCGAATTAATGAAGCAGAGGAGACTTTCAATCGTACCACAATGCATTGATTTAAAATGCAAATGATACACTGAAACGTGAAAACAGAAATGGGTTGATACAGAAGAATTCCCCAATTATAACCATGCTTCTGCATTAATAGCCTAATATGAACACCTATATTTCCCCCCCCCCATACCTCCTTTTTTTGGACGCCTTGATTACCGAAATTCCCATCAAAAATGGTACCTGAATTATATAAACATATTGAAGAAAGTCACATGCAATCGAAGCAATTTTTTTTAAATACAATGAATTTAATGCAAATTAAGTGACGTTTGTTATTATAATATAAATACACTACTGGCTATTTTAAATGCAACACCAAAAAAGGCAAGGGATGTTAAAACCACATGTTTTGAATACATAATGTATGGTGCAGGGATGAAAAGCAGAGCCGTAGCCAGGATAGGGCTATAGGCGGCTGAGCCCCCCCTGGAAATGTAGTCAGCCCCAACCTGGAAAATATTTTTTCTCAAAATAAAATATTGTAGAATTTTATTTTAAATTTTTTGTTTTGTATTAAATTGTACATGATAATGGAAATTGTTCTTTGACGTTAAAAATGTGTTCAAAATAGCTTTCTACGGTAGATCTGGTTTACATAATGTTTTTTACAGAGGTTTGAGTCCTCATATGCTTTATATTTATAATAAAGATAGGGTAAATTTTAAGAAAGGTATACTAAAATTTTTACATTTCAATGCAAAAATTACATTAAGAAATTTATTTATTAACGTTAAATATATCAGTCTGCTTATATTTAGTATTATTAAATATATTAATAAAATACATCAAAACATTTACGAATTTTAAGCCCCCGGTAATTCTCAGAGCCCCCCGTAACAAACATCTAGTTACGGGTCTGATCAAAAGGAAACAAATACAACTTCTGGGATATAAATTCGCCATCTTTATGTTTTCCTATAGTCTTCTCATTTTGCAACTTTCGGACCAGCTGGTTCTTCCTGTTGTTGCATTATTGATGGGGAATATTTATCAATTGATACTAGTATCAATTGACAATTGCTGTGCAATCGTGTCAACAAATCAGAAGATTTGATAATCGTAATATTTATAAATTAACAATATCGATGTCTACAACAAATCAGCAGTTGCAAGATCAACAAACACATCAGCAACTGCAATGTCACTGTATGGCAGCTGCACTAAAAACAGATCAGAAACTGCAATATGTACAAGTACCGCGCATAAGCTGTGAATAAAAGAACAGTGCAGTGTAAACAATGAATATTCAGTAAATGAAAACGTGGTACGTTTTTTGATTCACTATTAATATTAATGATGCACACCGATATAATTAGTTCGTCTTAACGCTGAAAGCTAATATATTATATAACATGGTGTTTTAATATAATAGAAATTATATTAATGGATTACAAAGTGTAAACTATGTTCACTACATAGGTTAATGCATAATGGTATATTCAAATGATAAAAACTTGTAAGTTATACATCAGGTTATGACTACTTCAATTAGTAATATTTCAGATTCATCCAAGGTTAATGATTTTGTAAATAAGGGGTGTGTTGAATACAATCACATTGCCCCTCCTTTGATGAAGGAAGGGATGCCAAATTTTCTTACTCAATCGTGTTTTTCCATGAACGCTATATTGTGTTTACGTATACATCCTTGTTCGTAACAAACGCTTTGTTTGATAGTTCGACGATTAATATCTCATTGACGGTTTCGATACGTTGCTTTCAAGGCTACAGGAGAAGGAAAAGGGTGAGTCTGAAATAGTGTTGAACTAATTACGTCAATTTCATATCGATATTGATTACCGTGCGAAAGTGATTAGTTTGGATAATACATCGCCATCAATCACGAATCTCGAAATCGCCACTTTTATAATTCACAATTAAATTTAAACTTTTCCCCACACAATTCCTTCCCTTTCACAGTCTAGTCAAAACAAGGAATAGGAAAATAAATACATATGCCAGTAATCGGAATAAATTTTGTTGTTTTACTTTTATCAAATATATATTTGACTAATAAATATTTAAAATACATTTTCTTAACTACTAAAGTTATATAAATTGTAAAGTCTGGTTATTTTAAACATAAATACATACATATCCGTAAATTTTTAGTCCACGAATTCATCAGTATTTCCAAATACACTGCCTGAAAAAAATTAATGGAACAATTGGAAAACGAAGTGTAACTGGCAGTTTCTCTCGTATCCGAGATGTATTTATTATAGTGGCGCACCCTGTAAAATACATGTAATAAGGAGGCATCATTCATATACACTCGCACATGGATTGTCAAACAGGATTATGCAGTATCATTTGTTGGAATGCCAGGATATCTGTTATGTCAAATTATCACCTATATAACACTGTTGATATCAAATGACCACTTATATAACACTGTTGATATCAAATGACCACCTATGTAACACTGTTGATATCAAATGACCACCCATGTAAACACCACTGATATAAAATGATCACCTGTTTAAACACGACTCATACCATGTGATCACTTACCTAATCACTATCGATACGAAATAATCACTTACGTAAACGATATTGATATTAAATGAACACTTATGTAAACATTATCAAAAGATAAATTATTATTATTACTTTAATTTTACCCAGGGATGTAAAAAAAATGTTATTCGGTGTTTAGAATAGGGAAGAGTACATGTTAATATTGAATAGATAAGCATATTACTGAGGCCACAATGAAGTGTTGTTTAACAAGAGGAACTTGTAATTTTTCTATCCATAAAGGGGGAGTAACGTAGAAAGCTGTGTAGTGTACACAGTGTAGTATTCGCAGAATACGAAGTTATGTGTGTGTGTGAGAGAGAGCGCGCATGTGTTTAGTCATTAGCTTGTAGGTTTAATGGGTCTGATGTAGCCGATAGCCTCCTAAATAGAAGCTTACTACAGCAACAACATGCGGGAGGAGCCATTCTAACCCATTCGGGGCTCTGAACTCTATCATTATTTGGAATATTCTTTTTCACTAACTTTGAAACCTCTAAATATTTGCAATAAGCAAAATATAATTAACAAACGTCGCCAATTCGAGGAGGCCCAGTTGGCTTCTTTGTTAAGACGAGAGTCTCTATATGGATGTCCATAATTATTTTGCAGGAATATGTGGAGATAGTGACAACACCATAGAACTAGGTTTCTTTGCGGCGCCTGTGAGACAGATTGCATACTCAAAACCTTATCTTCAAGAGGCATCACACTTACATAGAGAAAATAATAATTCTTATTAGTTAATTGTAAGTACAAGTATACAGGGTGGTTAGTAAAGTCCTTATATACGCAGATAACTGTTGAACGGAGAGAGCTATATGTATGAACGTGATGTATAGGTATAGTAAAGTGACTATGCGCTATCAGATAAGGCTACGTGCAGCACCTCAGCACCTCTAACGAAAAAATTCAGAACTTAGAACTGCTATCTCGAAAACTATTCAAGATACGGGGAAAAGTCAATTGCAAAGTTGTTAAGCACCAGCTAGTTAGTACGAAACGATTTTTTTCCACCACCTTAATAGGGCAAAAATCGTGATTTAGGAAGTTTAATGGGTACAGGACGCCCCTGCGTGACAGCTTTCCCTGCGAACAGATATGCATATAAGGGAAGCTTCAGGTAAGGGCGATACTTTCATTGCATACACAATCTCGTACTAAGCGCATGATATGCAAATGTGTAAGCTATAATAATACAACCGTATTATATTATATTTTGCGTCATAATTTTGGAATTTTGACCAACAATGGCGTTACTGGACGGATATCTTTAAAACCTCTTAAATTACGATTTTTGCCCTATTAAGGTGGTGAAAAAAAGTCGTTTCGTACTAACTAGCTGGTGGTTAACAACTTTGTAATTGACTTTTTTACCATATCTTGAATAGTTTTCGAGATAGCAGCTCTAAGTTCTCAATTATTCCGCTAGGGGCGCTGCACGCAGTCTCATCTTGAAGTGCATAGTCACTTTACTATACCTATACATCACGTTCGTACATATAGCTCTCTCTGTTCGACAGTTATCTGCGTGTATAAGGACTTTACTAACCACCCTGTATAGAGTGAACGTATGTTTAGGAATATAGGTTTCAGAAAAGGTTATCATATACTTACCCATAATGATACTATAAAACATTGGTTGTTTAATAACACCAGTTTGTTAATGTGAAATTTTCCGGATTTGCATGCCTTTTGGCAATATATTTCAGGAAATTTTCCCGTAATGGCGTTTTTTAACCTTTTATTACTCCATTGTTTAAAGCTTTAGAAATAAAATGATGGCATTTTAATTTTGTAGGGAGGTGAAAGCTCTGCGGGAACAAATTATGTGTGTCCATTCTTAATAAAAGATGCAATAACAACACCTTCAAATACTGCCACGCAGAAAACCATAAGCTGATGAACGAAACTAGGCAAGTGTGAAAAGAAGGTTGTGTTAAAAGGATTACTTTTTTAAGACGTAAAAGAGGAAAGACTACAATGCCTTTCTCTTACCAATTCGCTTTCTTTTATCATGATGTCTATATGAGTTCTGTCTATACGTCTTCCTTACTTAAACACTTGTCTCACTTCGAAATCAAATTCGTTTAACTTTACAAATTACCTATGCATAGCTCTATTATACCTCTGGCAATTTGTTATTAATAACTTCCTTTGTTGCAGAGGTAGTTGCTTGGAGCCAAAAAAATTTTTGAAGATGATATTATTCATCTTCTGCACGTATAGCATTAACTCATTCCAAGAGTATTAAACTTAAGACGAATTTCCGGCTGGGGCGTGGCACTCTTTGATTACCAAATTTGTGTCGGCCTCATACAGACGTCTCAGCCGCACCAGTCACTTCAATTATTTTTGTTTACCACGGTTTTAATTGCAATTTAGAAATACACCTTGGGCGTTGCTTGTCGGCACAGCGTGCTGGATACTTTGCTTACATAAAACAATTTAGACATATCATATTCCGAACAATGGAAGTGTGCTTCCATTACACAAATGAAAGTCAATCAACGAACCAACCATGGTACATACCACTTCCTCTCCAACACAAGCTCCATAAAAACCAACACAAATGCACAACTCTAAATACCATCTATGCAAAAATGACCTCTGCACCACTATTTCGATGAAACGGCCTTTACTCTTTGTTCTATATCAAGCTGGGATTTTAAATATCCAGCCTGGTTTTAAGTAGGGTCGAGAAAATGGGCTCTCAATTGAGAGCTAATATGAGGAACTTTCATGAGAGGAATATACGGTCTTTCCCTTTGATTGCAATGTCTGATATATTTTGCTTGGGTGTGAGTAATACTCGTAGATTCTCAATAAAGTGATTCTTTATTATACATTTAACATCAAACTATTAAAATTGAGAACAAGGGAACATAATAGCGTCATTTCTGAATGGAAATTGCGAGTTTTAAACAATAATTGAATCACTTTGAAATATAATTGTGGAATATTACTTCGGACATAGGAACAAATTTTAATGTACGTAAATTTGAATAAAGAATAAATAGTTCTTTTTTTAATTGTCTCATGCGAACAAATCGGGACACACGTGTGTATCGAGACGATCGGGAGCCGCGAAAAATACTAATACACTGGCCGTTACACAAGCCTTTTTTGTTTCAAAAGCTTGCTCCATGAATAGTCAAAAGATTTCCTGTTCGCATTCGGAAAAACATAATGTTCTACTACATGAACTATGTAGCATAAAGCTGGTATTTCGTTAGCATTGTATGAAATATATATATATATATATATATATAGCATAAATTTGTGTTCGTTTGGATTTATTGTAAATTTTAAGGCTTGGTGATGTGTATTTTCTATATTATATGTTCTATGGAAACAATACTTTTAAACAAACGCGTCATTTAATATTCAGTATTTATACAAACCTGAATAAGAGTTAAATACGAATTATTCATTTTTAATGATATTATTTGGTATAATAATATTTTCAATAAAAAATAACTTTAAAGCAAATCAAGTCAAAAATTTAAAGCAGAAAACTGGGCAAAATAGCTCATGGTGCGAAAATAAAACAAACATTTGAATTTTTTAATAAAAATGTTTACTGGAAAACCGATATATATATTAATTTCTCATTTTATTCTCAATAATCAGTATTTTCTTATGCTACTAATCAATGTTGCTTATTACTAATAATCAATATTATCTTTACTGCTAACTAATAGTGTTTTTTACATTAGTGTTTAATAGAGTTCCCTACTGCTAATCAAAATCGTTTTATAATACTAGTCAATATTATTTCTTACTACTAATAAACATTTTTCTACTCTAGTAACAATATTGGCTTTCTAATCAATGTTAGCTAGTATTACTACTGCTTAAAAAAATCCGAATTTTCTAGAGAAAAAAATATCATACATCATAATAAATGATTAACTCGCATACACAGGCAGAAGAAAGGAATGGGAAATTAACAATAGTAATGGAGAGAAAGAAATTAAAATGTTATAAAAAATAATGACAAGGAAAAAAGTTAGAGTAAAGCTGAAAAATATAGAAAGAATTAAATTTTAGAAGTAAATAATTGGCAAAGAAAAATGCAAAGGCGAATTTGATCAAGGAAGCTCTGTTAGTAAGTTTTACCTCTTATTGTTCATTCTACTTATTTCTGATTTTTCTACTTTTTGCTACATTTTGAATTTCTTTGATAATTCTATTTCTCAATAATTTTATTCCTTTCTGCCTTTTTTAGAATTTTCTAACATTTTTCTCCCTTTTTCCTTGGTTTTTTTATTTTTAATTGTAAAAAATTTTCTGCACTAGTCTTTCTTTTATTATTATTTTAATAATAAAAAATCCTTTACAAAACACACACAAAAACTCCCCACGGTGGCTTTGTGCGTTGATCAATATTTGGCAATTGTGTTATCCCTGTGAAGAGTAATAATATCTTACATCATTATTATTATTTTCGCACCTTGCTCAGTAAGGGGATTTTACCAGTTCTAATTAGCCCTTGACAGCCTTTTAACAGTTTTATCAATCATTTATCCAAATTTTTTGCTAATAGTTAAAAATGAGAATGCAATTTACTTAAAAAAATTTTGCATTAAAGTGAGATTTTAACATTAATTTAAAAGCAACGGCTTTACTAAAAATGTGAACCTTTTCAAACTATTACTCACTGATATGCAAATAAAAAATAAATTATTTATTTATTATATATTATTTTTTTATTTTTATAAATAAAATTTATGAAGGAAATAAAAAAATATGGCAATTATGGTTTTCTTACTTATTTTTCTAAAATAGTACTTTTAGTTTTCACATGTCAATTTCATTTTTGTCTTAGTTTCTATATTTATTGTGTCTTATACGCCAAAACTCAATTTCCCTGCATATGGACTCCACAAGCATTTAAAGGCAAAAGTATGTTTCATGTAGTTTCATGAAATGGAATGCAAATTTTCCTGTGGAATAATATTTATTCGTATCTCCTCCTTCCCATATCGCCGGCATCAAATAATATCGAATTATGTATAAAGAGTTTGTCGTGCTTTGATATAAAAGATTGTGACAAAATGGTTTCCTGTCGCATGGTGGAATATTTTGGGATCCTTTAAATGCCACTCACTTTTGTTTATGCTGCTTTGTTTACCGTATTTACGAGACATGGCAAGAAGCCATCTCTTAAAAGTGCAATACAGCCGGAATCTTTACATCCGCCTATTTCGGCTTTCCCTTCTTCGCTCGCCGAAAAAGCAAAATACCCTTAACATCTTCCATTTTATATCTTTCAATACGTAAATCGCCTTCGGAAGCCGCACTAAATGCATTAGGGTACATAAAAACGGGTCGAAAAAGGCAGAAATATGGTAAAAAGGCCGCCAGCCCCCCCCTACTTGTAATGCGAATAGTGCATTAGGAGGTAGGTCTTTTGCCCGCGGGCTATGCCAGATATTTAGGAACACTGCGACGTTCACATACGCATTCATAGCAGCGCATTTTTCAGGGGGTTATTCTATAGGGAGATGCAGGGTGGTTTGAGCGTCGTACGAGGCTTATGTTGATCGCGGTATTATAGAGAACCATTTGGCTTTTGATGCATCTTTCAATGCTTAAATCCCATAGCGGATGCGGCGGGCATGGTTCCTAAAAGGATTGGAGGAGACATCGGCGAGGAGGAGAGAAAGAGCAAGATATCTTTCTCCTAGAAAATCCGCACTCGCTTCAGTTAACAATGTGTGTTACGTTCGATAGGAGAATGCAACGTCTTCGAAAATAAAAACACACCTCCTTAAAAAATAAAATTAGCATAAGTAAAAAGGCAAGCGGGGTCCCTGCGTTGAGCCCGCGGTGTCTTGGCCTACTAGACGAACGAGGACAAGAACAAACGCATTTTTCTCCATATATGTAAGATATTATTACCCTTCACAGGGATAACACAATTGCCAAATAATGGTCAACACACAAAGCCACCGGGGCGAATTTTTTGTGGGGGATTTTTTATTACTAATAAATTTGACATCCAATATATAGCCAATAATATCTTCGGTTTTATAAAGAATAAAACAAATTCTATGATTTGTTGCTTCTCACTCTTGTATTTTATCACATAACTCCATTTCCTTACACATTTTATTACATCAGATGATTTTCTTGCACCTTTTATTACATCGTATGGTTCATGAGCACCTTGAGGGGTGCAAGAGGGTGCACTTGCACCCCCTTGACTTAAGGAAAAAGGGGACAAAAGACTGAATCCACAAGAAACTACAGTCCAACAACATTATTCAATTGGAATTTTTCCTGGGTGCACCCCCTTTCATATGATTCTGAGGGCGCCCATGGTATGGTTCGCTTTAGAAACTGCTAAAAATACCAGGATAATCGATTACATATGTAATTTGTGAATATACTACACATACAAATTTTCATAATCATTAAAGACTACAAATAATAATGTGTCCATCATAAATCGTTAAATATAATTAACTAAACTTCTTTGTAAACTACCGTGTTATAATTTTCAGTTAAACAGATTTTCACTATTAATGTAATTCTATGGTTTTTTTTTTTACTATTTATTATTTTTATTGAGTATTATTTTGTTCATACGTAGAGAAGGGGACCTCTAAATAAATGATCGGGCGGCGTGATTGGCCATAATACCCCAATGCGATGATAGTATCAGCGACCCACACCATAATCTGTATATAAAATACTATGAGTCAATAGGGATAAAACATGTGATGGGGGTCGCCTGGCGCGAACTAAATATCCCTATTCTGAAAACGATAGCGGGGTCAAACGCCATCATTTGTTCCTAACGTTGAAGAGGGGCAGGGAAATCTATGTAAGAATCGGTGGCATGGGGAGCTGTGGTGCCGCGGGAGAATATTGAAGGGGTCGACCAGGGCTATCGGGGACTTTTGTGAGACTACTAACGAGATTTGTATATAGATGGCCCGAAACACAGCTTAACTTTCCCGCTTCTTCCTACATGCATAAAACATAATTTTTTCGTTATCGCCGAAAAGTTGGCATCAGTTTTGAGATCCGCATATCCCACATAACTTCAGTAATCATCATTCTAAGAGACAATGAATTAGAATAATACGATAGATGATGATGCTTAAAATCATGAAACGCACATGAGTTGAGGATGTGAATGGAACATGAAATGCATTACTTTTTATTTAATAATAATAATTCATCATCAGTCAAAACTACGATCAATACAGCTCGAAAAGCTTAATGCTTTCCATTATGTTTTTTTCGTATGTTGCATCATGCTAATTTCTGATTAGCAAAACAAAAGCATCCTCAGAGGTGGGAAGCTTGGTTTGAGATATCTTCCAGATACATCCAGATATCCATCATTGCAATAAATGTTATGACGAATTAATCAAAAACTATTCTCTTTATTTTATGAACAGAAATATTTGTTTATTATGTTTCATAAATTGTCAATTGTTTTCTATTTTTGATCATCGCCAAAATCTGCTCTTCGTTGACTATTTTTGCTGACCTTTAGGAGGGCAGTATTATTCAAGTTTGTAATATACGGGTCAAAGGGCTTGTAATATACTAGATAGAGCTTGTAATATACTAAGTAGAGTTTGTAATATACTAAGTAGAGTTTGTAATATATGGATAAAACCGGAAGCTTGGTTACTAAATTGAATTTCTTATCGAACAGCAGGGTAAAAAAAAAAGTGAGATTTAAATTTACAATACAAATACGAAAATAAGGAGGTATTAGCCTGGTTTCCGTGGTTTATTTGGTAGATTTTTTGGTACCAACCAAGAGGAGGGTAGTTTAAGCTCAGCCTGATAATAAATATTTTTTTCAGTCTTTCGCCATGAACAGTTTCGTGAAACTTTACGAATTTCACCATTCATGGGCAATAGTTACTACGCAGAGAATAATATGGAAATTTGTATTGTTAAAAGGAAATACTCTTGCTATTGTCAAAGAAAATTACTCTTTCTGTTAAAGGGAATTTCTCTTGCTATTGTTAAAGGGAATTTCTCTTGCTATTGCTAAAGGGAATTACACTTTCTTGAACAAGAAACCTAAGCGTTAAATTGAATTTCCTTAAATAACCATAATTTAAATGAATAATTATAAATTACAAATCAATAAAATTGAGAAGTCTCATTAGTCTATATGTAAAAATTAACCATAGCATAAATTTTGATATAGATATAGAAACAAGAGTTATTCTAATATAGAAAAAGACCATTTCGGAATTTCCCCCCCCAAGTACATTATGGCTAAAATGAAACATCAAATCAACATGATGTAAATCAATTAGTTAAATTCTTGATAAAAAACACAGGCCAACGCATGCATTCGCAAAAGTGTGCATGCGTGCGTACTTAAACATACATGTACATATGCATAATATTTTTTCTAACAAAGAAAAGTAATTAATTGCTGTGTAAATACGTTTTCAATAAGAAAATTAAGCTAAAATTATTTTAATAGTTTTAAACTTGTTTTCTAGCTTTTTACTTTAACAGATTTGTATGTTATTTCACAGTCGTGATAAAACGTAATGCCATATGCATTTAGTGTTATTATTGTTGAAAAACATTTTATTAAATTTTATTTATTTTGCAATTCAAAAAGTATTTTGCGATTCACGAATTAGGTTATTAATTTCTAGCTAATCTGTATAAAAAATAAGGATTTCTTTTCAGAGCGGAAAAAATAGCCAATAAAAACTTAACCCTTTATTTGCCGAATTTTTAAAAAGTTTTTAAATGTTTTGTTATTTTCTATACCATACACTTACGTACCAATTAACGGTCATTTTAATTAAAATTAGGTATTCTCAATCAATAGCATAGTATTCATCAAACGTCATCAACGATTGAGGATAATTTACATTATATTTGAAGTAAGGAATTTTTACTAAATTTAATCTAGTAATTTTCATTAAATATAAGGAAGTAATTACCTTTAAATGTTAGATAAATAAATGTTCATTAAATGTGAGGTAAGGTAATGAATTTTCATTAAATATACCAGTAAATGTATGACTGACCTATGCTATGGGGGTCCCGGCCTAGGGAAGGGGTTATTGGGGGCTGGTCGAAGGTAGCCCGTGGGACCCGCGTTGGCTCTCTGCGCTCCTTGGTGATGAGTATGAAAAGGTCACTAGTGGTTTAATTTCATAGTTAATGGTCATAGTGTCGTATTGCTGGTCCAAAGGGCGTAGGTTTAAGTCCAGAATGAGAAGCATAGTTATTCTTTTTTTACTAACATTTGTTAGTTAAAAATGATTCCAGTTTATATTTAAAATCGCGGGGACAGTGGAAAAATTATGTTAATTCGTAAATACAAGCTAAGATCTTTGTTTTGTATCCTACAAATTAAAATATATATTTAAAATGCAAGATTTATGCCATGTCCAGGAAGGAAGGAAAAGGTCATACTGTATCGGGATCTGCAGTTCCCCGAGCAATCCGATTGTTTGCCGCTAAGTGAGTCAAACACCGGACTACGATGAGCAGAAAAATGGCAAGCGGTTCATAATGTCATTGGGAGCCGAATTGGTTCATGGAACTGAAAAAGAATATGTTGTCAGTACGTCATTACCTAGTAGTGTCCGTTCACGAAAAGTAGTCCGATGGTACCGTTAGAAATAACGGGAGTTGACATCACAAACGGCCTAGCCGATTACAGCAAGGGGGGGGGGGATTTCATTTCAGAACTTGTGTTTGGCGCAATTAAATCAAACAAAATTTTGTTTGATTTAATCTGCGTAGTGTTCGATTTATATAAATACATATGTTGCAACGGACGTTTCGATCAATTTAATACGTCTCTTCTTAATTTGGTTTAAAAAGTAGTCCATGTACTACACCATTCTGCGAAATAACCGGCTTCAGTAAATAGTCTTTATATACGTTCGTAAAGAGATTAGATATTGTCGTTCGTAGCTCAGATGGTAGAGCCTCCGCCCGGCAAGTGGAAGGTCGTGGGTTCAGGTCCCACCGAACGCAGAAATATTTATTTTCTTTCGAACGTTTCACCATCTAATCACGCCATAACATCGGCGCTGGTATCACTACGCCAATAAACGTTGATTTATATTGTTGTTTAATTTATTTTATTTCTTTCAATACTTTCACTCGTGCCAGAATAGATATGTTATTAAAACTTCTATTTATTCTGATTGAATACTTGAATTAAATCAAACATTATTAATATCTTGAAC
>QLNU02015359.1:14931115-14954029 GCA_006491805.2 Dysdera silvatica
GGGGGATCGAGTAGTTTTTTAATAAATCATGTGATTTGTCTTTAAAGGAATCAATGTCTTTTACTACCCAATAGTGGGCTTGATCACCCTTTCTTATGCTTAACTTATGACTAACTTATTAGATATATATTACAGAGCCCCGTATATTCGAGCTCCATTTAACCGAAATTCCCAACTGTACTTCTTATTATTTTAGTAGATACTTGTTTAATGCTTTCTATAAAATCGTTCATTTTCGCTTTCTAATGTGCTCCGGCATTAAGAAAGAAACAAATACAAGGGGTAGATATCGGACATATAAAAAGATACGTGTATATATAGCAAAATTGTAGTATGATTGTGACATGTAGTACCTTCTAATGTAATATACATGAATACACATATCTAAATGTATATTAATTTAGACAAAGTTAAAGTTGTAAAGTAATATCACACAAGGTAGTAAAACCAAGTAAATTTAAGTAGTAGAAACATCTCAGAATAAAAATTGAAATTGTAGTAGTAAAAGGTGAAGAGGAGTAAAAGATTAAACAATACCAAGAATTTTGTTCTTCATCAGGGACCGCACAAAATCCCTGTTATTGGTTTGCTTTTTCTGACTACAATAATTGAGATTTGTGATCAATACTGAATGAACCAATATTGATCAAAAATTAGCTAAAAACAGTATAAACCCAGAATATAATTAATTTTAAAATATTTTAGTAATTTAGAAGGGTCTCTTTATTAATAATAAGAACAATCTAAATTATTATAGCGCCCCCTATATATATATATGTATTAGAACCTCCATATATAAAAGAAATGGACAGTTCCATGAAAAAATTTCGTTATATAGAAAATTCGCTATGTGGAAACGATGTATTCATGAACCAGGGTATTACAATATGATACCGCAATTAAAATCCTATTTTTCAGTTAACGACTGTTTCTCATAAATAACATTCAACCATTTAAAAATAGATGTTTTTAAGTGTGAAATATACATGCGTATAAAAAAAAAAATAGTTGAACAATTCTTACCTTAAAATGAAAACGTATTTAATGCTTCTTCCATACACATTCATGCTTTTGTAGAAAAATTTCTAATATCCTGCTGCACAACAAATGGTGATGTTGATTCATCATAAAAGTGTTAGCACCCCTGTGGGAAATTTGCAAGGTCTGGATTTCTGGTAATCAACCGAGCAAAAAAGCGCGACAAATAATACTATTCAAATAATACAGTGGATTCAAGGACAATTGCGGTCTCTTCCTAGCCTAGCAGCTTCGCACCATATGGGGCAACCAGATACAGGTGTGCGTGTGTGTGTATAGGAAAAATCTTTATTGGGGAGTTTAAAGTCCTTTAGGCGTGCCTTATTCTGTTTGTTCGTCAGTTACCTTAAAATCGTATTGTATTCCCACAGCATTAGGAAACCCGATATCCCTGACGTGAACACTCAATTTTCTGTTTTGGTCGTTAAAAATTTCGTTATATAGAAAAACTTTCATATTTAATGACTATGGGGGTTTACTAAAATTTCGCTATGTAGAGAATTTCGCTATATAGAAGTTCGTTATATGAAGGTTCTACTGTGTATATATATATAAATAAGGCCCCAGGTTACGAATATATTGGCTCTATATACGAATTATATAGAGCAACTTATGAGAGAGAGAAATAAATCTATTCCATTATGTATAAAATTCATTAAATATTATTCGGTTAAATTATACTCAACTTTTCATTATTTATACTATTACCATATATATCTAAGAGTTTTTAATTTCTGTTTAAATACTTTAAAACAGGTGTCGAGTTTGTATTATTCTACCACGAATGATGAAAATGCACAGTTAATGATTTCATAAGCCTTAGACTGAAAGGGGTGAAAGGGCCCTTACAAAAGTTAGCCGCTAAAGTTCGTGCATAAAATTTAAAGAACAACGTAGAAATTCATATATTAAAACCCAAGTGTAAATATGAAAATTTCGTTTCGACGTACGCTTCATATGGACTTGGCCCAAGCCTGTAGCTAGGATGAAGGGGCAACTGGGGCAAGTTAATGGGCATATGGGACACAGGTCATCAGGAGATTGTCATATATATATATATAAATAGCTTGATGGGGCAACTGGAGAACGAGAATGGGGCAACTGGGACCAGCAAGGGAATGGCCATAGGCCTGTCTTGGCTGTCTTTCGTCAAGAATACAAAAAGGAAAAAAAAAATATTAGAATATTAAAGATATTAGTACGTCACTTGTGTTTCCAGTTGTGGATAAACAGTTAATATGAAAATTTTCTCAAACGCTTCCAATTTTGTCTGAAGCTGGGAGTAGATTTTGTCCAAATTTCGGGAGTAAATAAAGTCCGTCCAAAACGTAAGTCGAAACGAACTTTTCATCTTAAATTTACCTTATGATGTCGATTTCTACTTACAAACCTTATCTGCATAGTGCTATGTCAAATTAGCTTGCTTGACAATAAAGGAATCTGGTGTTTCCAGTGAATGTTTTAGGCTAGCGGTAGAGCCATCCGATGTTGTAAATTATTATCAATTCCAAAAGTAAAATTAAGCAGAAAACATAAATAGCACCTTTTTAATTCTTATGCCAATAAACGTCCGTAGGGTTCCAAAGAGAATGCCTGTTATTGTACTACATGTAGGCCTATGGACTAAACGAAAAAAAAACAGGGGTCCAAATACTGAAATCGAAACTTCTGTAGAGCTGAGTACTTTCATATGGTATGACGAATATTAAACCATCTATGGATATGCAAATATAGAAATAAACAAAACTTTTGGGCCCAAAATCAAGATTAAACGCTTAAACTTAAATAGCATCAAGTCTCTGCGGGTTATCAAATTCGAGGGGATCCTATGCTCTAATCTACTTGTGTTATGCGTAAATTCAGAGCTGGATATGGGACCTTTTTCTTATCATTTAATCGAGCATAAAAGTGTTTGCATAATTTTGACGAACGATAGGTGTTTTTGTTCAGTTATTTTGATTTAATTAACTACCAATTTTAATCCCAAATAAATGTATTTCCTTTTCGTTTTCGCATTCATCATTTTCGTGATCGTGTACTTATCTAGTTTTTATCCTATGCAGATGGCTTTATTATATCTGTTTCTTCGAGGTATTTCAGTTCTGTGTTCTTCCAATTCTCTTTTTCGATTTCTTCCATTTTCTTTCTCTAAAGGTGTTTCTTCGTCGTCTGTGGTTTTTAGAAACCATGTTTTGAAATCTGTTGCCCAGTACTGTTTGATTCTCTTTGCAAAATTCCAGAGAGCCATTCATATTTCATTTTTCTCATCATTGTATTTTGTTAACTCCTTTACCCTAAAATGTTTTTTTCTTTCGATCTCTTCCAAGTATTTCTGCAATAAACCTTTTATTTAATTTTAAATTTTGACAAAAGCGTAAGCGTTTAAAACTTGTAATAATTACGCGTTGGTTAAAGTTGAAAAATAGAAATTGCAGTACAAACACCCTGTATAATTTCTAGGGTATTTTATAGGAGTAGAGTTGAGTAAACTACATGTAGATAAACTACATATGAGTTAACTACATGTGAGTAATTTACAAGTGAATAATTTACACGTGAGTAGGTTTTTTGGATAATCTTATTTTCCTACATATCTAGAGTTAAACAGGAGAGGGAAGGTAGGAGAGCAGGGGAGTTGGACGACTATGTAGGATCCGCACTTTTTCTGTCCCTGTCGATATGATTAACTATTCACATCTTTCTCTTCAAAAAGAAATATATCCAAGAAATTTACAATCCTGTTTTTTACAGTATATTTTTGGTGATAAGATTTAAAAAAGGCTGTACGGCAGAAGTCCAGTTATTTTCACCCTATTTGCATAAATAATAATGCAATATCTGTTACCTTAATTAAGCATTTTCTGCTTTAATTTGGTACTTTAATTAAGTACTTTCAATCGGAGAAATTTTAATAGAATCTGAAATTTATTTGTCTCTGATGAATTTTATTGCCACTAAATTATTTTAAATAAATATTGCCCAGAAATTTTAGTAAATTCTATCAAGTTAATTACTCCTGTCCAATTTTACTGCTTTCGCTATATAATTATCATATTTGTGTGTGTGCGAATTTTCCCCTCTCTCTCTCTCTCTCTCTCTTTCTATATGTCTTAAAGCTATTTCTCGAAATATGGGTTTAAATTTTTAAAGTACATAAAGGTCTTCAAGGATACGTCGTGGATTTATTTTACTCAAAATATTGGAAATATAACATATACATGATAGAACTTAGACGTATTAAACCTGGCTGGAGTGCATTTCGAAAGAACAGTTTTACCCTGAAGGGAGAATTGGCTTTGTATCTGAAAAGAAAGGTCTTCAACAAGTATGTATTTTCAGTCCTGTCTTATGGATCAGAGACATGGAATCTAACAATTGTAGTAATACGGAAGTTACAGACAACTCAAAGGAGCATGGAGTAGTGCCTGCTTGGAAGAACAAGGAGAGTTCGAAAAAGACACATTTGGGTGAGAGAGCAAACTAGAGTAGAGGGCATCATCGTTAAAGTAAAAAAAGGCTGAAAAGGCGATGGGCTGGACATATTGCAAGAAGAATTGATTAACGATGGACAACTGAAATTCTCAACTGGATTCCAAGAGACCACCGAAGACCTAGAAAACGTCCTCAAACTAGATGGGTGAATGAGGTATGAAAGCAGGTTGGGGTGACGTGGAAGCGAATTGTCCAGAATAGTCAGGTGTTAAATATGATGATGACGTCACACACACACACACACACACACACACACACACACACACATATATATATATATTATTCTGCAAATGTCTCCCATTTTGAATTTCTAACCATTTGGCTTCCAACAGTTCTTTAAACCACCAGATATGGGCAGAAAATTGTTAGTCGTTTTGACATAGGGGCAGCATATTGGACGGCTGACATTACCCCAACATATATTTGCACCCAACCAAGCTTATTTGTAAATCAAACCAAAACCCAGCGAACATAACCATTGGATATCTAAGGTGTATTTTTGTGCACATAATCAATATAACGAAAAATTTCCTTAAGTTTTTACCAGATAAGACCAAAACATGTAATTTAAAAGAAAAATAAAAGACTGTCCAATTTTTCTGTCGTTGTTTGTTGCTGAGAGTAGAGTCATAATTTTAAGTGCTCCCTAACTCTACTATTATTTGTCAATTTAGACTTTTTTTTGAAATTGAATTTTCTGAAATCTTTCCATGTTTATATGCATGTAGCTTCAAATAATTTCGTTATTGACCGTAAACCTGCACTTGCTTTTGGTAATGCGTGGCTAGCTCTGTTGAACCTTGCTCATTAATAAGTGACCCGTTTTAAAATTTTCTCTTAATTTCTCCGGCCCAAATTATTTTCCATCAATAGGTGGCGCTGGTGATAGATAAATAACATGAAATAGAGTTCACTCCGGTGAATTCTTAAAGAAGTTTAGCAATTCTTGTCCGAAGCCCGTCAAAGCGACTTAGCCAATATAAAAAATCAAAATCTGTAACGTTTTCGCTGACTTTATCGAATCTCCTCCACAGTTATATAGATAATTCATTATTAACAGTGCTTGAAATTGTGCATTCAGGTTTATTATTGTTCGTTAATGTTTATCATTATTATTATTAATTAATGTTTATCATTATTATTATTAATTAATGTTTATTATTATTATTAATAATTAATGTTTATTATTATTATTAATAATTAATGTTTATTATTATTAATTATTTATTATTATTATATTAATGTTTATTATTATTATTAATAATTAATTATTATTATTATTATTATTGTTATTATTATTATTAATATGATTATTATTATTAATTGTGTACCTAATTATTATTATTAATTAATGTTTATTAATTATTTATTATTATTATGTTATTATTGTTCATCTCATGTTGTTCATTAATGCTCATTATTGTTCATTAATGCTGTTATTGTTCATTAATGCTCATTATTGTTCATTAATGCTTATTGTTGTTTACCAATTTTTATTATTTTTCATTGATGATTGTTACTGTTTAATAACGATCATCATTGTTCAGTGATTATCATTACTGTTCAATAATCAGCATTATCACTCAGTAATGATCATTATTATTCATTAATGATCATTATTGTTCATTAAGTTTTATTATTGTTCATTAATGTTTACTATTATTTATTAAGGTTTATTACTCTTCATTAACTTGTGCTTTTTACTCATCCTAACTATTCTGTACACAGTTATTTGCTTGTGTTTCCGAGGTGAAAGGACAGCAACCATGCCGCGCTGGGATCTACAGTTTCCCGAGAAATTCAGCTTCTTATGCCAAGGAACACAAACCCCAGACTACGGTGGATATGCGTTACCACTACGCCATCATGAGGCTCTGTAGTTACATTTCCTCGAGGGATTCGATCTCTTATAACTAAAGCTCCTAAAAAAGAGAACTGGCGCATATCCACCATTTTGTTGCCATTGTATCATCTGATCTTGGTTGCAGACTGAATTTAGTGGCGACATCTTAAAAATTGCGCCAATGTTTACACTCGTCGGATAATGGCGGATTATTGATTATTTTTATGCCAAAATAGCGATCATTGCGCCAAAACTGAAAACCTTTATCGCCAAGGTAAATGAAACCGGAATTCTACAACAAAATGGCGGCTGATGCGTCGGCCTAGAATGCTAGTGGCTCTACTTAAATCCTAGGATGCCAACCTCCCGACCACAGTGGGCAGTCCACCGTCACGTGTTTTTCTCAACTGCACCATTAGGGATCAAACCTAGGGTAACAGTAAACACGTCACCACTTCAGGATCTATTACAGTTCCAGACATAATTCCTTAATCACCCGAATAATGATAAATATAAAAAAAAATTTCATTTTAAAACCGTTTGTAATGCCTCATGTCGTTCGGCGCAGAATGACCTTTGCTGTCCTTGCGCCATAAGAATATAATCAATCAACCAACCCATGATACAAAATATGTATTATATATATCTCGAGTTGCAATTTTTCTTTTATGAGATACGCACATTCGTATTTACACAATGTCACAATAACTCTGCGTATTGCCTATTCAGAAAACGTTGATTCGAATAGCGCTGAGGTTCGGATAGCGCTGAGGTTCGGATAGCACTTTACTTACGAAGAACACAACCGTTCGCTTAATAATGGGGGATACGTGTATAGCGGTATCCCATATTACAACTGTCTGCTACACAATAGTTTTCAATCAACTGACACCCATTCATGCGACTTCGTACTCGTTAATATGACGGTTTTAGCAAATAGCATTGCCGTCGGTCCGTTTCATGCCCTTTGTTGTTCAATTGACTCTCCTTCGTGAAATTGACTTTCCTTTATGAAATTGACTTTTCTTTGTGAAATGGATTCTTTAGCACTCTGTCCATAAGACGAGGAATAAGAAACTGCAAAAAGAGTTTTTTATTTGTTTAAGAGAAAAGCAAATGGCAAGATTTAAAGGTATCAAATTTTTGAAGGCTTGGAATAACAAATGCATTATTTTAAATTGATTTAAATATTACAAAATTTGACTGATCATTTTTGACACCTACATTATTAGTTCAAACTAGAGCTTTATACATTGAAGTAAATGAGTCATCGCTCTAACCCAGGGTCGAACTCGAGACCCTCCGCTGGTACTGGAGTGCCTTAACCATTCGGTTACCGGAGCAGCAACGATAATCTTTTTCTTGGTATTTGGGGTTTTATATAGGATACCATTACCCTTCGCAAGATTAACAAAATTTAGCCCTACTTTTTATAATTAGAGTTAATAAAGAAATTAAAGAATTTACTATGTTTATTACATAATGACTTCGCATCACATTAAATTTGAATTTTTTTTATATTCAAGTCGATTTAAATAATGCATTTATTAATTAATCTTTTACTTCAACGATGTACGCAAAAATGTGATACGACTTAAATATGTCTTGTATATACGACTTAAATATGACTTAAATATGTCTTGTACATACGACTTAAATATGACTTGTGAACAGGGTGCTAAGGAGTCCACTTGACAATGAAAAGTCGATTTCACAATAAAGCGTACAAAACGGATCTATCCTAACGTCATGGTGGCAAAATTGTGGATTGGCGACTACAGTGTTTTATGAATGGGCATAGATCTAATCGAAAACTGTTATATAGCGGACGGATGGACAAACGGAGAGAGAGAGAGAGAGAGAGAGAGAGAAAGAGAGAGAGAGTGAGAAAGAGAGAGATAGATATTACATAATCGGCGGTTTATATGTGTGTGGAATTCTATCAGGCCTTATGAGTCATAATCTGTCAAAACCGCATGTATACGGTCTCACCTTGTTTGGCCCAGAAGGTCCCTTGCTGACCCTTGCGCCGTATACATAAAACAAACCAAACATAATCTGTTTATCTGTGTTTGAATGGCGCAAGGATAGCGAAAGGTCATGCGGGGCCGGAACCTACAATTTTCCGAGGAATCAGAACTTAAGAGAACCAAACCCCGGATTAGGGTGGACAGAAAAACGGCACGGCTCTACGAAACCATTGGAAATCGAACCCTGATTACTGGAACGATAGGCAAATGCGTTACCGCTACGTCACCGTACGGCAGCGAATCTACATTTTCCCGAGGAACATGAACCGCTTTATTTCTTCATTTAGGCCTAGGGAACCAACCATCGAACTAACAGTGAGCAGCTTGTGTTTTGTTTTTCCATCACTGGGAACCGAATTTGGATTCAGCACATGCTAGGTGAACACATTAGAATCGCGCCACCGCAGGGCTGTTTGTAACTGATGGATAAAGTGTTAGTAAAGCTGATGTGTTATTTTACGTGCAAAAATGTAAATCAACCTGATAACTCATGCATTAAAGAAGGGTTACGCCAAGATTCATTAAGGTACAAGGTAAATACAAAACATCACGATGTCAAACTCGTTACATTACGGAATAAAAAACAGCCGAAATATATACAAATTAAAAACTAATAAGTTCTAATGCAATCACGATAACGTGTAGACAGCAGGTAATCTTAATTGAAGTGCGATTTTTCAAAATCAGCTGCAGGACCAGAAGGCGCGCAATGCTGGTACGTATACAATACTTTCCAGAAAATGTAGAATAAATTTTAGATAGTTCAGAAAGTTCCCACTAGGCGGAAATATTGACAGTGCGAGTGAGGTAAAAAGCCAGCTATGTGTGTGATACGTACAGGTTTGTAAGCAAAAAATGGGCAGCGGTAAGTGGCATTGAAATTGAATGCTATTGCTAGACACAAAATTCGATTCATTTTCTCTTTGAATTGATGGAAAATTTGTCAAAACGATTACAAACAAATCCAATATTCCAACACACTTCAACGAAATGTAGAGATGATTTGAAAATGTAGGTCTATGTACGAAATATGCCTTCAATTTTTTCTAAGTATTTAAAACGTTTGTCTTTAATAAGATTGCACTTCACATCAAGTTTTCAATAGTTAATTTGCGTTACTTACAAGGAAAGTATTTATCTCACTGATTTTCTTGAAATTTATAAAATAGGTTCAGATCAGTTTCTGAAGAATAATACTGTCAACTTTTCAGTTTCAAGTTCCTCGAGGAAAAGTTATTAATATTTGTTGTTGCAGAACCGTTATTTTTCCATGTCTATAGTTGATAAAGCAACACCGAACAAACTTCACAGTAAAGGGCGCGGGTGCTCAATTACCTGTATAAACAATTGTTTTAACCGTTAACAACGGAAAAACAACGGTTTCAAGCACCGATTTAAAACATTAATAAATTCGCATCAGGAATTCGTTAATGGAATTCGTTACCAGTCAACTTATGCTACGGACATCAGTTTCACCTAGTAAATTTCAAGAAAATCAGTGAGATTGCTATTAGAAACACTAGCATAGACGGTGGGGGGCAGTTTAATAGGTATTGTAACCCACCATGGCAATGAAATTTTGTAAATATACATATATATAGGACTATGACGTTCTCTAAAAATCCCTAATTCTCACACATCTCTTAAGAAATTTCGTCGGACGTTAGTGATTAAAACAAAGGAAACAAAATATAAAATTTGAATGAAATACGTTTGATTTATAAGAAACAAAAAATCACATGTAACAGTAATCAAACAAATATAGAAACTGACCTTTTCCTACATCACTGCCGGTCTGTTGACTCTTAGTTATACCAGAAAAAAAGAAAGCTTACAGGCTAACTACTCACTATAGTCCGGATATTGGTTCCCTAGGCTTTAAGTTTCAGGTTCCTCGGAAAAATGTAGGCCCACTAACCTACGATGGCGTAGCGGTAACACAATCTAGCATGCTTTCCTTCTACCCGTGTTAGACTCTTAATGATGTAAAATGAGTGTCATTTTCTTGCCCAATGTAGTCCAGCATTGGTTCCTTAGGCCTTAAGAGTTTCAGGTTCCTCGGAAAAATATAGGCCCACTGCCCTACGATGGCGTAGTGGTAACGCAATCTAGCATGCCATCTACCTAGGTTAGGCTCTCAATGGCATCGTTAAATACGTGTCATTTTCTTGCCCAATGTATAGCATTGGTTCCCTAGGCCTTAAGAGTTTCAGATTCCTCGGAAAAATGTAGGTCCACTGCCCTACGATGGCGTAGCGGTAATGCAATCTAGCATGCCTTTTACTTGGGTTAGACTCTCAGTGGTATAGTAAAACGCGTGTCATTTTACCGCCCAATGTATTCCGGGAATTGGTTTCCTAGTCTTTAAGAGTTCCATGTTCCTCGGAAGAATGTCGGTCTATTGTCCTAAGATAGTGTAGTGGTAACGCAATATCTAGCATGCCATCTACCTGTGTTAAACTGTCAGCAGTATCATGAAACCCGTATCGTTTTCCTGCCCAGTGTATTCCGGGAATTGGTTCTTTAGGTCTTAAGGGTTTCAGGTTCCTCGGAAAAGGGTAGCTCAATTGCTCTACGATGGTGTAGTGGTAACGTAATCTAGTATGCCGTTTATCCGGATTAGACTCTCAGTGATATCGTGAAACGTGTATCATTTTCCTACCTAACGTAGTGCGGGCATTGGTTCCCTAGGACTTAAGAGTTTCAGGTTCCTCGTAAAATGTAAGTCTACTGCTCTACGCTAGCGTAGCGGTAATGCCATTTACTCGGGTTAGACTCTCATTGTCGGTGGTGGTATCGTGAAACGCGTGTCAATTTCCTGGCCAATAGAGTCCGGGTTTGGTTTTCTTGACAGCAGAGGTTCGTGTTGCTCGGAGAATTGTGAGTCACTGCACAGTATGACCTTTGCTGTCCTTGCGCCATAAAATGACTAACTCAATACCGATATCAATATACTCATAGTTGCAATTTTCTCAAGAACTTTACTAGAAAGTCGCTGGTGATAGGTGCCACGGATATAGTCCATAGTTTGACGTTTTAAATGTCGGGGTTATCACATTCATTACTATAGTCTGTCTACAAGGAGAGCTCCTTGCGCCGCCAAGTCTGCGCCTATTTGTTGCTCTGGAAACGAGCCTTGGCCCATTTTCTGCCGGGAGGGGTGTTGCCAAAATGTGAACGCATATCTTCGAGCATCACCTATTGATAAAATTTCCTTTTCACAAACAGAGAGGCTCATACCTAGCCTAGGGAGGAATTCTCATGGAGGTAACGAGCACTGGACTCTTTTTTTTTTAAATACTACCATCCTTTTTACGAGTGATAGTAAATAAGCATTCTAGGCCTACAAATTATGCGTTCTAAGCATAAAAACTAGGCATTCTAAGCATTATAACCAGGCATTCAGGCTACTAAGTGTAGCTGTCTAGCTAGCAGAACCACAGGCATACATCATAGTATATTAACATTCATATCACTTTCTAGGTCTTGATATAAGCACTAGGGGGGGGGGTGTTCGTGTACCCAGGAACGTAGATAGATAATCATGCGCCCTGGTGGAACCGTCCAAATTGCGCCCATTTTCACGAACACATTTTCTCCTGCGAAATATATCGGTCGATTTTACCCCTCCCCCTCGTTGCGTCCCTATTGTAGACTTTCCTCACCACCCCTAGCTACGTCCCTGCCTATACTGATACTTAAATCCCCCTTTCCGTTCATTACATAATCTATAAATGAGTTCTATCCATTTTTTTATTTCAAAATTTTCAATAAATTTCGCATTTACGATAAATCTATACCATATGTTACTCATGTAATAAAATATACGCTGCATTACTGGTGTATGCAATATATTCTCCCTAATATATTACATTTATTTTCATCCACCTGTATTGACAAAGTTAAAACGGAAGTCACTTTTCGTTATTTTACTGTAGAAGATAGCTTAAAACTCTAAGAAAAAATGGGAAGGAATATTTTTTTTGAAAAGATCCAATCTAAAGGTACACTTATATCAAAGTATAAATTATAGATGGGGAAATGCGCGATTTTTCGGCCCTCTCGAGTATATCCTCACTGACTATATGTATTTTTCGATAAAATTTTTTGACAACGCCGGATGTTGTTTTGGCATCGTAATGAGTAGAGCGACGGTATTTCAATAAAATGATTTTAAAAGTCGCTTTTATAAGGTGATAGTTTTCCCTGAATTTGAAAATTTGGCTCTCAATTTCACCACCAGTAAAACCGAGTAAGATTTTGCCTTTCGAAAACGTGCAAACTCCCCAAAGAATATGCGACATCACTCCTTTAATTTCTTTGGAGTCTGCGTTTGCGAATACGGGAAATGCTGAAAAATTGGATGAAATAGAAGTCCCCGTTATTTACTTTTCTGCCAGGAAATCGAATATAAAGGGAAAAGTATTAGAAGAATGTGTTGATAAGCTTGTTATATAATAACAAATACGTCTATGGTGGAGTTACCAAACACTCTTGTACACAACAATTTCGATGGAGAACAGAAATATTAGGGGCTAAACAGAACACATTATAAGGAATCTATAAGTGGCGATTCGAATGTTCCCAACCGTTTTATTATGCTTACTAAATTGACAAAAGCAGGGGCTTAAACAAGAAGTATGGATCTTACTTTTGCGAAAGGTACTGTGTTTGACCATCTTCTACTTTTGGAGACAAATTAATTGACAATTGATGATGTAAAAAATTCAACAAATAGCATTGATGATTTACTTTTTCTTTATTAACGGCAATTTGTCTTAAATATTATTAAATAAAACACGACTGTACGTTCATACTAAACTCCGTTGACCATCTTCTCTCTATGGTGCTTGTTGTCTTTATTGCGAGTGTGCTTAGTGTACTTCCATGTAACTCACACGGGGACTGCTCAAAAGCTTGAATTCCAGTATCCGAAAGAAAGTAGTTGTTGTCTTGCTGATGCAAAGTTAAATATGATGCTTCCAGACAAAGAACAGTGAACAATTAAAAGTATACAGACTAGTGATTGCAATCAAACATACTCCACACGATGAAATGCGATTCACATTATGAGAAAACACCTGTTTGGTCGATGGAAACATGGACGAAAATATAGCAGACGCAAACAAAATTCTCTACCTCGGATAGCCGTACCATCTTTTTGCTTGAAGAATTTCGAATCTTGGTAGCTAAGATGTTACCTGGTAAGTTTTTATAAAAACGGTTCCTAATATTAACTTTGGCGTGAAGTTCTATTGAGAAATATTGCCCCAATAATAACAGTCTATGCGCCTAATGTCCGAAAAAATATAGACCAAGTCTCCGAACATAAACTAACAATAACCAAACGGTCATTGTCTTGGACCCTGTGATCTGTCAATACCGGAATTCACAGAATCTGTAGGCGACGGACAAGATAGAGGACTACAGGCAACCACCATAACACTTCTGTCTTCATTTTCTTGGAGTCTTAGACGAAGTTCTTGGGGAGTGTCATCTAACATACCGTCTTCGGACTCGTAGCCGGATCTGGAGTCCCTGGATGAAGACGCCATATCGCGGTACACTATACATTCGTCTTGAGCAACCCTAGCTCGATGGTCTTGTCCCCGTTCTGGAGTACTTGGAGTACTATAGTCGCTACTATGGCTAGCCTCACTTGAAGGGCCCGATCCCCTTTGGATTTCCCCAGGTCGAACCAAGAAACCCACGGGTTGAGTGATCGACAAATAGTTGTTGGGATTGGATCCACCAAGTCTCTCTCGTCCGACCTTCTCTTTATCCGCAAGAATGTTCTCGATGCTGAATGGATTGACTTTCTGACTTGCCCCCACCATCAAGAGACGATGGAATTTCTCCCTGGATCGTTCCTCATCATCGTCCTCTGCATTTGAACACACATTGACATCGCTGCCACCGCTATTGCAACTGTTATTGTTGTTGCTGCTTCCTGTGGTGCTACCGACGCTGATAATCTTAGAATTCTGGGATAGTATGGCGCCCCGCTTCATAGCTTCTGCCGTATCGAAACCCATGGAATCTAGTAGGCCGTAGGTTTCATGTCCCAAGAGATCTCTTTGTTCTTTCACTGGGTTAAGATGCCGCAATTCTGCTACAGTCTGGTATATAGCTTCACTGTAAAACAAGAACAGATCAAATAAATATTTTGAAATTTTCATGACCTCAGAAACAAACTAACTGATGTTTTGCTTTTGATTAAACAGTGACTTAAGAAACAACATGCAAATAATGTTTCTTATATAAGAAAACAAATAATAAACTTTAGCTATTCTTTCTCCAATAATTTTAAAGTCACAGTGAAAATTTACCTTCATTCCGTTTTTAATTTCATATCTCAAGTTCTCATATAATATTAATATAGGCTGGCTACATTATTTTGAGAAGACAAACAATGTTTAGATGGGGTATGTTCTACAATTATGATTAAATACGGTGATTTCATTCTATATTGAGCAAGACCATTCAATTGCACTTTTAGCATGACTAAATGATGATTTAAAATATATTAAAATGAAATTAAACTGTTTTCTTTCCACATGTCCTTTATATGTACGCAGTTCATTTTTTCTCCCAGACACGAACTTAAAATCCGTCTAATTTAATTTGACACAGATTTCAGGTTTATTTATTTTTGTATTCTTTATAGGGTTTAAGCTGCAGTCGCATTTTTCGCAAAATGCGACAGGCATTTTTAACCACAGTTTATTCTCTGAAAACAGGATTTCTCGATTCCAGAAGATCCGTTTTGCACTTCAGCGATCTTTTCTTGTTCCTTTTTGTTTCCTCTTCAAAATTCTTAACAGCACCTGTTAAGCATCGTTGATATAAATAATTTCATTGATACGATTTTTCGAGCAACGAAAGCAACTAATATTTTTTAGCATTTTGCTACAACTTTTTTCCCATTTTAGCATTTTTGCGACAGCATGTTTTGAGCCAGCTTAAACCTTGATTTTTCATATCGATTTAGAAATTTCTAATTTCTTTCGAGTATTCTGTGTTTCCAATTTCGCATTTAATATGGTATAATTTTTACTACGTTCGTGAGTAGAATATATATATCATTTACCTATAGAGTAGGGGCATAACAATTTAAAAATTATGGGGGCTAAAGTACATTCATAAAAAATTATGCTATATGGCATTAAATAGACCACTGTATCTCACTATCCAGTGGCAGGGGCACGATCCCCTGGTCTACCATCCTTTTTCTACGCTAAAGGAATTCAACAAGATTTTACTCAACTTCTAATTTTTTTAATTTATTTTTGCATAAATTAATGCAATGTGTGAGATACGCAAAATTTCGTTACTATGAAGATTTGCGAAGTATTCAATTTATTATAAAAATCGCCAAATTTTCAACGGTAGGCCAAGTGTCATCATTTGCCAACGATTGAAAACCCAAACTTTTCTTAACCATTCTGGTTATTGCGCTTAGGAGAATAAGTATAATTGTATAATAACTCTTAAGCCTCGTTTACATTCAGCCCACTTCCGTGGCAGTGAGCAGGGAAGTGAGCATGAAAGTGGGCAGCTCGAGTATATAAACATGTCACTTGCGCTGACCATGCTCCTGCCATTGTCAATGCCCGCCGCTACCATCGTTGGCGGTTTTTTGCGGATGTCAAAGGGCTGGCAGCGCGTAATTCTACGTCCTCCATTGCACGAGGTCGAATGCGAAGTAAGTATGAAACCGCAATGTAAACACTCATTGCCTTTGATGCTGCCACAAAAGTATTTTGGGGTGTAAATACAGCAACGCCAGGAGCAGTGGCAATGGCTGAATATAAACTTCGCTTTATGAATAGTGAGAGATTCATTTTTATGGGGGGTACAAACTGTAAGAAAATATTAGGGGCTCCTAAATGTTGAAGATCCCCCATGTATAATCAAGTGAATCAACCAGATCCATGAAGAATAACAATTAATATATTTTATATGCTCTATCACTTGTTCTCAATTGTACACTGCATTTCTTTTTTTGTTGTTCATTAATAATTTGAGGAGGGGAGGACGGGTCCTGAACCTCTTAGATTTGCCTCCCCACTTGATAAAACATGTACTTTTCCATGAGCTTATAAAATACTTTTGATTTGTTATTAAACAGCTGGTCTAATGTAATTATACAAATGGACTTTTTGCTCACATTGATTTGAATAAAAGTTCCTCGCAAATCACTAGGTTAGAAAACATATTACATTAGTAAGTAAAACATAATCAATCACAGTTGTACATTCAAAAATTGTTTACAATTGTTTCGAGAGGTATGTCCCTCCTCTTTAGAACCAATACGTTCTATCAGTTAGAGCGAAAATCTAGAATTGTAGCAATTCTAGCTTTTCGCCTCCAGTTCATAGCACGTATTCGTTCTAAAAAGAAGGGGATATATCCCTAGAAATGATTATAAACAAGTTTTGAACGTATAACTATGATTAATTTTGTTTTACTTACTAATGTACTTGAGACAGTGTGTTTCGCTAACCGTTTTCTACAGTTATTACGTTGTTCAGCTTACCTAAGAGTTGCGATGTTTACTCCTGGTTTGACTTTAGCTTGCTGCAGTCTTTTTGCTTGTCTCTCTAATTGCTTCCTGAGCTTCTTTTCTCTTCTTTCCTTTTCTCTCTTTTCAATTTCTTCCGGTGGAATCGGATCTCCGGAACACGTTTGTGGATGAGCGTTGTGGGCTGGCCTTCCAGGGCCTTTCTTTGTGTTTTCCTTTTTCCGCCATTTTGCGCGACGATTTTGGAACCAAACCTACAAAAAGTAAAATAAAACTAAAGTAAAAGTATAACAATTTGCAGTAAAACCTGCCTAAAGCGACCACCTTTTGGACAGGACTGAAGTGATCACCATTTACAGGTGGTTATTATACACAATAGATTGCTGTATAGGCGCGACAAAGTTCCTACAAGTTCTCCCTTATAAAATGTGGTCATTTTATTCAGGTGGTGAATTTAGCAAGGTGTTCGCTTTATTCAGGTGGTGAATTTAGCAAGGCGGTCACTTTATCCAGGTGGTCAATTTCCGAAGGTGGTCACTTTATCCAGGTGGTCAATTTCCGAAGGTGGTCACTTTATTCAGGTGGTCAATTTCCGAAAGTGATCACTTTATCCAGGTGGTCAATTTCCAAAGGTGGTCACTTTATCCAGGTGGTGAACTTAGCAAGGTGGTCACTTTACCAGGTCCCGCTGTAGTTTGATTTTAAATTTATACAGTAGTTATAAACAGCACACACGAATACCTTAGCTCGATGTCACCTAGGCACTCGATATTACGTAAGAAATTTAATGAAGAAAATAGACAGATTTGAAGCGAAATTGACAGGCTGTGTCATAAGCTATAAGATCAGATAGAATAGTGGAAATTTACGGAAAATTGATAAAGAAAATGTAAGGTATTTATTTGAAAGGAAATTGACAGGTTGTATCATATGTTATAAGATCAGACAGAATAGTTGAAATTTACAGAAAATTAATAAAGAAAATAGAGGGGATTTAAAGTGAAATTGACAGGTTGTATCATAAGCCATAAGATCCGAAATAATGATTGAAATTTACAGAAAATTAATAAAGAAAATAGAGGGGATTTGAAGCAAAATTGACAGGTCGTATTATAAGCTATAAGGTCAAACAAAAGAGTTGAAATTTACAGAAAAAATACACGGAAATTCTGGAAACTTTGAATTAAAGAAAATAAGGCGAGATTTCATTAAAAATTGAAGGGGGCATGTAAAGGAATGCGATTAAATTTTGACGCCCCATTTTTTTATATGCTAAATATTAGAATCGTACTGAGAATATAAACCTATAACTCGCGGGTTCGATTCCACCCTTGAGTATGAGTAGCATGTTTTCTTTTGTTAAGGTATTATTACCCTCCGCAGGGATAACACAATTGCCAAATATGGTCAACACAAGAAAGCCTCCGGGGCGAGAATTTTGTGAGTTCCGGGCTAAACGGAGGGACCCTGGTTCGAATCCAGGATGGGGAAAGCGTCTCTTTTTCTCCAAAAAGAAAAAAGCTCTAGTTTGAGCTATAATATATACGTGGGTGGCAAAAATTATAGTATAATGTTTTCTTTTCTCTGTCTAAAATAAAAGTTCTAATGTAAACCATATAAAGAAGTGGAGCGTCGAAACTTAAACATGGGGTTTAGAGGAATTTCCTTGTATACATTGACTTTCATCAATTCGATTAAAGGTGGAAGTAAACGAAATAAAGCAACTCAATGTGCTGAATAATTGAATAATAATGAATAATGAATTGCGTTTTTTACCAAGATTTGTGATATCGATCAAAAGTGTTTGAGTTTTAGTAAAATTAAAGTTTGCGTTATTTTTAATTTTCGTATTCATTATTCTCCTCAAGTCAATCTTTTCCTCTTTTGTTCGAGATTTTGAATTTATAAAATTTTTAAAAAGCAGACTACTTGAACTATTAAATTTTCCATTATAATAAATGATAGTTTAGTATTAATTATAAATTACAATGTAAATATATAATAACTCTACGATGGCCTACAGGTAACGTCTCTGTCTACAATGCATAAAGTCTAGGTTTGAACATCGCTTGTACTAAATTCATGATATTTTTCTTGTCGCTCCGTACCCCTTGGTTTGATTCCTTAAACGACTAAAGTTCGGATCATTTGAATAATTGTATGTCTGGGTGCAACATTATTTCAGCTGGCTTTGCTCCATAAAGTATACAAACGAAGATTCAAAATATCATTCCAACGCCAACATATATGTTTAACCAGTAACAGATTAAAGGCGGTGCGACCGGCGCCATCGCACTGGGCGCCATGCCAAGGGGGAGAGGCGACCAAATACCCTAACGACCTCTAAGCGCCAACTCCAATTTATTCACTTAAGTGCTTATTCTTAAACAAGTCTCAATAAATCAATTAAATCAAACAACAATGTCAAACAATCAACGTTTATTGGCGTAGTGATACCAACGCCGATGGTATGGCGTGATTAGATGGTGAAACGTTCGAAAGAAAATAAATATTTCTGCCTTCGGTGGGACCTGAACCCACGACCTTCCACTTGCCGGGCGGAGGCTCTACCCACTGAGCTACGAAGGACAATATATAATCTCTTTACGAACGTATATATATTGTTGCCAGTTATTTCGCAGAATGGTGTAGTACATAGACTACTATTTAAACCAAATTGCAAAGAGACTGGTATTAAATTGATCGAAATGCACGTTGCAGCATATGTATTTATTTTATATAAATCGAACACTACGCAGATTAAATCAAACAACAATGTCAATCAATCAACGTTTATTGGCGTAGTGATACCAGCGCCGATGTTATGGCGTGATTAGATGGTGAAACGTTCGAAAGAAAATAAATATTTCTGCGTTCGGTGGGACCTGAACCCACGACCTTCCACTTGCCGGGCGGAGGCTTTACCCACTGAGCAACGAACAACAATATCCAATCTCTTTACGAACGTATATATACTGTTGCCAGTTATTTCGCAGAATGGTGTAGTACATAGACTACTATTTAAACGAAATTAATCAATTTAATACGTCTCTTTGCAATTTGGTTTAAATAGTAGTCTATGTACTACCCCATCCTGCGAAATAGCTGGCAACAGTATATATACGTTCGTAAAGAGATTATATATGGTCCTTCATAGTTCAGTGGGTAGAGCCTCCGCCCGGCAAGTGGAAGGTCGTGGGTTCAGGTCCCACCGAAGGCAGAAATATTTATTTTCTTTCGAACGTTTCACCATCTAATCACGCCATACCATCGGCGTTGGTATCACTACGCCAATAAACGTTGATTGATTGACATTGTTGTTTGATTTAATCTGCGTAGTGTTCGATTTATATAAAATAATTAATGTTCATTTATATATAAATTAATAAAATTTTAATTGTTGGAATGTAAGAAAGTGGAAAAAAGCCATTGTCCAACGAAACCACAATATGACACTGTAAGTAAGAAATTAGGAAAGTAAAAAATATACTAAAATAGATGAATTTATTTGATTGTAAGAGGATATTCTAACTTATTAAAATTCGTGTAAGGCTTTAATTTTTATATTAAAACAATTTAATTTTTGGCTTACCAGGAAAAGCACCTGCGATTTAGTTACATGTTATTTGTTGCAAGGAAATTTAAATTTTTATCATGGCTTTCCGTCTTATAATAATATTCAGCATTTTTTATAATAAGATTTTTTATAATAAGCCTGTTGAGGATATCCCAAGAAATAAAAAAAAAATGAGCACGAAAAATACTTATTTTGAAAATAAATAATATTTAGTTATGGGAGAGAGGGCGCCAAATTTTGGTTTGGCAAGGAGCGCCATATAATTTAAATCCGTTTCCATGTTTAATATACATTTCATTAATATTCCCGAATTTTATTTGGCGCCCTTTTGAGGCTACATAGCCGTAAACGATTTATAGAATTACGATTAGACTGTTTTTATAAGTTACGATTGCGGTAATAAACGTTTTCAAAAGTTGCGATCAAAATCGTAAGTTGTGAAGAATTATCTTAAATATTAGGATAGTTTTCTTACGTGTTTTTGAAGTGACAGAAAGAAGGGATCTCAAACGAATTTCCTTACTAATTTATATACTAGTAGAGGGAGACTGATTGAATTTTTTTTTTCCTTTTTACCTGTTCAGGTATTACGATGAAGACATGTGGTCGAGGGGAGGAGTTCGCCTGTCACACGCTCTCACTCAATTTTACAACAATATATTATCGCTCCCCTTAGCAAAATATCAACTACCCATACGTGTTCAGAGTTCACGCGCAACTTCCCACTCACTTTTGCCGAAAAATTGGGTTTGGGGAGTTTGGGGAGAATTGACACACCCCAAACTCTTCAGAACTAGATATTATCAGATATTGCATGTGGGGATTATTGCACACTTTGCGAAACTTTCCTGAAATTTACAAATTTGAGTTCTTAGAATTGAATTGATGAAACACAATTTTCCTAACAACTTACTAATCCGACAAATTTGTAAAAAAATAAAGAAAGGAATAAGCTTAAACAAAGAAGAATTTTAATTTCTTTCTTAATGCTAGTAAAATAATGCCCTAAAAATGACGCTGGAGCCGACTTGCATGTTCTTCGACAGTTATACATTAAGTTTGTTTCAATAATTTCTCAAGTCCTAGCCAATATTTCACTCAATTTGTGAAAAAAGTAGCTGAAATTTATAGCTGCTGTTTGGCAACTCTGGCGTAAAAAAGAAAGGAAAAACTACCCTTTAGAAAGAAACCAGCCAATGAAAATCCCGCAAGCCGGTTTGAAAGCGACGTGAATGATGGCAAAGTACCTAATTGCATTCCGCTGTAAACCACGAAAAATGACGCCTCTCTCGTTTGCCCTTCTGGTTGAACATCCCCTCCTCCCCTCGTCAGTTTCAGAACGTTTTTTCCCCACGTCGCACCTGAGTAGGGTGAAAAAGGGGGAAAAAATCCCTTCATTTTAATTCACCCCTATGTAATCTCTGCATTTAACCCCCTACAAATAGGTGTGCTCCCCGTTTGCTGAGGATAATTAATAAAGCTATCATCGGCGAACAAAGGCGAGTCTTTATCAGCTGTGAAAGGCCTTTTATGAGGTTTTCTATGGCCAGAACGTTAACCTTCTTGTTACATTATTTTGCTCTGTTGCCAGCTTTTTTAAGTAGTTCAAAATATATAACTGGTTGATTTGTCCGAAACCAGTATCTAGCCATTTGCGTAACAGCCGATGAAGTTGTGTTCTTAAACGCTGGAAATTTGCAGAACCATTTTCTAAAATTATTCTCTTTTTATTCCTTTGTTTTGCTGAGTAGGGTAACGTGGGAAAGTTGGACGCAGACAAAGACTCTGTATTCTCAGCATGGGGTGAAGCCCGGAAAGGAAACAGATGAGAAAAATGCTCATTATAGCTTTTGGCGTACTCAGGGGGGACGTGTTGACCCCATTGCAATGAAATTTTGTATATTTAACATAGGAATATACGAGTTGAAGCTCTGTAACCCCCCTTTATGAACTTTCTGCGTACACCTATGATTATAGCTATGTGATTCCATGAAGCCGATGTGATTGTTTAGGAAGTTGGGGTTATTACAACGCTCTTGTTTCATGGGGGGAAAATTAGTCAGCTGTTCTTTTAGAGAGAAAAGTGGCATTAATAGGTGACTAACATCACCTAGTGAAAAACAGTACATAGTGTGTCCGAATGATTAATCCCCCTAACCACAAGACCGAGACTTAACGTGACAACTGAGATATTCATGACGTTTAGCCTTATTTTGGTTCGAATTAAAACGAGCAGAAGGCAAGGTTTTAACTTTAGCTAATATGGCACTGGACCATATCTTCCATATTTTAATAACAGTTATTAATTAGTTAATAAGAGTACATTATCATAAAAAATGGGAACATTTAAGTATATTTTCGACACGTTTAAAATATTTTTTAAACTAAAGCTCGCATATCGAGAAATGTA
>QLNU02015359.1:14954129-14980027 GCA_006491805.2 Dysdera silvatica
AACTCTTGGCGAATTCTTACCAAGTTCAGCTGTCAACGATTAAAACTGTAGGAAACATAAACTTAGTTCAATTTAGCAAGAATTCGAATTCGAATGAATTTTATATTCATCAAACCACAAGCAAAGTGCAAATTGTCGAAAAAATTTTAATTGTTCGAATTATCCTCGAATTTTAATTATTCATGTCGCTCTGCAATTATATTTTCTTTCTGTTCTTCCTGTATATTTCATGCATATTTTTTTTCTATTAGGATTTGGGTCCACTTCAATAAAACATGACACACCTCCATTTTTATATATAGGTTGCTTTCCCTTTCATTGTAAAAACTACCTTTTAATGTCTCTATCAGAACACAGTGTGTTGCGTGATTCCGCCCACTCAAAAAAATGAAGAAAGGGTGGAATATGAGGAGCAAGAGCATCATCATCACCATCCTCCTCGGTTATTTTGCCGCCGTGGTCACGAAATATAAAACGATGTCTCTATTATCAACGCCTCTTACCCCGATGGAATCATATACTTTCTGCCTCTCACATGGCCAAGTATCCATCTCATGCGCGTTGGATGTAGTCATCCTTGCTAATTTCCGCGCTGCTCCGTCTAATTGAGTAGTGCGTTGTTTCGCAGATTGTACTCCCCTCGTTTAGGAAACACCACAGATGGTCCAGATCGGTTTTCCCCGTAAAACGTGAGCTTCTGACTGTCGTGAAAATTTTCAGGATTGGTCCGTGACATTTTCCATAGTGACTCCTAGTCACGGAAACCACCAAATAGGACCTCTCAATTTACATATAGAAATGTCTTTGCATCACCTGGTTCTGCTGTGTTCGTTTGGCTGGCTCGTAACTGCAGATTCCTGCCCTAGAAGCAGCGCTAATGATAGTCTTCAACAAGATCGGTTTTTTTTCAACAAGACTCAACAATTTGCAGAACCAATTGTCAACCTAACCATCAATAAAGAATAAATTATCGTCATAATGCCTCCCTCCTTGCAAATTGGCAGAAGACCATAATTGATGTTCCCGTTACTTCATTGACTACTCATTGAAGCTTAACGTCTTTGATGATGTTTAAACCTGGTCAAAATCAGCAAAGCAGGTAACCAACTAAACTACCGTAATAAACAATTGCGCATAGATGATTGTGGTATAGTTAGGTTAAAGTAGTCTTTAGGGCAGAGGAAACATGCATCGTGTATTTTGGATTCCCCCTAGTACAAACAACAAGTACTTATAAAAAAGAATACAAAAAATTAAAGCAGGTTCTGTATTGAACGTCAACCGTAACAAATGACAGTAAGTGAAATTAGGATGGAGAATTCATTCAGGAATTATTTCCACCGAATTTGTCGAATCCCGAATTAACCTATAGATTATCTACAATTTTGAGCTCTTGAACGTCTCACTATTACTATTATATCCTACAAATTACCTCACTTTTGGAAGAGAGCCTCGTAACAAGCTTCGGATCCATATTCTTTCCAATTCTAGCAAAATTATTAAAACATAAAACCTAACACATACTTTTTCTTCTATGTATTCCTTATATCGCTTGCAACATATACCACACGAAATGTATAAAATTGGGTTGAATGAATATATTGTTATCATATGCTTTATATATATGGATGGTCCCCTTCATTTAATTATCAAGCGCTTTTCAAGAACCCAAGACCATTGAAAGTGCCTAGATATGATGCGAACTCTCACCAAACGATTTTTGGCTTTTTTGGCGGAACTGTTTAATGTGCTGAGGCGGAAGGCTCGTTACAGGGGTGCAGACTCTAAAATTAAAGAAGGCTTAAAATTCGTTAATGTTTTTATGTATTTTATTAACACATTTAATAGTGCCATATATCTAGGTAGACTAATATATTTATTATTAATGAATAAATTTCGTAAGGTAACTTTTGCATTGAAAACTTGAAGAGGTACACTAAAATTTGTAATTTCCGTTATCCTTCTTACAGTTTAGATGAGATTCAAACCTCTGTAAAAAAAAAACATGTTTCAAACAAGAGCGACAGTAAAAATCTATTTTGAACATGTTTTTAACGTCAAAGAACAATTTCCATTGTCATGTAAAATTTTACACAAAACAAAAATTTAAACTTGTGTACTTTTTTGGACCTTACGTATTATATTGGTTGTTAAACACTTAGCTGTGTATTTGCATGTTGATTGATTGATTGATTGAATGGATGAATGTCAATTTTATTATTATAAAAAAAAAAGAAATTTTAAAACAATTTTCTTTGAAAACCATTTTCGATGGACGGCTAAGCGTTCTCAACTCCCACTGGCTACGGCCCTGTGGGGTGAGTTGTTAAAGGTTTTGGGGACTTACACCCATTTTAAGAATCATCATTATTGGTATATAATGAGGTCAACAGGGTTTAATGTCACTTTTCCAAATCGAGACATACTTATAAAAAATATCTTTTAAACAGAATCGAATTTTGACGAAGAAAATCGATACCAGATAAACTCTTGTCCAAAATTAAGGTTACATTCAATGTTATTTCAATGGGAGAGGTACATATTTTGCTCTTGAACTCTCAATGTGCTTTATTTATAAAAAATCATTATAATTATGTCTAAAAGGATCTAATATCTAAAAGGAAAATTAGAGAGTTATAAACGCTTCACAGAATCACAAGAAATCAGATTTTTTCAGGCATCGTATGAAGAGGAATTCAGGACAAAATTTGATACAAACATCGAAAGTCGAAAAAGAAAATTCGTTAAAAAGAACTGAATTAGAATAACGAATTTTATCATATAAACATGCAAAATTATTAGAAAATGATTGTTGACGTTTATATAAGAAAATTCGTTATCCAATATCTGTTTTTTTATGAATTTTTGTTTGCAGCTTTAATTTCTATACCATTTTTGATGGTGGATTCTCTTTCATAAGATACCTGAAAAAATTTGATTTGTTGTAATTCTGTTAAGCACTTTAAATTTCTGCAAAATTATTTTTTATAAATGAGACATATCGAGAATTAAAGAGCAAAATATGTAGCTCTTTCATTAAAATAGCGTTGAGTGTAAATGCAAATCACTATACAACGAAGTATAAATCAGATTTAGAACAGCCTTAAAGTATTTAAATTGTTTTTAATAATTCAGAAACATTTTCTCAACCACTCAAAGTGTTGGTCATCATTACATGCTACAAAAGATTTTGTAACACTTGATGATGTCCATCACTTTGAATGGTTGAAAGCAAGTTTTATGTATTATTAAAATTTGTTTGACCACGTCAATACTGTTCTAAATCTGGCATTGGATGTAACCTTAATTGTGGGTAGGAGTATATTTAGCCATCAGTGTAGGAGGCAAAGAAAACTATTCCATAGTTTTTTACCTGGCAATGAAGTCCGATATTATTGGCGTGGCTTATAAATAAACGTCACCACACAACCGCAGCGGCTAAAGTTTATTAAGAAGTAGGTAAATTTCATGTACAGTATAACTAAGTTACATCGAACATCAAGGAACTGAAGAACGTTCGTCGTTATAGTTGTTATAAGCTATGATTGCTATTTGATATAATTATTTATTAAAAACCATACTTTTACATATAAGCGTTAAAGTATGTAAATTATTTCAATCAACCCCTATTAATTTAATGTTTTAACGTAAATCAGTAATAATAAATAAGAAAGTTAAGAAAATACATAGAGTAAAACCTCCCTACAACGACATCCGATATAACGATAAATCCCTCTACAACGATAATTTTTCTCGGTCCGTATAATAGTGTTGTAGAGAGGTTTTACTGTATAATGAACCCTCCCTATAACAATAACTCCCTCTACAAAGATAATATTTCTCGGTCCGTATAATATTGTTGTAGAGAGGTTTTACTGTATCTATTTCATTTTTGGCAATTACTGACATACATCATTTAAAAAAACATATAGATATAGCCTATATTTTACACCTACAACTCATATTTAAATCCAGGTATGCAGTTAGTAATACACGCCGAATCTTGTCCTTTAATAATTTAAAATAAATTGCATTTTTTACATATATTGCAATGCATAAATGCATATAATATGATGGGATCCGCCATTAATGTTAAAAACTCTACGTTGCTGTCTCCTTAATTTTATTTAACAATGCTTACAACAAGGGAAACTGTATTAAAAACTGTGTTAAAAATTATATAACCATCATCGCTCTAAGCAAACCAGTTAACTTGTTAACTAATTCTCCAGCATTAGAGAAAAGAAATTCGGTTTTCAGTATAAGGTCAATCTGGATGTTACTGAAACGTGGAGCTGACTTTGGTAGCGTTTCACAGAAAAAATCTGGTTTGTAAAATAAATAAATCTACGAAAATCTTTGAATGTAAGACTAAAATTGAAAGCACGTAGTGAGGAAGAAATTTGCTCGTTACATCTGTTCTATTCCACGTGTATTCTACATTAAGTCAAACGAGCACAAATTATTTGCTCGTTATGTCCGTGTTCGTTTCAATCGAGCCCTACCGTATAGCGTATGATGCTGGAGCGTTTCTATATTTTTGTATTTACAATTGAAGTCACGGATTCAAAAACACGGTACTGTCGTGTAGAAATAACGCTTTCATCTACCACGTTGAAGATTTGGATTTAAATTCCACCGGCACCGAACACTTTCCATTTTTGATACAAGGCCGTATTTCGAGGTTTGGGTCTGAAAAGGGCTTAGATTCTCATGCCTCTAGCTAGACCTTAAGAGGTTCAGAATCCTCGTAAACTGCACGTCGCGGCGCAGCATGACCCCTACTGCCCTTGTGCCCTAAAACTGCCAAACTAATCCATCCCCTGAAATATGTAGATCCTGCTGCAGCATGATATTTCGTGTCCTTGTCCATAAGACAAAAATGAACATAAGTTCAAGGCTCCGAATAGAAATGCTTGCCATCAACAAGTGGCGTCCGAATGGCTTAAGGGGTCTCACGACTGTTAAGCAAGCAAAAATTGATTATTTTGAAGGGAAATTCAAACCTCTGTAGAACACTTACAACTAATTTTGGCATAAAGAATTTATATTCTAATATTATATGAATTTCTGGCTTTATGAATATATTACTATACATAGAATATCTAAATTGGTTATTTAAAAAATAAATTTTTTTAATGTTAAGTATTTACACTTTTTTCAATTCATGTAAGTTTTGCGCGCATGATTAAAAAAACTATTTTCGCCAAAACTAATAAATTTCTATAGCAAAATAATAGTTATATACATAGATTTGTTTTGTTCTAGGATCTTTAAAAAATATTAAATAGAAATATTTTTTAATCGAAAATGTTTGTCGCAATTTGAACTTATCATAATTTTTACACATAAAAAAAAAATTGTTTTTCATAAATAATGCTCAGATGTTGATTACTTAAGTTAAGAATATGCAGTTGGGTCCACACAATATTTGTGAAAAATTTTATACTAATTGAACAAGTAGTTCTTTCTTTATGTTGCGCGCAAGTCCCAAAATTTCGTTTTGAGAAAAACACGTTTAAAGTTTAAATTATAGATTTTTTTAATTAAAAATGTTTTCCTTTATTCAAAACACATCAGCAGCAAATGATGTACCTTCCTAGTCTTTAAGTGCCTCGTTATCAGCTTTTACTTGTCTTTCGTTTTGTCCTCCGTGCCTCTAAACTGGACGCAGCACTTCGTTTTTCCGTTGTAATTCGATGATAGTCGCCATTTAAAACGCCTCTTTTAATAGTACATTTAAATATCGCGCATCACGTAGAAATTCATATCTTCGTAAAAAATTGAAATATCTTAACAAATTTAGTACCAAAATATTAAGAAATATTTATTCTTTCTTAAAAAAAATAACCCCCAAAATCGAATTTTTGAAGCTCTAAGGGTCGTGAGACGCCTTAATGCAGGTTATTTGTCAAATAAAAATCGACCTGCAACTTTCTATATTTATCGTGGTTTTGTGACACGTAACCGTAGGTTCCATCGTAAATAACTCTGATGGTTTCTTGTGGGAGTAATATATTCATAACGTCGCTGAATATGAAATTTGGAGGTTCCGCGGTCTTTGATGGCCAAGACCTTAGGTTTCGATTTCATTACTGCGTTTGTCACGAAGGTGACTGCGGACAAGAGCCTGTATGACATGAAGAGAAAAACATTTTTGCATGTGTACAGCAATCAGCAAATTGCTAATATGATTAGAGTGAAAATTATCTTCCGTTTGGCATGCAAGACAAAATGGTAAATCTGTTTTCGACTGATCTATTAGTGTTAGGGTGCAAGCAACAACTTGTCGAAATAATGCTTGTGCAAATATTCACCAACACAAGTTTTCAGCTGCCGTGAGTCAGGGAAAATATATTCATGTAGCAAAACACGAAACATACATAATCGATCTATTGATTTGTTTGAGTGGCGCAAATGTTGCGGTAAACAGTTGATGGAAGAATAATTTCATCTCACAGTAGGCGGATCAAATGCACATTCCAATATTCGAACGTCATCCATTCAGCAAAATTCCATGTTTTAAATAAAAAAAAAATTGTAATTGATCTATCTTACTTCGGCAGATTATGTAGATGACAAAAAATAATATTTTTTTTTGTGAAAAAAAACAACTTTTAAACCCAGGTATAATTTTCTTTTTGTACTGCACAGTTTCCTTTCTCGTTTCAGCGGGGGGTGAGCGTTGACTTTGTCCTAATGACTGATGGGTGCCAAAACAAAGGAGGACAACGGCTGCACGTCATCATCATGTGACCGTTACACATTACCAAAGTCCATTATGATTTCTACTGCAGGAGATAATGGAGCCGAAAAGAATATCGTGAGGTAGGCAACAAGGTACCTGAAACCTTTCTTTGTTCTCTCCAAGAAACGATGAACGTGTTTAAGACGTTAGATTTCAGAGTATTGAAAGATCGTAAACAGAAGAAACTATTTATGTGCGTCCTGTGATCGACAGACAATTTTTATGGACGAAAGTGTTTTCGCGCTTCAAATGAAGGCTATTGTGTTGTGCAATAGCGACGCCATCTTTACATCGCTTGCCAGATGACGCTGTCTTCGAGAGTGGTCGGGAAGAATGGGCTGATACCTTAAAAGCAAATTCGCCCCCTTTCCGGTAAAAAAAAAGGGGAAGGGGAGAATTGTAGGGAGAAGGGGGAAGAGAGGAGAAAATGAACATAGGAAGAATTGGAAGTCTAAGGTCAGAGGTCGTGATTTGTGGGTCAGCAGTACAAGAACTTTAACCCTAAGCGAAAAATATAACAACGAACTCAAAGGTTCAAATGTTTTTCTTAATTATTTGGACACATTGTAGTGTAGAAACACATCATGAAAGTAGCGATCGGGTACCCCAAAACACCCCAATGGCCTATGTCAAATTAGAACATAACATCTAACGGGCATATTAATTTAGGTTGTAATTTTTAAGTTCTAAAACTGCAATGCGACGTTGGTGAACTGAGACGCGATCGAAAGCTTAAGGTGACATCAGACCTATGATTCATTTACAAGTGACCTAGTTCATTGGGTCAGGAAGCAGCTCGTTTCGCTTAAAACGCCATAAACACGTTTACTGAAGACCTTAATGGAACTGTGGTTTACGGAGTAAGGACAGCTAAGGTCATACTGAGTGTGGACTTCCCGAGGAAGCTGAACCTCTGTTGCCCTGACTACCAAACCTCTGACTATGGTGTGCAGAAAAAAACAACATGCGTTCTACGGTCCCATTTGGAATCAAAACTGGGCTAACAACACGACAGATGAACGTATTACATCTGCTACACTATTGGGCTACAGATGATAGGGAATCACCTTAGAAACCTTCAAGTTGCATTCAATTCCCAGTATGATTCTCAATATGTTTCCCAGTATGATTCCCAATATGTTTCCCAGTATGATTCTCAATATATTTCCCAGTACGATTCTCAATATGTTTCTCAGTATAATTCTCATTATGTTTCCTAGTATGATTTTCAACGTTTCCTGCTGTGATTCTCAATATGTTTCCCAGTATGATTCTCAATATGCTTCCCATTATATCACATTTCGGAAATCATATTGATTTGTCGATCGTGTTTAGGAGGTCACGTTCAATCTTGTTCCAAATGATCCGTCTTGACTTTTTGTTGCGTAAAAGACACACCAAAGGACAGGGTAAAACGCAGGGTCATTTAGAGGTGACTTTGTTTAATTTGAAGGTGCTAGATTCGGTGAATATGGAGAATAATACGAAACTTACCAGAGAACCCAAACAGCTTTGTGACTAAAGACGTGGGCGGTTCAGCTTTGTTACGGTGAAAGACGATGCATTTCATTTTCTTTATATTAATGGTATTCACTTCCAGTGACATTAGATTTTAGGTTGTTTAATTCAGAACCGTACATCTCTATATTGAAAAGTTGTTTTCTGCCAAATGTCTAGTAGCAAAGGATACCACAACTATACCACCAAATACAGATCATAACTTTTCGTGGAAAAAGAGAAATCTTGGATCACGCCAATGATAGCTCATTTTCAATCACCCAACATCTCATACTTTCTCCACAAGAGACTCTCTGCAACTCTCTGTAATGTGGTTCATTTTTGATAAAGGTCCTAATTTTATCTCTGTCAGTTCCAGAGAGCCTTTCTGTCGTCCCGGTGTACAGTGGTAATGCCCGCCGCCTTCCGATTCGCTGGATTTGGGTTTGATTCCCATGTAAGCTAATTTAGTAGTAAATCTATCGCGGTATAGCCTCGAGAGCTAACCATAATGCCCCCATGTCAAAGCGAATGGTCATTATCTGCCTTTTGCTGACAGTTTTCAAACTAGATGTTAAATTACTCGTAAAGAAAAGAATGATTTTCTGGCACCTGGTGGGACCCGAACCCACGACTTCCTGATTGCTGGTCAGGTGCTCTACCAACTAAGTTACAGGCGTTAATTATTTCCCCCCTTACGAGCATATATAAGGCTTTATATGGACAAGTTCGCTATTGGTATGGTAGTGCTTTGTAACCAAAGCGACAAATCAAAAAAGCAAGGATGTTCGATAAGATGAACTAGAATTAATATTATTAAGGTAACAGTTTTTTCATATTAGCCGATGATGTGGCAACAATAGATGTTAAATTACACAAAATTTAATGGCTTTAAAAAATTAATCATTGATTTAATAGTTTTCAAACTGTCAGACATCGAAATGGTTAATAAAAAAAAATTATGGGCATTTGAGAAACAATTTTTGCATTTCTGCAATTGCAATTATGCATTGATAACATGTTTGCAGGGGAAATTTTTGGGAAGAAATTGTGAAAATCATTTTTGAATTGTCCGCATGCCAATAACCATATCTCTGTAAGCATTTTCAATTCTTATTTTATGTAGCCTTTTTTTTTTTCTTATTTCTTGAAAACAAAACAATGTGACGAAAATGACACTCCTCATCGTCCATTCCAAAATTCAGTTTTTTAAATGTCAACTTCAAGTGCAGTTCAATGGCACTTTAAAATTTCAGCAGTCAGAATCGTTCACGATATTTCTGTTTGGAATTAAGTTAGTGTTGATAGATATAAGTTAGTAGTTCATGTACTAAAAACCGAACGGACTTTTTTGATGAACTCAAAATACCACAAAAGTAATGCAATTACAACTATACATCAAATTGATTCCACGCATTACGATTTATTGCGATTAAAATTATCTAAAACTCCAGCAAAAATGATGGCATGAATATATTTATAGCACACAATTCCAGGCAAAAAATTATTAGCCTAATATTTTTTCAGTTACGAGATAAGGATTTTATCATTCTGATGAAGGGGAATCAGTATTTGGAAAATCTCTGACGCAGACCGATAGACGAGAGAGTCCGCGGGGGAGCGGTTCTTAGGCGGAGTATTAAGACGCATTCATCCGTCACTGGTCCCTCCCCACTTCGGTGGGGCTCCCACCCCTTTAATCTGTCCCTCGTCATCTCGAAAATCAGAATCCAACGTGAAAGAGGCGAACCCAGGACCACGGTGGGCCACTCCCTCGACACCTTTATTAATCTCAGAGATTCTCATCAGGGACCCGGGGTCCGCCCGAAATGAAATTCTTATCGCATACTGGAGATCTTCCAAGCACTAAATTCCGGCGATCTCTGTGCCTATTACACAGAAAAGAAGGGACTTCGCAGATAAATATTTCTATCTCCAGATTTCACGAAAATGTTTAATTTTCTCGCGATTCACAGTTATCAATTCACGAAAAATTGCTCGTTCCATCAAAACAGCATGGTATTAATGGAACCTTTCCAAATGACCTTTCTATTAACAATCACCGTTCATTCATGCCCTCTGCGGACTTTCGAAGTCGGATCCGATCGCGGCAGTTCACTTTGGAGTCATGCGATTGGTCAGATTCAGGGGCGGACTGGGATCTCAGATTATCGGAGGGCGCGAATCCGGTTGACCAGGGGCGGCCGAGTCCGCTTCTGGTCAGATTTTATATTCCTCCTGAACGTAAAACATTTTTAAATTTATGGTTCTGCATGAAGCGTTAGTGAAGACATTTAAATCGTAAATCTTGAAAAAACCTTGATTGAAATTTATGTCTTTCTCTTCTTACTGGCTGTTTTATCAAAACACAGCACCGCTGAAAAAGTATTTTTCCGATTAATGAAAGCATTTGAATTTAAATTGGAAATTTCTCCTTAAATTAAGGAAAGGTTTAAAAGAAGAAATAACAATAAAACAAAGTGATTTTCGATGAAACTGTCTGTTTCCAGTCAAGAATTCAACTAGTCTCTAATCACAAAGCAACTGACGCAACAAACAAATATTTGTTCGTTTCGTCAATTACATGAGACAATTTGTTCGTTTCGTCAATTACATGAGACAATTTGTTCGTACAATTGTCGTAAATTGACAAAATTGGGCCAACTAATTGTTCTGATCGCATATAGCGTCAACTGACGAAGAAAACTACTTCTCGAAACCTTTCAGAACCTTGCGTAATAAATTAATTACTCAACTCTAAGTTCATTTTCAAATTTTTCCTGTGGCTTTTATTTTTTGCTTTCGTCCGTTCTGATATTCAGTGCTTTAAAGTTTTTGACCTCCACTTTTGAATTCTTATGCTTTCTCTTTTCGATGAAAGATAAATTTAAATCACCAACAAAACTTGCTGTTTTTAAGTCATTTCGGAATGAATTGAATACTAAAATAAAACGTGCGAAACAGGCATATTTTTCGGCACTATGTAATATGAATAATAGGAAAACATGGTCAGAAATAAATGAACTTATGGGAAGATCAAAATCCGTGACAAAAGAAACTGATAAACTAATAACTCCTCATAAAATGATTACTAACATATCACAGATTTCTAATACTTTCAATGAATATTTCAATAAATTTCCTTATTCTTTATCTAGTAAATTTAATAATGTATTCCAAAGATGCCATGATTATAATATCGCTAATTCCTTTTTCTTGGATGGGGTCACTGAACTTGAGACAATTCGACTAATTAATAATCTTAGTGCTAATAAAGGACCAGGCCCAGATAACTTTCATCCAGTTCCCATTAAATATTGTGCTCATGAGATTTCAGGGCCTTTAACCTACATCTTTAATCTAATCTTTTCCACTGGTGAGATTCCGCCGGAATTTAAGACGGCAAGGGTTGTTCCGATTCATAAAAAGGGTTCATATACTGACGTTGCTAATTATAGACCGATATCAATATTATCGGTGTTTACAAAAATACTTGAAAAACTCATTTATAATAGATTATTAAAATACTTTGAACATAACCACATCATACAGGAAAATCAATTCGGTTTTACTAAAAATAAATCTACTGAACAAGTATTGTTAACGGCAACAGACTTCATATATTCGGCTTTGGACGGTGGTGACTCATCAATTGGAATTTTTTTTGATTTGTCACGGGCATTTGATACCATTAACTATGATAGACTTTTATATAAATTACAATTGGCAGGTATATGCGGAAAGCAAAATCTTCTTTTCAGAAATTACCATTTTGGAAGATCTCAATATGTGCAAATAAATGAAAATCAATCTTTCGCTAAATTACATCTATGTGGGGTTCCTCAGGGGTCGACATTGGGACCTTTGCTTTTTATTTTTTATATTAATGATCTTTTTTTTCTGCCAACTCGATCTAGAGTTCTATGCTTTGCCGACGACACAAGCATCTTTTATAGGGAAAGGAATCTTGATGTGCTGTTTTCACTTGTAAATAATGATATTGATATATATATAAAATACTTTAGAGATAATTATCTCTCACTTAATACAAAAAAAACCAAATGTATTCTGTTTTCAAATAAACATAACAAAAGCAACTACTTATGTAATACCATAAAAATAGATAACGATATAGTTCCGTTATCGCAGGAGACGAAATTCCTTGGAGTTACTATTCAAGCCAATTTAAAATGGGATACACACATTAACCTATTGTGCTTAAAAATTGGTAGATTTTTGGGAATATTGCGCAACATTAGTATTTATATACCTATAAAATTTTTGATCAATCTATATTATTCTTTTATTTTTTCTCATCTTTTTTATTGTTTATCGGTCTGGGGATACACTTCACAGGCTAACCAAAGTAGAATTTAGTCATTACAAAATAAATTCTTCAATATTATTAACCATAAATTACCACAACCAATGTCGATCCGTGAGGTTCCGCAAAGATTCAATTTATTAACTTTTAATCAACTTTTAAATTATAAAATTTTGTTATTAATGTTTAAAAAAATTAAAAATACTAATCTATTCCAGTTGATTTACAGCAACCTACACATAACTATCCAACAACAAGTAGACATAACTACAGACCTCAATTTTCTCGTCTGGAGCTGGGTTGCCACAGAGTGGGTTCTTCAGGTCCTAAATTGTGGAATCAGCTGCCTTCTAATATAAAAGAGATAAATTCCTATTCTAAGTTTAAGTCTTTAATCCGGATCCTCCTTACTAATTCTATTTAATCAATCGCATACTTAATTTAATTTTCGCTGATGTTTGCGCAACGATTCCCATGGGTCTGCATTGGCCACAATGTGCTTTGGCTATCTGGAATCTACTGGGTGGTGTAGTATTCATTTCATAATATATAAATTAATGTATTTATATTTTTCTAATTAATTTTGATGTATTTATATCTTTGTAGTTAATTTTATGCATCTATATTTTCGTATAATGTTATGTGAATATGTTTTCGTTACTATCCTTAACTAAAACTAATATTAGATTGTAATCTTAATGTATATATTTTTTGTTCATGTTGCTATCAAAATAAAGTTGCCATAAAAAAAAACGCAAACCTCTTAAGATCCAAAAAAGAAAAAAAAATAGAGGGAAAGATACAAAGTCAAATCTTTGTAAAAAACGTGGAATAATCTTTTCGGAAAGTACAGAGAAATGTTTATATAAAATATAGAGAAATCTTTGTATAAAATACGAAAAACTGATTGTTTAAAATATGAGAAACTCTTTATAGAATGCATAGAAAAATCTTTGCAGAAAGCATAGAGGTAAATCTTTGTAGAAAGCAGAGAGATAAATCTTTGTGGAAAACATAGAGATAAATCTTTGTAGAAAGTATAGAGATAAATCTTTGTAGAAAGTATAGAGATAAATCTTTGTAGAAAGCATAGAGGTAAATCTTTGTAGAAAACATAGAGATAAATCTTTGTAGAAATCATGGAGATAAATCTTTGTAGAAAGCATAGAGATAGATCTTTGTAGAAAGCATGGAGATAAATCTTTGTAGTGTAATGTAAAAAAATTCGCTTTATCCAACTCCTTTAGATGCTAGGTTAGTACATTGCTGATAATTTTGAGTCAAAGCCGACATATGATATCATAGTATGAAAAGCTATGGAACTTGAAATTGAATGGGAATTTTCCGCTTGCTAAGAGGCACGCTTTAAATTAAAATATTCGTTTTAGCAGAGATTTGAATGAATCGGTCGTACGGCGCTCCCATTATTACCATGGGGGTGGAAGGGGTAGAGGAGAAGTGCATAACAACTTCATTATTCAGCTTGGCACCCCCAATTTCACGCCCTCGAAACTGTGGTTGCTCATTGCGTGATTCTTTGCTAAGGAACGTACGAGGGCGAGAGAGAGAGAGAGGGAGAGCGAGAATCCAATTGAAGCTCTGATTCTGTTCATTGTACCCCCTCCACTCTTGGCACGAACCCCCCCTCCTTCATATTAACACACAGACAGACAGATGCAGATTCTGAAAACCCCTCAATTAAATCAGCCTCGGTTGCTCGTTCTTGATTTATGAATCGGGATCGGCCCCCTTATTTGGATCTCCTATTGGATGCGGGAGTAGTTGGGTGGAGGTGGCGCTGATCCGGGAGGTTGTATTCGGGCATCTTTCTGCCAAAGAAGTTGGGGAGGAGAAATTGCGCCAAAAAGATCGCCAAGGAAAATACCGAAACAGCATAAAGTTTTTACTGAAGTTGTAGTTGGAGGTTCAGTATCAGAAAAAAGTGGGTGCTATGTAATTATTTCTGTCCATAGGAGAGGACGTCTTGATATCAAACTCCCATAAACAGAAAAATATTTAAGAAGTAAATATATAAATATTTTTTTCAACTAAAATTTTGCATTGAAAATTTAATAATAGTCGGTTCTTCATTTCAATACTAAATTTTTCTTTAATTCGACTAAATTGATTGATAAAAGATATTATGTAAGATACAGAACATTAACGTACACAGCAAATCCATAAGGGGTTATAGGCCTATTGGGGAGGGGGCATAGAGTACCACAACTCCATATATTCATATGTATATATATGTACAAATGTATACATATATATATAAAATTGCACTGCAATAGTTGTTATGACCATATCAATCCCCTCCGTGTACGTCAGTGATGCAAATCATGACGTCATTTGAAGTACAAATACCAAAGGCTTTTAAATACTGTTAATGATTTAGGTCACAGATATAATGATTTTATTTCATGAATGATTAGAACAGTAGCTAGCTGCTTTTAATAAGAGAGCTCTGTGTATTATGGAGGGAGGCTTTAAAGTTCGTTAATGTTTTGTTATGTATTTTATTAATATATTTAATTGTAATAAATATCTATGAAGACTATATACTATAGACTATATACTTAATGAATAAATTTCTTAACATAAATTTTGCATTGAAAACTTGTAAAAGAGAGTATACTAAAATTTATAATTCCTCCTTTGCTCATAGACAAAATGAAAACATTTAAATCTTTACCAAAAGAATTATACAAGATCTATCATTAAAATCTGTTTTAAATACATATTTAATGTGAAAGAACGATTTCCATTGTTGTGCAAAATTTTTCACAAGACAAAAAAAAAATTACAATAATTTATTTGAAGAAAAAAATTTTCAGGGAGGTTGACGATATTCTTAAGGGGCTCAGCCCCCAATGGCCCCATCCTGATTACGGCCCTGTGAAGATACATATTTATAATAATGCATTTGCGTAATTTTGCAATCAAACTTCATTAACGCGCACAATGTGCCTTTCTCCTAAAGAGAAAGTTCAAGTATTACGTAAGCAATATTTTGGCCATTTCAACCCTTCTCCAGAGTAAGTAAAAATTAATATTGGCTAACATAGGAAAGTAAGCACAACGGTAACCCCCCCCCCAAGGGGTGTTTACAATAATGCTTGGGCGATCCCAAAAATAAAAGATACCTAAAGAAAATATAAATGCAGATAGAATAAGGTTTGTTATTAACATTTAAACATTATTTAAAGAATATTAAATTAAACACTGATATATGAAACGAATATGAAATTTTATTGATCTTGCTATGTAATTCGTTACTGAATCTCTTCTATAATTCAACAATTATTACAATAATCAATAATAATAATAATAATAATAATAATAATAATAATAATAATAATAATAATCAATAACAATAATAATAATAATCAATAACAATAAATAATAATCACTCATTACACACAATAATAATCAATAACAATGATAATAATAATCATCAACAATGATAATAATAATAATCACAACAACGGATAATAATAATAATAATAACAACATAATAATCAATAACAATAACAATAATCAATTATTACATAATAATAATCAGTAATAGTAATCATTACAACAACAACAATAATAATAAAAATAATCAATCATTACAATAAATATTAATAGTCCATTCTTAATTTGACTAGTTTCATTTCTTTAATTGACAATTTCTTTCGAATTGCCTCAGTTATTTGAACATACGTATCTACATATGATGTGTGCTGGTTCCAGAAGTACAACTTCTTTAATTTTATTGACGAAAATTTACAGTCATTATTATTATTTCTCTAATAAAGTGATGTAGTTCCCAGCTGTTCGACTCCCAGCAGTGCAAAAAGAACGCTTACTCAGAGATCTCATAAAGATCGCACTGCTCACTGTAGTCCGGGGTTTGGTTCCCTAGGCCTTAAGAGGTTCGGATTCCTCGGAAAACAGTAGGTCCCGGCGCAGCATGACCACTGTAGTCTTTGAGCCGTAAAACCAAAAAGATAAAGGAAGTTCCCAGCTAAAAGAAATAAAATGTGATAAACCCTTTTGTCATTATTCGGATTTACTAGTTCAGTTCATCCTTCATTCACAGGCCTGAGAACTGTCCACACACCTCCATAAAATGTGTGATGTGCCCCGTAAGGAAGTCTTTTATTAATCTGCTCTTGTTATTTTTGTACGTCCAATTTCTCCAAGTATTTCCTTCGATCTTCACTACCATTCTTATCATTGTTATTAATATATGTGTTTTAGCACCAGGCTTGAGACAAGAAAAACCAAGTACTTAAGTCTTCCTTCTATGAGTCATTTAGATTTGTGTCTAGGAACGTCCTAGCTGTTCTACATATATTTCAGATTATGGCCTTTTTTAGCCCAGTGTAGGTGTTAGGGTCAGTATCAAGTGTTTATAAATTTCTCAACAGCATGTTTAGTATTAAGCATGAGACTGGCAAAATAATAGGTACAATGTCCACCCTCACCACATATTATTATTATTATTATTATTATATAATATATTATTATTTTACATATATTATCATTACTATTACAGATCTGTATTATTCATCAGACCTTCTTGGGAAATTTAGGCAACAATTTAGGTTTTAAGCTCCTCTTATCTGAGTTAGAATTTTTTCAGTACATAATGTCGAATGTTGATACCCTTATGAGATGATTCCAAAGTAAATGTGCTTATCTGTTATCTCTCTAACGTTATGCCCTACCTATAATACCGTAAATATATTGTTATATTCTACAATCATTACAATGCTTAGTAGCCGTGTACACAGGAGGTTCATTCAGATTTGATAAAAGACTAAAAAAAAGAATTCACAAATGCAGGTAACGTACTTTTAAAAGGTCCGCGAAAATCGCAGATACCCAGCTATATGTTATGAACACAAAATCAATCAATCGAATGAATATTAATCGATAATCGTTCTAACTCAACATTAAACGCTCAATATAACATTAACGTAGGTAAATTTGCCCTTCCCCACATGTTCTTTATGGGAACTGATAGAAGATAGATTGAGATCTTGGTGTTTCAGATGTTGGTAGGTTTTCTTTGGGCCGAAGTATTCGCAAAAAGCATATCTATATCATTGCTTTATATGATATATTCTCCAGTTAGATTCCTTATTATTAAAAATTAAGATTGGTATATTTTATACCTATTTTTCTGGAGGTTTTTTATAAATTTATGAACTTTTAAAGTCTCAAATTATTTACAATTTTGGAGAAATTACTTCGATTGTGATTAAAAGTATCGGCAATAGGAACAAGATATCAGTCAGGCCTGTAGCCGGGGCGACTGAGGTAATTCAAATGGGGCAAAGGGCGCTCGAAGATTATTCTATATATAAAAATAGCTCCATATCGCAACTGGGACACAATCATGGGGCAACTAAAGCCGGGCTCCTGATGGCCCCCGGCTTGGTTACTGGCCTAATATTAGTTATGTTTCTTACATTCGATATAAAATCTTTAACATGACCAAAATTATGTAAAGGAATTATTTTTTTATCGTTCAGTAACAGGATAATTACGAAGGTTCAACTATTTAAAAGTGAGACTACATTATAGTTTGAATACACTTTTGGCAGAAACCGTCACCAGCTTTTAGAATTGTCGCCAAATATGATCTGCCGACAGCCGTGTCCTAACGACGATGAGAGGTTTGGGATGTCTTTCAACCAATCCGCTCTGAAGCGCGCGGCACTTCTAATTGGGGGCAATAGGGGGGGAGAGAGGAAATATTCGTGCGCCCCCTACATATCATCCCGCCAACGCCCCCTCTCTTAACAATACCAGAAAGGGACTAATTTCATTTCAAAACAGAGATTTCTCTATCCCATTCCCCCATTATCTCATTCTCTTTGTCTCTCCTCTGGAGAAGCATGATTTAATATGCACTAATGGTCTTCACTTGGAGTTTCAAATAATGGTCTTCTAAGTACTGTCAGAAGCTCTACTGTCTCTTTCTCCTCTTTTCCCCCCACCTCCCAATCACGAGAATGAAAACCGATAGAAATTACCAGAAAAACAGAGCCTGTTTTAAAGCGTGATATATTGATCCTTTTCCTTGTTATTTATTGTTTCCAAGACATTTAATGTCGGCAAAGATGATCTATTTCTGGGTATTTATTTTTCAAGTGCGTTTCTTTTTCCTTTGCGTTGGAAATTATTTCCTATTGTCCTTTTTCCATTTTCTATGTTTTTATTTTCTGTGTGCACTTGGTTGAGTTTTTAGATTAGTTTAAACACCATAGGCAATGCGAGTGCATTATAGCAATATTACGAATCATTCTACGATGATACTGCTTTTTTTTATTGCAAAGTTTCCATGCAATTTATGTTCGCACAATATGTATTTTGTGTGAATAGTTCACAAATTTAATATTATGGTTTGATATGTATTTTATATTGATATGGCACATGTTTCATGCTAGTGTTGCATTCAATTCTGATTCGAACGATTTTTCATCACTGTGACAGATCCTCTTCGTTGTTACGAAGAATTAAAATTTCATTTAAAGAGAGTATTAGCTAGCTGAAATCTCTCCGTTGATTATCATTGAAAATCGTTCAATAGCAATTAAAAAATTATATTTAAGCACAGTTATCAGAAAATACTTTGAAGTCCAGCCGAGATGAACAGTGCAATTTGACGATGGATATTGTTGTCCTAACATGTATGTTTGCCATAATTGACAGATTTGCTCGATTCTAAACATGCACGATAACTCAAGACGTCATATTTACAGCGGTAGTTATCTTATATAGTTACATACTTTAATGGTGCATGTATACTATATCAGTTCACTGTCTTCTGTATTGTTGTAGATCAATATAAAACGAATACCTTACGATGAGATCCAGATGTGTTTGATGGACGAGAAAGCAATGGCAGAAAACATCACAATTGCAAATTTTTACTTCTAAGATATCCCCAACTGATATCGAAGTTAACTTCTCCGCGTTCAATACGTTTCCCTTGAGGAGACAGCTGGCTGATGCAGGGCCTTAAACCTATCTGGTACACATACGTTTTTCAATTTCTATTAATAGTAGTTTACCTCTGAAGACTACTACTTTATGTCAGATTTGGATAAATACTTATTTGGCATGGCCCATTGATGCTTTTCATTTCCTTTCAATGAGGGGTCTGTAAAGGCTACAAAAATCACGATTTCGCAGTGCAAGTTGCAGAGGCCAGCCCATCAGGGATGGTAGTAGTAAGTGTCAAGGTAGACGCTGATGGTTTTGAAAACCATTAGGTTACGGACTTCGCTGATGGTTTTCTTGCCCAGCAACCATCGATCACCATCCCATTACCGACACCTCAAGCTTCAACAAGAAAGTACCAAATGGAGCTGCTGGGCGGGCCAACTCCCAACCACACGCCTACGCCGGGCATTTTCCCGTTGCCCTTACTCCAAATTATAGTTACATTTTCTCTTGAGTCTCTGTTGGTATTGATGATACCTGACTTTGGACTCTCTTCAATACTTCTCTTCTGCTTCATGTTTCCGGTGGCTCCCACGGATGTAACTCCGTCTCTCTGTCTAGACTTTGGTGACCTTTGCGGTTACTATCAGAAATTAGCGATTAAAATGATGAATGACCATAAAAACTATACGCAGTGAAAAAAATACTGATGGTAAAGATACTTTTATACAAATACTACATGGTTTTGTATATAATTCAGTATTTTTCCTCTTACTGCGCTTCCTCTTACCGTTTTCAAATTATGAACTCTTTCCAGGAGGGATTACTCTGTGTGGTGCATAGTTGAAATATAGACCTAGTATTTGCTTGAAAATCAACCTTCTGTACACTGATATACGCAGGGGGGATTAATGTGGGAATATGACCACCATCGCGACAAAAATTTTGATATATATATATATATATATATGAATATATATAGAGCGTTGTAGTTCCAAAAACTCCTCCATAGTAAGCCAGTAACCATGCCTTCTGAACTTTGTTCCAATGATAATATCTCTGTAAACCATTGTAAACTTGTAATCTGTTTGATAGTTTTCCCACAGAAATTATTCTCATGGGCCATTTAAATGTTATCGTTCAGCAACGATATTTTGCCTGAAGATACCAATTCTGTCACAAAAATTATCATAAAAATGATGTTCTCCAAAAAAGTACGTTCAAAGCTTCAGCTGTAAGTCTTTTGATTGCCCATTTATTGCAAGCTTATTATAATGTAATGTTCGTATTGGAACTTACATTTCCAGTTGGTCTGTCGACAGTCATTGAAGCGATATAAAAGTAAGAAAAAGTATACAATTATGGTAAACGGGATATTTAGCAGGCGATTTTATGAACAATACTGTAATGTACAGTATCTAAAATTGCTAATCAAATTAAAATGCTTTACATTATTTGCGCCTTTTGATTATTTGTCTACAATTTTTAGAGTAACAAAAAGTTCCAAGGGGAAATACAGAAAAATAAGTACATGCAACGTGATTGTGCACATGTAGAATATTTTGTGAACTCCCATTTACCATCGTAATAATGTAAGTTCCATATGATCTTCAAGATTATTCACACAAAATACGTCAGCAGCATTTTGTTCAAATTTCTTTCAATTTGCTTTCGCTGTTTATAACTTATGGGGCTAGTTAAGGCAATAAATCCAATTACTCGATTTTTTGCTTTTGTAAATTTTACTTTGAAGTAAACTTTTATACAACTGCCTCGGTATACATGCTAGAAGTTGTTGTTAGGTAATTAAATATGAAAAATGTGGCGCTGTCTTCCCAGACAGTGGTATTACATATTCGAGGATACTACATACTAGAGGATGTGCCAAATCGTATTTTGAATGAACCAATGAACCACGTTGCTCATCTATTATACGAAGGTATACTAGTTCAGTGATTTGGCAATTGAATGATATGGCACACTATCATAAGCGTATGCAGAAAATTCATAGGAAGGTTACAGAGCTACAATATGTTCATATGTACAAAATTTCACCAAAATGGTGGTTAAAACCCCCATCAACAATCCCTGTGTACGCCACTAATACACACAGTGTAGGGTACATTTCTGTAATTCGACATGTGACAGGATATCTCATGTTAGTTCCATGTCAGCCAAGGGATACCATAATGTTACGTTTAAGGAATTTGATGATCTTAGTTACGACAATAATTGCACATTTAACACTTTTTTATGATTGTGGCGTTCTCTAATCTGTAACGAACCTAAAGGAGCATGATTAGCTACTTGAAGTTAACATTAAATACTATGTGGAACAAGTCCAGATTTGGGGTGCGAGGCGCACTGGACACAGCAATTTTCTAGTGGCCCCTCTTGGCGCATTATGTATTCGCTGCCATATGCTACAGAAAAGCTTGAAAAATAAAGGTGGTCAGTCTCTTGCTGGAAATCTTCTACTAAAAGAAACAATTACAATTTCGTCGGTTCACCTCTTGAAATGTAACAGAAAATTTGAGTATGTGGAGGGAGTGGGGGGGGGACGTAACGATCACCGCTGCATGAGTACGACGAAATGTTGGAGGAGAGTGGTGGGAGTGGGGGGGAGATACCCTTTTATAAATCCGTTCTTAGCGTGGAAATTTCCAAAACTAAAGAGTTGGACTTACTCTAAATGTTATAACTATTCATGAATACTATTCTTACGCTTTTAGCGATGGCATATTTTGACCAGAAATTTCAAGTAAGTGATTTCCCAATCAATTTCTCAGACCCTAATAGCCAAAACTCCGCACTCATTGAAAATTTGCTCTTTGTTGAAGAAAAAACTTGTCGTCGAAACAGTCCAAACAACTCGATCACTAAAATAACACGAATACAAAGCATTGTGTCAACGAAATTGCTTGTCAGCAAAATGTACCAAACTCATTATAAAATATTCATTAAATACAGTGGAGGAAGCGACAGAAGAAGCATGTGATAGATAAAGATATGAACAATGTGTTGCTTCGATTTAACGAATAACAGTTGTGACAAGCATGTTATACGTCATAACGGTTATGACAAGTACGTCATACGTCATAACGGTTTGAAATTGACGGCAACAAGAAGTGCGAACTCGCAACAATTGACATTGACGGCACTGAGACGTGCGAATCCGCAGCAGTTCGCATCTGGCATTGACGAAATAACGAGCTGTCGTCACTTGCCCTGCGTTTTTTTTTTGTTTTTTTTTTTACGCTCCCCACTCCATTCATCCCTCCTTTCCCTTGCATTGGATACTTATGTGTAACTGCATAAAGGGCGATTTTGATGGTCAGGCTATTAGGGCTCTCCAGAGGGGGTCCCAAAACCCACAACCCCGCACCTAAATAAGGGGTTTAGTTGATGAAACGAACAGCCCTCTCCACAAACAACCCCCTTATTACGAAAATCCTCTCACCATTTGCTCCAAAGAGTTTTCGCTGTCATTTTTTGTTAGAGTTGCTCTTTTTACTTTACCTTTCCTTCCATTTATTTATTTTTTCATTAAGAAAGAAAAGGAGAATGATAAATATAGGCCCTTATCTTCACGTTTTCACACGTTCGCAAACCTTTGTTAATTCTATCATAGATAATAACACTCATAATATCCAACACGATGTGTCCATCTTTTTTTCGCATTTGTTTGGCTTCGTAAAGAATTCATAAATTTCAGCATATAATAACGTGAAAAGTGATATTCCTTTACGATTCTATCAGGGGCGGACTGGGTCCTCTCAAAGGGAGGATGGCATACCTTGGATTATTGAAGGGCGCGAGTCCTAAAGCCCATGAAAGTTCTACCGCCCATAAGGATGGTCGAGTCCGCCCCCGGATTCTGTGCGTAGTCCCTAAAGTGTTCTGCGTATAAAGGACTTCATATACTTTTATGTGCATCATGTGATTTATTTGCCAAAGTGCAGTTCTTTACATGTGAAATATCAAGGCAACTATGTGAGAAATTAAAGCGATGTAGAAGACACTAAAAAATAAATTAAAACCTTATTGAACATCGCGGTAATGCTATCAGAAATGTAATATGTTCCTTTTTATATTTCAAAATATATTGAATATAAATATAGTACATAATTTTCTAGCCATTATTACTGTAGGAAATTTGATGTGAAGTGTTGGTATCATAGAATTGTTTTTTCAGGATATGCAGTTCTATATCAAAAAAAATTTAAGAATTGTTGCATTTTCACAATCTTCCTTTTGGAAAACAGAAATTTGGTGCTTAAGAAAATGTGTGAAGAGAGGACTTCGTGGAAAATCGAAGATGAAACAAAATTGTCTGAGAAGGATGGTAGATAATTTTGTTATAATAAGATTGTGCAAATGAAAACAAAATAGCGAGAAAAGTGTAACTCGTGAAAGCACTAACCAACAATGCACAAATAAAATTCCTGTTGATAAAATTAAATTACCGACGGATGTGAGTATTATTAGATAAGAAAATGAAAGAAATAGAGAGTAGTAGATTAACATGAAAGGTAAAATGGTTTGAAAAATACATTTCCGGAGAGACTTGAGTAAAAACTAACAGCATGTATGGTACACATGGTACAATTTAAACATAAAAAAAGATCTCACCAACATCCTTGGACTTCTTCGAATAAATAGCAAATTAAAATCCTGAATAAAATATGCAACTTTGCATATTCAAATGAAAAATTCCATTTATATTATAATTCTTGATTTCGTATAAAACAGTAGGAAATTTTCCATTTTGGCTTGAAAATATTCTACTCTCTCTCTACGAGAGTATGTATGTGCATGTGTAGTTCAAGATGAGGTAAAAAAAAAATAAAGTAGAGATTTCAGTAACTCTATTAGAGCTTTCCGCACTTGAAAATCAAATTTCAGACTCTGAATTCTTCGCGCGAAGTTCAACAGATCACACAAGTATAGCTACTATAAATTGGATAAAAAGTACATAGTGATGATATGCGGGGAAAAAGGTGGAGAAACCAACATCAAAATGAATGAAAAAATAAAAAAAGTATTTCCTTTTCACCTTTCATTTAAAGCATTACTCATTTTTCTCTTTCTTCAATTCACCATTCAAGGCCGCTTATGCTTCTTGACAGGCCATTTTGAAAAAACAATGGCCTTTGACAGATTGATGTAGAACACAACCAGTAGAGTACTTTTACAGTGACGGGTCAATTTTGGCAAACAAGCAAAAACAGCTGCTCCAACAGACACCTCATAATGAGCAACTTGGCAGGGCACGCCAGACGAATTTAATTAGTTCCCTAAAAATAGATGGCGCGGTCGTACCAATTTTTAATTAGCGAGCGATTTTCAATTTCCTTAACAAGTTGCTAGGACGAATTCGGCACCACCGCACGCGAATCGTGGGTTGCGTGCACTTCGCTGAGAGGCACATGCTTCAATGTCTTCCAGGGTTTGGGAGGCGGCCATTCCGGCACATAATTCAGCTCCGGAATTATTGCGTGGTTAACGCAGAACCGAATGCAGATTTCTCTCGCCAGATTTCCCCTTTCCATACCCAAGTCTTGGCTACAGAAACTTTCATTAATTAATAACCGCCATTTCTGCGACCCACCTCTTGTCTCCAACATTTCCTCCTCCGAGAAACGATTTAGAATTTGATGAAATGAAAGTATTCTTGTGCGTGTTGCTGCTAAGGTGGCCACTTAGTTTTCGACGAAAGCGGCAACCGATCGCATTATTGGCAAATTTGGGAAAAAAATATATATATATTGTTTCATATATACTTATTTTGGTAAAGATGCAGAATTATTCTAACGACACAATTCTGTATTATATTCAATTGATTTTTCATAGGTTGAAGAGTTTGATAGGCGCGGTGGCGCCTAAATGGATGGATTAACTGGGCTCGGGCCCCAACAGAGGCACCAAATTGGCAGATTTCATTATACTTATATTTTACTTGTCCCAAAAATTTGGAAAGTTAACAGTTAGTATGTATAATAAAGGGACCAGGAGCCCCCGATTGAGTTAAGAAGTCCTTAGAAAAAGCTGTTGGTTCTCTTACACTTCAAAGTCTTTGTATAACTGCCCAGACTGTCATTTTTAGCAACTTTATTTTGGCAGAAGCATTTTTTTTAACAGAAATATAAATATTGTATGTGAATGCATTAATTCAGTCAATTAAAAACTAGACATTTGGTTCATACCATATTTTAATTAAAAATAACGAACACAATAGTTGCAAAGCATCACTATTCCAATAAGTTATAAAAATAATGATAAAATTAATGAATAATTAACAATTTGTATGAAGGTTTTTGTATTTTTATTTATAGTTTTATAGTTTTTAATAATTTCTAATTTAATTTTAAAGCCTATCGGATT
>QLNU02015359.1:14984726-15049289 GCA_006491805.2 Dysdera silvatica
TACCTAATTATTCGAATTTTCCGTGCAAGGATCCATCTTCGGAACAATGTAGTAACTATGTTTCTCCTCATATCGTGGATGTCCTTCTGATTTAACAGTACAGTTGTAATTTGCTAAAGAGTGGACAATGACGAATTGCTGTTATTTCCCCTATTCAAAAAGGTATTCAGCCGGAAATTACAGAGTTTCAGATAATAATAGCCGTGTTTGTGCCATCAGCTTTGATACATTGTTTGCTAGCCGATCCCAGTGAGTCGCATTGTAAAAAAATATAGATAAAAATGCTGTGATTTTCACTAGTGACGCACACGGAATATTCTCACGAGGTGGGGGAGCAGTGGCTAAAGGAATTTATTGTGTAAAAAGTGACAAGAACCCATGTCAATTGCGGTTACCTTTCGTGTTCATTTATCATTATTCAATTACTAGTAATTTTATAGTACCAGATAGTAAAATAATTAGAAATAGTAGTAGATTTTGTTTACATAATTTTGCAATAGCCAGCCCTTGTCTTCTACAAAAAATCACAGTCTTAGGAATAGGTTTAAAAATAAGCCTATTGTGCAAAACTTGCTTTTGCTTGCCCTCTGTCCACTACTTGATCTACGGAAGCCCTTTACTTTTCGTGACCTTTACGAACTCAGCGGCTTTGTGAGCCGAACCCTTATGATAGAGAAAAGTTCTATGTTGGCTGAACTTCTCCAAGAACTACTTCCGATTATTAAATTCCTTTTGCAGAATTCGTTTCGAAAATTGCAATTTTCATATGTCTCCCAAAGATTTTTTAGCACTGTTATCTCATCTCCATCAGTAAGGTTAGATTTCTTGACATAATTAAAAATATCTGCAGTCGGAATTTCCATTTCAACTGTTTTAGTCTACTTTTACCTCCTGGAAAGCATTTGAAGACAGCCCCTAGCCACTGCTGTTGCCTTACTCAACAGCAGTCTCATCAATGTCACAAGAGTTCAGGGAAATGTCGTTGGGGTCTTCACTACTTTAAAAAAAATAATTTCATTATCTGTTGGCATGATAATTTTGCACTTTGTTAGCCCAATAGGGCCCCGGACCCCCTACATATGTGCGTTTGTGATTTTCACAGTAAAAGTTGTTATATTCAGTTTCTCCAGTGGAGCAAAATTAGCTTAGTTTCCATCACCAAAACTAGCGTATTTTCTATATGTGGATAATATAGACCGAAACATAATTATAAATATAACATTTACTTAAGAGAAACAGTGTCTATAGAAATTTCCTGGATCGCGTAAAACTACTGAAATTATTGCTATTTTGATTTATGCTATTTTACTGCTATTTAATTTTTATTTTTGATCCTACTATTAATGCTACCATGTTTATTTCAATTTGCTACCAATGTTTTTATTTTCGCCTATTTTTTTTTACCCTGACTGTTTCTTATTGTCATCTTATTCCTCTTTGCAGTTTATTAAAAATGCAGATGCTTTTTCTTCTTCATGTAGATGCACTTGCAGCATTTGCGCATTCACCTTTAATGAGCGACTTTTTACTATCTACGTACATCACTTGGTTTTATTTTTCTTTAACGCTATCATAATTAGCTAGTCCAAAAAATGCCATGAGGAATAAGTGTTACATTTTAGCAATTTTTATTACTTTTTTTTATATTTATTACTATTTTCATTATTTTTACAAATAAATTATTAACAAACAAAGACAATTATTAAACTGCTATGTTTATCAATAATAATAACAAATAATTAATAATAAAAATTTTAACAATAATTTAGTAATAAATAATTTTTATGATTATTTAAACAATAAATAATTTCAAAGATAATTTATTAATAAATAATTTTTTTGATTATCTAAATAATAAATAATTTCAACGATTATTTAAACAAAAAAAATTCTAACGATATATTTAAAAATATCAAGCAATATATTTCATTATCTAATACATCTCACATTAAGAACATCTTTTCTATCACCTAGCTAGAAAAATGCATAATTTCGAGGACTATCCTATGACTATTTAATATACAATGTGGGGACTAACCAAACTGAAGAAATATTTGTCAAATCAGACCTCATGCTTCAGGGCATTGATTCGGAACTCGTAACGACCACATTGAAAGTTATTTTCCTATTTGCATAAAGAGACGTGTAAAACTGGATAAGGGCGTATCCCCCAAGACCATATCTACATAATTAATTTCAGATCATTTGTTATCCTTCCTTCTTTTCTTTATTTTATTGGTCATGCGCCCCCCCCCTATCCTTCCTCCGCCTCATATATATTTATATCTGCTCTCTCCCGCTCTAAATGACCTCCTTATCTTCTCTTCGCTTCAAACTATTACTGGATTTAAATGGTTAGCGCAGTTTATCGAAATTAATTTCTTTTTCTGGAGTATTAATTTTAGACGCTGGTGCTTAATTATTACCACTGCGTATTCCAACAATCTGTTTGGTCTGTAATTTATGGCCCGCGTTCCTGCATTTTCGTGCTTATGCTGGGCGCTGATACGATCAAAACCCGAAAATAATAGGATGTGAAAACTGGGGTTTTCTACAACTGCTACACATTACAAGAGGGACAAAGCTGACTCCGTAATACTTTTCATGTCAGACCATTTGTAATAATGATAAATTTAGCAGAGAGAAGCTAAGAAAGTGCGCGTATCTAGAGAATTCATGATCAGTTGCGTTGTTCGAAATGAATCGGTATAACTATACTCAAACCTTTCCCACAGAAGAAATCATTTACAAGCATTCATATTTCTATAATCATACCTTTCTTCTATTTGGAGAAGTTAAGAGCAGCTGTCAATCCCTTCTGTCGATAGCTCGTCATCTTAGGAAATAATTAATGAATGAATGAAAATGACATTATGCATCTCAGTGCGGAAGAAGATTGATGAAACTGAACGTCTTATGTAATTCCAGGCTGTATTTTGTAGCGGTTTTCGTTCAAGATAAGAGAAAACTCCACCAAATTAATAGGAATGAACGCAATAGAAAATTAAGGGGAATTAACTCACCAAATTAATAGGAATTAACTCGTAAATGTAAAAGAACTATGCTTTTTCTTCTTATTTTTCTCATAATTTTACAAAATATAAAGTGAATCGTGTATTATCCATTTTCTAAAACAATCGTTAACCACCAATAAAATGCGTTCAATGCTTCAAATGTTTTAGAATAGAGATGTGCAGTATCATAATGAGTGCAATGGTTTTACCGCTCTTTTAGAGATGTATATTTAACAACAAGCATTCCTTGTTTTCCAAATATCTACCTTTTTTTTTTACCCTCGTTTCCCCGCATTATAATCAATTCTTCGTATCTGCACTCCTTTATTTTTCCAAACGTTTTTTATTAAATTCCTTCTTATATTAATATCCTTCGACGATTTCAGAAAATATTTTTAAACACGTAGAAATATATTGGCATTAGTCAACGACCTTCATTTGCGGAGAACGCCTTGGAGAAGGTCCGCAAGGACAAACCAAAACGCCAAATTTTAAAGTATTTAAACTTACCTAACAATGTCATTACACACTTCTGAACTCAAAAATTGTTTGCAACAATATATTAGCTAATCGATTTCTTCGGTACTTTTACAAATAATTTTTAGGCGACCTTTCCGACGAAGGGTGATAGCAGCTACTGGGAAAGTAATTTCAAATTTCACTTGAGGACTCTCAAAATAATGGAAAAATTTAAAAGTTTTGAATTCCGAATATTTTAAAAAATGGAGTTGTCATCACTTTCAATATCGCAGTTGCCAATTCCCTGGATAAAGAAAATTTAATTTATTCAAAATGTCGCAATTTTTTCCACATTTGCATAATTGCTTTTTACTCGCTCCTGTCTTCTGAGGCAAAAAAAGCATTCAAAAACTTCATTTGACAGACAGTAAAAAATCCCTCTTTTTCCAGGAATAGCACGTATAAGCAATAATCTTTGTTTTTAGGCACCCCGGAGATTCTTTGAATATTAATGCCCTGTGAAAAGAGTGACTCCTATTTTATTTAAGGCTCCGAAAAAACTGACAAAACCTATTAATTTGATTAAAGTGACATTTTGAAGCGCAATCCGTCCGATGACAAAATTGCGCCTTGAAAAAAAAAAAACGAAAAAAAAAGGCGCTAGTTGTCAGAAATATAAATTGCTTTTTATCGCCTTATTTTTTATTGTTTTTTCGTTTTTTATTGTAGATTTCAATCGCAATTGCAGGACAAGTCTCCAGACACATTAAATTTCAGTAATTGTCCATTGTCGTAATTATGTTCTTATGATGATTAAAGCGCGCCAAGCCTTGGCGATTTTCTCTGGATATATCTGCGAATTGACTAATTTTGAATGCTATTTGGCAGAGTCAAGTATTTGGCACTAGTTCTAATTCGAAAATGAAGACAAATTTAGTCGAATATAAGTTAAGATTTATTTAATTAAACTTTAAGCCCGATTACACAACTATAATTTTTTCCCTTGTTTTATAAAAAATTATAGCACGTACTTGCGGTTATTTTATAAGATAATTATTGTTTAAAGGTAGGTATATTTGATTTTTCGAATTCAGTTAAAAAAAAAAAAAAAAAATCACACGTAATTTTGTATTCATGAAATGAAGGTTCTGACCGCCAATCGAAGCCAAAACAGGGATAAATTTCGCCAAATCCCAACCCTTATTCAAAGCTCCGCAAGCATCTCTCCCTGATGCAATCTTGTTGTCACTTAGTGAGGAGCATTAAGACAAATACTCATTTAAGATTATGATTAAGGCTTTGCAATAAAAGTGAGGTTACTTTTTTATTTGTTTTTCCTTTAAAGAAAGGGCTTTTATGAAAAAAAGAAAGAAAAAGGGAGAGAAAGAAAAAAAAAAGAGTGAACAGAACGATTTGTCTGGACATTTTTCTTATTTTAACTTTTTGGATTTCCTTCAAACGAGTTAAAAGAGGAAATAGTTCCATAACCAGAACACCAGGTGGCGTTGTTAAAGCTATTGAATCCGTTAACCGCTTTCAGGGACATCTCAGTTATGTCAATTACACTTCCACTACAATGACGTTGTTTCCGCTTTCTCTTGCGCAGCCGCAGAGAGGAAATAATTGTTTATACAAAAAGTGCCTGTTTCTTGTTCTGATATAATTTTTTTTTTATCAGAAATTGAATACTTGCATGGCCATGAAGATAGTCATGTATTTTAATCAGAGCCGCAGCGTGGATAAGAGGCTCCTTTCTGAAAAGTTGGATTTCAGCGTCCCCATAAAATTGGATTTGCAAATTGAAATGAAATTAATTTCAAGAAATTTTTATTTCTTTAATATGCAAATACAACACATACAGTGGAACATGGTAAAGTGATCACCTTGTCAAATTGACCATCTGAATAAAATAGCCCATTTTATATAAGAGCAAACTGGCAGGGACTTAGTCTGACCTATACCAAAGTCTATCGTATATAGTGGCCACCTGTCTAGGATTACCATTGCAATCCAATCTCAAAGGTGGTCAATTTAGGCAGGTTGTACTGTACATGTATATTTACTTACTCGTGTAATCTAAAAATATTTTTTTTCAAATTCGGATTCATATATTTATATGCATTTAATAATTTACCTTTATACATTTAATAATTTATTTTTACACATTTAATAATTTATCTTTATACATTTAATAATCTATCCTTATACATTTAATAATTTATCTTTATGCATTTAATGAATCTATCCTTATACATTTAATAATTTATCTTTATACATCTAATAATTTATCTTTATACATCTAATAATTTATCTTTATACATTTAATAATATGTCTTTATACATTTAATAATTTGTCTTTAACCATCTAATAATTTATCTTTATACATTTAATAATATGTCTTTATACATTTTAATAATTTATCTTTATACATCTAATAATTTATCTTTATACATTTAATAATTTATTTTTATATATTTAATAATCTATCCTTATACATTTAATAATTTATCTTTATACATTTAATAATCTATCCTTATACATTTAATAATTTATCTTTATACATTTAATAATCTATCCTTATACATTTAATAATTTATCTTTACACATTATGTAATAAATTACAATTTGCCGTCTTGGAATAGCGCCCCTCCTCATCGGAAGTATTTGTGCGGAACACAACTTGTTCACCCGCACAGGCTGTCCTGGTCTTGCATTAAAAGCGGCAATGGTCTTACAGCCCATGCGCCGGTTATTGTGGGCAATCGAGGTGGTTCTCATTGAAGGTAGAATAAAAATAGAATAGATCACTCAAATTTGCCTGAAAGAATGATATGAAAAGGGTAAGAAAAAGCATGGAAAACCATTGTCAAGTACCCTTACTTTAAAAAAAAAAATGTAACTATGACTTGAACCCAGGACCTGTTGCTTGTCAGGTGGGAGACATGCGCAGCGGACAGATTTTGAGCCAGTTTTCTACTAGGATCAGCACTGGGATCTTACAAACGCTGCGACAGTTTTTGCAAATATCGTGGTGGGTACAATAACCATCTTTGAGTGTAGAATAAAAGAAATTATGTAAATTCGTCAGAAATAAAGGTAAAGAAAAGGCAGGAGAAAACCGGAGTCAAATTAACCTTATTTAAATAATAATAAAATAGAAAAAAACTTACAATGGGATTCGAACCCACGACCTTTTGGTCGTTTGGCGGACAACTGGGGCAACTGGGGCATAGGACATGCAAGGATTTCTCTATAAATATGTAAATAGCTTGATGGGGCAATTGGGGCCGCGCCTCTGCTGGCCCCAGCTTGGATACAGGCCTAGTATTTATTTTACTTTAACTGTCATCAAAGTTTTAAGGCTCGTCTCTACTATATATAAAGGCTCCGTATGGAAGAAATAACTACCCCCCTCCCCTCCCCGTGGACGTAGGATAAAAAAAAAATTTGCGATCATTACTGCACTATACTTTGCTGAAAAGCAGCGGCATTAATGGCCGCTTTCGTTCCAAAAAACGTTAAGTGGCATCCTCAAATGAATTTCATTTAGCATTCGATAACAGTTGCCAATCAAGTATGCACAATTCCCTCATTTTAGATGTTATTAAACATATACATATATAGCTGTATTTTGCAAGCCTATACGCTTGAAACATACAGGGAGAAAAATATATTTAACTTAAACTTGATTTAAAATTTAGATTTTAACCTGTCTTTATTATCATAAGCACTAAGAATAGTTTTAACACTTATCAAATATATAAATATTATGCAATAAATTTCAAGAAAGGATATGAAACGACCATTATCACTTTTAGCAAAAAATTTAAAGCAAATAAAGTTTATTTTGAATTCTCTCCGATATTTAAATAGACACACGTTAGATTATGAAAGTGATCAATGGGGCTAATCTGTTACGCATTTTACTTTAAACCCATTTAAAGAAATTAGTAGACGAAATTGTTGTCATTAAAAAAATTGCTTCTTAATAAACGAACTTTTACTCATTAATTAGACTAATGAGAAAGTTTTCACCATTAAATTATAATTAATATAATTAAGCTAAAATTTTTCTGCTCCTTCAAAACGGTTCATTAATACGAATTCGTTTCCTTTTACTAGAAAGGCGTATCAATTTTCTATATGAAATATTAAGGTGCTGAGTGGTGTTGTCAATTTTTTAAGAGACTCTATTTCAATTGCAGCTGCCAAAAATATGGTTTGTGGCATTTTTTGCTGCAGGATGCTGAGCGCTTCATTAACTGGAAAACGACATTTTTGTTTCAGCGCATTAAATGTCAATTTCTGGGTGTAAATACTCCGGCTTAAATTTTCAAACTCATGAAATAAAAATGCAGAGCTCTGGCATTGCAAGCCTGGCGCGTTAAAGGCACACAACAAAGCGGGGTATTTTTCACGTCGGCAGACAGGTAAGGCAAGTTTGTGAACGCACATTTATTAGTAACGTTTCTCCCGATAAATAAGAAATAATAAGCACACAAAAGTGTCCTTGCACTTAAGCTGTCTGAAAAAGAAAAACATGAGAAGGGAACGGTGCATTTTCTGAGCATGTGCATGTTCTCGAGAGTTTTGCACATATATTATTCATACGCGGGAAGACAGTTTACTAAGCGTCAAAGAAACTGAAACCGTCTTCGAAAATAAAAGAATACCCAATTCAGTTTCTAGAAGTTTCGGCGCCGACAACAACGACGAAGTTGTATTATCGCTCCACATTGAGAGAACACGAACAGACCCTATGAGATAACCGTTGTCTAATTACCGAGAAGCTCGTCCATTCAACAACTTTCAGAGTCTCAAGAATTTTATGTCGAACGGAGTTGTTTCGATTGATGTTAATTAAAGAAAATTTAAAACGCGTCATGAGAGAATATTTATAACATCGCCGCAACAAAATTTCCTACATAATTGAACGCTGCCAACCTGGTTATATCTCGCTATCTGAATAATAAAACCGAAGAATGGTTTTGATAGAGTAAATAACGGTTTTATAATCACCGCCGCCATTGCTTCCGCCCAGATTTGGAGGTGGTAGGAAGCGCTGGATTATACACACTTTTCGCATAATTGCCAACGAACTGTTCCTGCATAATTAAAATATGAAATTTTCCCTGCAGAAGATTTAATCGGGTGGAAAATTATTCAGCTCGTAGCGATAGGGGTAACTATCCTCCGTCGCATTTTTCGGACATATCCCAATTTGCATACATCGCCCCTTATTTCCTGTCGTTCTCTATCCACATCTTCTCGGGCAAAGATGACAAAATTTGTCAATTATGGCCTGATGTTAGGAAGGGAATAAATGGAGGGCTCCATTAGGTCTAATGCCCAGGATTTAACCGAATAACTTTCTTCTCTCTCTCTCCCGACGAGAAGAGAGCCTTATTACCGCCATTGCTTCAAACTCTTCCCATGGCCCCACTAAAATATCTTTCATCCATCGCTATTAAATCAGTGATGCGGCCTGATTTGCTCACTGAGGCTGCTTCAAGGCTGTATTAATTAGAACATAATTGCCCAGTGATTAATTTCCTTCTTAGGATATGGCGAGGAAGAGGCCCCCCAGATGAGTGTCCTAATGCGGACTTAAGGACAGAATGGCGCGCTTTACGTAATAGCGCGAACCATCAAGATGATAGCCAAGTTTCATCATCGAGACGAGATTGGGAGTTATGAGGTGATGAGGTTTAGGCACTGATGACGACAGCTTCACACATTAAGGTTTGTCTGACCTTTGATTATAGATGCGAGGGGGGAAACTAAGCCCTTGCCGCTTAATTGATCAGCGGTTTTTCAGAAAATTTGCCAATATGTCATTTTAAATCGATAGCAAATAATGACGCTTATGGCCAAAATTTTGCAATCTATAAATTATCTTATGTCCTGGATCATCGGATAAAACGACAAGATGATAATAAATTGATTAACTGAAAACAACATTAAATTGATCTTCTAATTTGCTCTTGTAGAGGGATTAGTTATTTCACAGGTATTTTAAAATTTGCACTGATATAAAAGTATTTCGATACGAGAATGTGGCGACGAACCTAAACAGAAACTAATTCAATGAAATTATAAAACTTTTTGACGTTTGTCTAACAGCGCAGTGTAATATATGGATATAAACACACACACATATATATATATATGAAGAGCAAGGAATAATGACCCAGAGGTGAATTGCCAAAATGGTAACAACCAGTCAGTTGAGAGTCCGATTGCATTCTTCAGCACCTGGCAGAAGAATTAACCTGTTATTGTCTTCAAAAATATTTTATAAAACGAGTTCAGGTGAACCAGATTTAGGTCACCATTAAGTGCTACTTAATGTTCCTCCTCTTCAGGGCTTAGCTTCTAAAGTAATGGTTACCAACAGTTGACCATGATGAGGTTTTAGGTAGGTCTCGAAAAGCTTTTGAAATGTGAAAATTTTGGAATTATTTGAAATTATATGTACACTTGTTGCACTTAATATACATATATAGGTCGTATTATATACAGCAATAAGAATTTGGTAATCCCTCCACCTTCACGTTCTTTAAATCTACGTAGGCAACAGGTGTGCAGTTTGGTAAACCTTTGCTTTAAAAGCTTCTGAGAGTGGTGGTGGAGGTCTTATTTATGATAGTGTCGATGTAAAACAGTATGATATGCTTAACTCAAATTCGATGGATTCCTTCACACATACGGTTCGTAATAAATTTGGTTCTGTACTTTATACAAAGCTTTCAGGATTAAACGCGAAGTCAACTCCCATTCCATTGAAACTTGACGTTGGTCAAAACGGTTTAAAGCAAACATTTTTCAAAAGACAGCCCCAAAAAGACCATGCGCTCACGCTAATCATTGGACAGCGAGCCTACAAAAAACTGACTATATTAAGATGGGGCAGATATGATCGCAAACAATATTCTGTTTTTATCATCTCCCATAAAAAGGATAAGCTTGACAGCACGCAAAATATATCTATTTTCTTTCGGCCAAAATAAATCTCTTTGTGTATTACAGACAAGTTCCTCAGGTCTTGTCTAAATCAAAAGTTGCAACCACCGAACAGAATAGAATGCATGGGTTTTCGTGCAACGATTGAAAACAGAACAGAGATCATACAAAAGCGCTTTTAACTTTGTGCTCGGCAGATAAAGTTTTTCTTTTTAGGAGATTCAGGCGAGTTCGTGTTTGTCTCTGTTTGTGGGGGGCAAGCCGTAGCTTTGGGAATTTCGAATCTGGAGAAAAGAAAACGGATTGAGTCACGAACTACTTTAATAAAACAGCTTTATTTCCTGTGTTCTGCATTAGCACTAATTAGTGAAAGGGAGCAGAGATTTCATAAGATTAAACCGGTGTGTGTAGTCGTCGTATAATCGATTTATGATAATTATAGGACTTGCTGTTGAACTTATCTTACTCAACAAGAAAACAAATGGAACAAGCAACTATGAAATTGGACTACAGTGGTACGCAATGGCACAAAACAACTAAAAAAGTAGCTGAAAAATCCACATTTATATAATAAGCTGAGTTGATCACAGGGCCGAAATGGCAATTCATATATTGGAGCTCAAAAAATAAAAATAAAATAAATAAATAAATAAATATATATATAATTTAAATAAAAGGAATTTTGAAATTTATTAAATATTTATTACTACTCCTTAGATTTTGTAAATTTTTTAATAAAAATAACAAATAGAAAAGGTGCAACGCATCACTATTCCAATAAGTTATAAAATAATGCTAAAGGTTAATGAATAATTAACTATTTGTAGGAAGTACTTATATATATATATATATTGATATTGTATTTTCCTCGCCCATTCTTGGCGGAAACAGGCTTTGGGACGGGCAGAGCGCCATGTTCCCAAGCCTCTTTTTACATCACTTCTTAATGTGCCATGTCTAGAAACTTCCTGACAATGTGACACGTGTTTAGGATTGTGGCTTTTTGTATTTCAATGTAGGTGTTTGGGTCAATGTTGAGTATCTCCAAATTCGTCGCAAGCGTTTTTGGTACTATCCCTGTTGCTGAGATGACTAACGGGATGATGAAGATCTTTTCCATACCCCATATATCTCGTACTTCATGTCTGAGATCTTGGTACTTGGTGATTTTCGTTGTGTAGGTTGTCTGTATGTTATTGGTGTTGGGTACTGCTATGTCGATTAAGTACGTGGTCTTATTCGATTTATCGACGAGGGTTATGTCAGGACGGTTATGTGGGACTGTCTTGTCTGTTATGATTGCTCTATCCCAGTAAAGCTTGTGTGTTTCGTTCTCATGCACGGTCTCTGGCTCATATTTGTAGTACGGGCATTTTTCTGTCAGAAAGCCAGCATTCGCTGCCAATTTCTGGTGGACTATTTTTGCCATATATATCATCATATTCAACCATTATCTATCCACTGCTGGATGAAGGTCTCTCCAAATGCTTTCCACACAAGTCTATCCTGGGCCATTCGTTTCCACGTCACCCCAACCTCTTTTCTTATTTCATCCACCCATCTAGTTTGAGGACGTTTTCTAGGTCTTCGGTGGTCTCTTGGAATCCAGTTCAGAATTTCTGTTGTCCATCGTTGATCAGTTCTTCTTGCAATATGCCCAGCCCATCGCCATTTCAGTCCTTTTACTTTAACAATGATGTCCTCTACTCTAGTTTGCTCTCTCACCCAAGTGTTTCTTTTTCGATCTCTCCTAGTTATTCCAAGCATGCACCTCTCCATGCTCCTTTGCGTTGTCTGTAACTTTCGTATTGCTCCAACTGTTAGACTCCATGTCTCTGATCCATAAGAGAGACTGGATATATATATATAATCATCAACCATTTCCAATCCACTGCAGGATGGTCTCTCTCAGATATCACACATACAAATAATTCGGTGACCGCAACCGATGCTGCTTCGCAGCGGCGCTGGGTAGAGTGCCAGTATTTTTGAAAGAGGACGGCTGTGTATGTGTAATGGTTGTACATATGGAGTATTTTTTGCGGTGTTAGCCCCTCATTTGGGAAATATTATTCGTTGTAAAATGAAATTATTTATGAAAGAAAATTTTGCTTCCATCGAAACCTCTTCCTTTTCCATCCAAAACAACCTCCACTTTGAAATCGTGCACACGGCCCTGATATATATATATATATATATAATTAAGAAATAAGAATATATATAAAGGAAACCTTTCGAAAGGACCACACGTGGTGTAACGTTGCGGATATGATACTATTTCCAAATTTTCTCTCAAATGCCAATGAAAGAAGTCATAAATTCCTAAAATGAAATCCAATAAAAAGAAAATGGGTACTAGACCAAAATGACTGAACCACTGTAAGTTTCACGAGGGAATATTCACCACTGCAGTACAGTTGTGGTATTTCTTAAATCAGATGACGATAAACCAACATCATTGACCCTTCCCATACCACCTGGAAATTTTGGACAGGAAAAAAAAAATGTTTACTTCACAACATCACATTCCAAAAGTGTAATTGGATTAAAAGTACTTCAAGTTGATTATAAAAAGCAACTTGTATACGATTGAAATAGAAGACAAAGATAAAACTCAGGTAATTTTTAAGGTTCTGTTTTAATTGGGTGATTTTTCCCGCTTTTGGTATTAGCAAAAACGTGCTTAAACATGGGCGTAAAGTTATACGAGCTCGTGAGGCCCGAGCCCCCAATAATTTGAAATAAATTGCAATTTTACATATACTGTAATGTATAAATGTACAAATATATATCCCCCCCGAATAATTTTTAAAACTCTACGCCGATGTGCTTAAAACACTTTTGCAGAAATCGCAAGCAAACTTGTTACGCAAAAAAGAAAAAAATTGCGCGAACTTATGACGTGAAAAAAGCAAACTTGTTACGGTAAACTATGACGTGGAAAAAGCAAAGTTGTTACGGTTTATAAGAGGATTGGAGATTTTTAATGAGATGTTTTTGCTTACAAATTCTGGTACTTCTGATGAATTGTGAGACTCCAATTCTTTTACGAATATTTTTAAAATACTTGAACCCTAGTTATCCCAGTGAAGCCATCAATGCTAATTTTGTAATCCCGCTTTTTACCACGAAGATAGATGTGGGATCATTTTTTGTAGAGATGTCAATTTTCAAATCAAGAAAATGACATGGCGAGTGGTTATGATTGATCTTGTGGAGTTTAAAAATATATCTAAAAGAAATGTGGAATAAATGTTCCAGTCAGATCCAAGAAAATCTAAGCTTAACATACCATCCGCGTGTCTGTAAGTAAGCGTGTTATATTCGGAATAATGTAGGTATCTCTGACTTCAGTTTGAAATAAAAAAAATGAAGGAACTGGCAAAGAAAAGGACGAAAGCGACACCTATGGAAATAATATTTTCCTTCACAAAAAAACCTCTTTTATAATTATTGTTGATGAGCACACACATAGATTAATTAAACTTACCAGAGTGTTCTGGTCGATATTAAGAGTGGATTGGTATTTATTATATAGAAAGGTAGAAATTTTCTGAGACCTGTTAGTGATGTAGAAGTGAAAATTTTCAAAGTTAAAGGAAAGCTCTATCGTATTGCCTCCATAATTGTTTTTATTACGTTTAACATTGTAAACACACGCGTAGAGATATATGGGGCGGGAACCCCCCCAAATAATCTGAAATAAATTGAGATTTTACATATACTGTAATGTATAAATGTACATAAAATGTGCTTGGGCGCCCCCAATAAATTGAGAACCCTACGTTGATGACATTGATGATCGTACACGACGTTAATGATTGTACACGACGTTGATGATTGTACACGACGTTGATGATTGTACATTAAGTGCTAGCTTAAGAAACTTTTCGATTTAGTTTGTTGTGTGTGTGTTAGTATAGCTAGTGATGAATGTTTACATTTAAGAGTGTTCTGTAAATTTTCGGAATTGTACAGAAAATAGGAAATTGGATTTTAAAAATTTAATATTCTCTTGGTTTGGTATAGAAAGAAGTAAAGATTGTTGCGATATATATATATATATATCATCATCATCATATTCAACCATTATCTATCCACTGCTGGATGAAGGTCTCTCCAAATGCTTTCCACACAAGTCTATCCTGGGCCATTCGTTTCCACGTCACCCCAACCTCTTTTCTTATTTCATCCACCCATCTAGTTTGAGGACGTTTTCTAGGTCTTCGGTGGTCTCTTGGAATCCAGTTCAGAATTTCTGTTGTCCATCGTTGATCAGTTCTTCTTGCAATATGCCCAGCCCATCGCCATTTCAGCCCTTTTACTTTAACAATGATGTCCTCTACTCTAGTTTGCTCTCTCACCCAAGTGTATATAGATATGTGTGTGTCAAACTCATCACCCCGCTGTAAGATATAATTGAAATGAATCCATAAAATATTAGACATATATTCTATGCAGTATAAAATGCTTTCACAATATCTGAATTAATTATAAATTTAATATTGTATTTAATAATTATAGTAAAATTGTGTAATGCAGCCTCCACACAAAACTTTTATCTTTTTCATAATTTTTCATCTGTTTATTTGTAGCAATTTTTACTACTAATACAAACTTTCCTTTAAAACTATAATTTGATCTAAAGCTTAGTGTTTAAACATAGATTCTAAAAATGTTATATATTCTTCATCTGTTTCGACAACTACGGGCAAAAAATATCATCAATAGAAATCAAATATCTCATTTCCAATAGCAAAATGGAATATTCTTTTACTTGAAAGAAGATGTTGATTTAGTTGATGTATGTTAATGGCAAATGTGGCAATCTTTTCATATTTTATTATCGTCAGCAGCTGGTCAACATACAGATTCATCGTTTTCCACGAGTTAAATGTGACATTTGTAAATATGGCCATACTTAATCAGCAAACATGAATCCGATGGTGTATAACATGTCGTAACCGATGTTGTAGACGCAGATGCAAGTCAGTCACGAAAACTTGTACTTAAATGTCTTCCCTATCGTGCAGCATTAGGACCTACTACTACTAGGCCAAATTGAAACGCTAAGAGCTAATCAAACGGAGTGCAAAATCTATATAGCAACCACTAATCTCTTACAACCGTAAATTAAAATTTCGTCACTTTGTTCGCTTGACTGCTTTTGTTTCCCTTTAATATGACTAAGTACGTGACACTGGAACACGGAACACACAGTTTATCGAACGTTTGAAACAGTCTGTTTTTTCATGTCTCATTATTAAATTGAAAATTATAATTTGATCGGTTTCTTCATTGTATAGAAGTGTTCTTAACATTAACGAATTACAGTGAAATGGTGTCAATTACATCCTGATAATAATGGCGTCCAATGAAAAATGCGAATTAATGAGGGACATTTTTTTTTTCTCAAAAATAGTAAATTTTGAGAGATGACGAGAATTTTTAAGACGACAAAATTGGTGTGCACTAGTATCTCTTAATACGAAGACATTCACTAAAATTAACATAAAATTTGAAAAAATTTTCTTTAACCTTCCAGGCATCCATACGCTTCATTCACAGATACGCAACCATAGGAGGACACTCGCAAAAATCAATTTCATCCGTAAAGAAAGGTTCTTTGTCACCATGGCAATGAATGGCATCTGGACGAACAGGAGATAATCACTTAAAACGTTATAAAAATACATTTAAAATTTAAGAGAATTTAGGAACTGAAAGTGATTTTCTTTTTCCGCGATTTATAGCGCAAGGGCATGCCATGCTATGATCCGCAGATTTCCAATGTATCTCAAGCTCTTGCACTTAGGATATCTAATATCAGATTATAATTCTATTTACAGGATAAAAGGCAAGTGATTGGTACCTGTTGCAATCGAACTGAATTTTTTGCATCTGTATGAGCGCACGCAGAAAATGTAATTTCATATTTGTATATAAGTACACAGAAAGCATAATTTCATATCTGTATGTGTGTAGAAAAAGTGTAATTTCATATCTGTATATATGTATACAGAGAGCATGATTTCATATATGTATATAGGGGCGGACTGGGACGCTGTCCTGTGCTGGTGCGCCCTCATGGCGATAGGACTAGGGCTTTCAAATGAGCAAGGACTCGCGCCCTCCGAAAATCCAAGGTATGCGCCCTTTGGAAAGATCCGGTCCGTCCCTGTCTGTATGTGTGTATAGAGAAAGTGTAATTTCATATCTGTATGTGTGTATAGAGAAAGAATAATTCTATATCTGTATGTGTGTGTGTATAGAGAAATTTTAACATCATATCTGTATATATCTATACAGAAAGCATAATTTCATATCTATACGTGTGTATACAAAAAGTGTAATTTCATACCTGTACGTGTGTATGCGCATGGAGTTATTTCGTTGTCTCTAAATTTTTCGACGTATATCAAAGACGGAACTATCGGCTTAAGGAAATGGTTCTTAAATTTTGTGAGACACAGCGGCCGTCAATTCTTTTTTAATAAGAAGAAAGCCCCGTCCCAACAAATTTACTCGTGAATGCTTTTTCAATTTCTTCTAAAAGTTCACATATCATACTAACATAACTATTAATAATTAATTAAGGAATATTTATAAAGGGTATTATTACACTTACGCATGCGACGTGGCCTGTTGACGAATATAAAATTAGGTTTAAAGTAATTATCCATCACTGGACTAATGAAATCTTGTAACATATTGCAGTTTTCTCAGGCCAGCATCATTAAATTAAATTGTGTTGATTTTCATTAGCGTACTGAAAGATTTCGATATCCGATAATTTCCAACACCGTGTTCCAGTCACCGTGTTTCCAAATGCGCGGCTTGGTATCTCTGATATTTGCTACATAGATATTATTTAAGCTTCACTCTCTCTCTGTCTTTCGATGTATACATATATATATATATATTCTTTTTTTTCCAATTAAGTTAATTCAATTAAGCTAGTTACGCAGATCCTGGCTCAAAAGGCTGCCTAAAATCAGCATAATATATGAGTTATTCTAATGCATTTATCATAACTAAATACGTCGTAAGAATCACTATGAAAATATGAAAAGCGAACCTTTTCATGATTATATAACACATTTTACACAGTTTTTAGCAATACGGACATGATTCTTCATCAGGGAACCGTATCACATCCGCATTGCCAGTTTTTCTGAGATGCCCAGAGCAGCAGCATACTGTCCCCTTTCCTTTTAATAATGCCGCTTTCTCTGTTCACTACGGTCCCTAAAACCGGCCTTTAAGCATTAATTAAAATAAAATAAATTAGCAAAATCTACATTTGCCTAAACCCTATTTATAAACTGTTCGAGCACTCAGAATTAATATAAAAAATATTCTTTTAAACGTTAATTAAATTCACGTGTTGCTAATATTCTGGGCACAACTAATAATAGCACTACGCAAATTAGCAAAACCACATTTGCCAAGTCCCTATTTACAAACTGCTTAAACTTCCAGAATCAATATATAAACAAGCTTTTAACGCCATGTGTTGCTAAAATTCTGGATCCGACTAATAGCAGAATTATATACCTAGAATCAACATTTACAAAATAAATAAAATAAATACAAAATTAATCACAAATTTATTAACAAACTTATTAACACACTTACCCTAAAGAATTAAATTGGAGCAAACATTACGTGTTGTATATACCCTGGACATGATTAACAGTAAAAAAAAATTTCTACCAATGCCAGATCCCTAATTACAAATAATTACAAACGTGTCTCGGCCGACCCGTCTCCGTTCTCAGCCTCGCAATAGAGACAACCTGTTTAGAGACTGTCTAGCTTAATTAGTTTAATTAGATTCATTTGGATTTGAGTGTCTAAACAGGTTGTCTCTATTGCGAGGCTGAGAACGGAGACGGGTCGGCCGAGACACGTTTGTAAATATTTGTAATTAGGGATCTGGCAATGGTAGAAAAAAATTTTTACTGTTAATCGTGTCCAGGGTATGTATAACATGTAGTGGTTGCTCCAATTTAATTATTTAAGGTAAGTTTGTAATTAATTTTGTATTTATTTATTTTGTAAATATTGATTCTAGATGTATAATTCTGATATTAGTCGTATCTAGAATTTTAGTGACATGTGGGGTTAAAAGGCTTGGCAAACATGGTTTTGCTAATTTACGTAATTCTATTATTACTTGTGCCAAGAATTTTAGCAACACGTGAATTTAATTAACGTTTAAAAGAATATTTTTTATATTAATTCTGAGTGCTCGAACAGTTTATAAATAGGGTTTAGGCAAATGTAGATTTTGCTAATTTATTTTATTTTAATTAATGCTTAAAGGCTGGTTTTAGGGACCGTAGTGAACAGAGAAAGCGGCATTATTAAAAAAAAAAGAGACAACATATTATTGCTCTGGGCATTTCGGAAAAAACTGGCTTGTAACTCGGCAATGCGGATGTGATACGGTTCCCTGATGAAGAATCATGTCCGTATTGCTAAAAACTGTGTAAAATGTGTTATATAATCATGAAAAGGTTCGCTTTTCATATTTTCATAGTGATTCTTACGATGTATTTAGTTATGATAAATGTATTAGAATAACTTACATATATATACAGGGATATTATTCACCTTTCAATATTCCATGCGTAAAATGAAAGACACACATAGTAAACTCTCATGACAAATTCGAGGAGAAAATCTTGCGCCTCGGTATGATGAGGCTGCGGCCGGGTAATGAGCCGTGTGGTGGCAGTCGGGAAACACTGATTTAAAGTACTGCATTTGGCGAAATTAATTTTCATTACCGTGAAGCCAAACATGATATAATATTTTACATGCAAAACGTAAACGTTAAATAAGTGTCTTGGGTTGTGTAAGTCCTAGGCTTTTGTCACTGGCGTACGTAGGATGGGAAATATTGATGGGATTAAAGGGCAGATTGGGCTACCGGCCCCCGGGCCGGTGCGCCCTCAAGGGCGATAGGACACGGGCCTCCGAATAGGCTAAGACTCATCCCCTTCGAAAATTCAAGGTATGCGCCCTTTGAGAGGACCCTGTCCGCGTCTGGGGGTGTTGCAATCCCCATTGCGATGAAATTTTGTATATTTGCATGTGAATATATGGAGTTTTGGTTCTATAAACCCCCCCCCTCATGAACTTTTTGCGTACTTCTATGGCTTTTGTTACCATACATTTGCAAACATCCATATTCATTTGAATTCCAGCTTGAAGTCGATGAGCGGAAAAGATCGCGGGTTATATTTACTTAATGATTTATTTATTTGGGGTGTGACATTGGGAGTGCATCAAATTCATCTACAAATACTTTGCTCACCCTATCTCCAGTTGCTAACGCAGTTTGTCGTAAAATCTAATGGAACTGGCGTTTTACGGGCTATCATTTCGGCTTAATCAATTATGGCAAATGCCAAAGCCGTAAACCTGGCGCTTGGTGTCGACTCCTTGGTTTATGGGCCGTAAAACACGCCTCGAAAATTCGACGTAAAGCGTTGGTCCATTGTTTTTTACGAGAGAGTGCACTCCGTAAAAATGGCGTCCACCTCGAAACTCAGGCTTTGTAAACAGAATATTACGACGAGGGGATCCTTGTCCTAGAATTACCTTTACTTAAAAGTAATGTCATGGTATGCTACCGGGCTTTAATTCTGTATACTTTTTATTCTGGTGTAAGTGCAGAATCGTGCACCTGCGTTTCCTATTTTTATAATAATGGGCAATTGACAAACAGGGGAGCAGGGTAGCCTTCACTCCTAAAGTGAAAGGTTGCGATTGGAATTAGATTATCAATATTCACTTAATCACGTAAAAATGCTTTGATTCATTGCGGTCCAGAAAAGAGTTGGTTTGTTGTATTTGTATGGCGCAAGGTCATCAAAGGTCGCGATACCTTATTTGGAAAAGAAGACGACATCTGTTGTACATATTTGGATTGAAAACAGGGTCTTTTTAGGTTGCTTCCCGTCTCTATGTTCTGCCGATATAATTATTGCATAAGCACAGCTAGTAAAAGTTGTAGAAAAGTGCGTAATGGTAATAAAAAAGCATATTTTAACGAACTAAAATAAGGATAAAGGTGTTATTAAATCCTTTAATATTATTTGACTCAGCTGTAGTTCTTCAGTACTCGAACTTTTCAAATGACATTTTCAGAATCAATTTGCTAAGACTGTGATATAAATTTTTCAGATAATTCCTAGCTACGGAAGAAAAATGGTTTCAACAATAGACGTTTGGCTTCTATTTAAAACCAAATGTGGTAGAAGAAAACGAAATAATGTATTGCGTTAATATATCACACCAACCAGATCTGCAGTCTCCACGAAAACCACTATATTTACAAAGATAACGCGAAGAAGAAGAAGAAGAAGAAAACGAACTTCAACAGTGCTACGAGTTCGTTTGTTGCAACTTGAAAGCACCCACCCAAACCATTCCGCGCTCAAATCCCAACGATTGAAAAATGGCAACGTTCAGCTCCAAGGAATGCTATTATCCGAAGATAGTTTTTGATGGAAGTCAGCAGGTCGGAGTGGAAGCAACGTATATTAAATGAAGTCTTGCTCTTCTGTGTTGGGCTTCGAGACTTCGGAATGGGTATACTGGGTGTTCCGTAAAAGCTCGATGGTAACTATTGGAGGATTACCCGTGTGTGAGTGATTACCATCATCGCGACTTCATAGATCGTCTCTATTTGCTGAAACGAAAGGGTAACTTCCGACAGTTCCTGAATAATATATTGATGGTAACCTGTTGTCAATTTTTTTCGTCCAATGCCCGGTAATCAGCTGCGATTCCTCAATTGTTATTTTCGAATCTGGTAGCAAACCTAATTGAGCGATTGCGCAAGGTCGTGGGAAGGCGATCCTGATAAGAAAATGGCTGCCCTTCCAGAGTCACCTTTGTCTATAGTTCGAGATGCCAACGGAATTGCCTATCAGTTTGATTACACCTTTCGCGCTCGCATTAGATGCATCGTTTCTAAATAAAAATAGAGATTGTTGGAAAAGATATCCATGCATTTCAAATTGAGTCGACTTCCATTATCCACTAAAACTAGTTTTGTTCTTGTCCCCGAAACGTACTGGCGGTCGCTCTAAGGCTATTGGAACTATTCTGCGTTTCATACACCACTCGGAGAATTTTCAGAGGCGTCGTGGAACAACTTTTCAGGGTTTGGGCTCCAAACTTGGTTAAGGAATCTTTTAAATTAAAAGTGATTATATATCTGTAGGCAGGACTGCAGCCAGGTTGGGGCTAAAGAGGGCTAATTTCTGCCCTAGAAAATATTTTTTCTCAAAATGAAATATTACAAAATTTTGATTTAAATGTTTTGTTTTCTATAATATATTGTATACGGCAATGGAAAAATTGTTCTTTGACGTTAAGAAGGCCTTTAAAATACGTTTCTACCGCAGCTTTTGTTTACATCTTTCTTTCTTTCTTTCTCTCTTTCTTTCTTTTTCTTTTTTTCTTTTTTTTTAACAGAGATTTGAATCTTCATCTACTCTCTAATAAAGATATGATAATTTATAAATTTTAGTATACCTCTATAACTTTTCAGTGAAAATTTATGCCAAGAAATTTGTTTATTGATGTTACATATATCATTCTGTTTAGTGGATATTTAATATTATTAAATATATTAATAAAATACGTCACACAGAACATTAAGGAATTTTAAACTCCCACTGTAACTTTCATAGCCCTCCGTAGAAAGCGGCTAGCTACTGCGCTGAACTATATACTTACGCATCTGTACAATGCAAGAAACGCATATCTTCGTCTTGACGCGAAAGATACGTTATCGTGAATGAATTGTATCATTAAAAAATTATAATATTTTACAAACCACGTTATAACGAATCAACGCTATAAAGAACTAATATACCGTTATAACGAAGTATCGTTCTACGGAATATGTTATTTCTCGTGACGTCGAGATCCACTTCTTAATTTATGTATAACGATCTTTAATATATTTTAGTGCGCAATCGAACGTCAATGGACCGGAGGAATTTTTTCGTTATAACTCTCATTTGATATAACCTATACATTAACATTTAGCCAAAATAATCTAAATCGGTTGTCCGTTATAACCAGGTTCCACTGTGTTTGCGTTGTAGTGCATAAAATACAGGGTGCGACCAATCCGGTTGCCGCTGGCGACTAGATTTTTGCAGTTCGCGAGTGGAAAAATTTTCGTACTAGGCTTTAAGGCTTTTTTAGGCGGATGGATACCTTTTATTCAGTGGCGTATGAAGGGGAGAGGAGGGACTTGGGGCCTCAACCCCCCCCCTCATTGGATATCAAAACACATTATTTTCTCTAAGACCGCATCACATAATCTTCTTTGAAGCCACTTGTGCCCACCAACCACCAATGAATTTTGAATTGTTGCGCTACTGAACTTTATCTAGCCAGTTCGGTCTGCCGCAATTTGTCCAGTCCATATCATAATACGGCCCTCTGCGGTGGTGCAGAGGTAACGTTTTCACTCAGCTTCCTCTTTACCCTGATTTGATTCCCAATGGGGCTAAAACCAATTAACTAAATAAAAGGCTCACAGATTAACTGCTTATTTTCTAGAGACTTGCTTCTTTTATTTATGTGGGACGTGCGGCCCCACATAAATAAATTACGATATTAAAGCAGGCATGAGCTAGAAATGATAGCAAATATAACTAAACGCGCATCGCTAGCTAGCTAACTGCAAGTAGCCAAACCAGTTCCCACAAGTCACTCTCCTTAAGAGAAAACCAGTTCTTAGAACTCGCGCCTCACTTGGCAGTCGACACCAGACTAGAACGCGCTCCGGACCTGACGCTAGCTGTCCCACGCGCGCCCGATAGAATAGGCCTAAAGTATACCGCTTCTCATCCAGCTGCAGGCGGCGGAAGAAAACGTCCATTGATGCATCCAGCACCATAACTCTATCAATCAATCGACATGTATATCAATAAATCCACAACGTCTGAATAACGTATATTTTTAATCCAGCCAATTAAACCCCGTTATATTTTAATGTGTCGTTACTGCATTCGCGTATAGAGTCAGTGGATGTAGCGACTCTACACACAATCAGTGCTAGTTACCTTGTCACTCTAGTAGTAACCAATATATACGGTGACAAATGGTAACCAAGAATCAAGCCTCTGAAGTTTTAGGAGGATTGGAGTTTTCGAAATATTGTACCGGCGCGATATGATCTTTCTTGTGTAGTAAAATATTAAAAAACAATACATGTATTGCATGCTTATTTTATTGCATATCTCTTGCGCATGTTGTATATATTTAATATATTATAGCTATTCCTGTACTTTTGAGATTGAGTAGGTATTTTAGAAGGTATACATTTATGAAAGAAATCCACCAAGCAGATGAAAGTTGTATACGTGTGAGTCAATCCACTAAGCAAATGAAAGGTGTATACGTGCGTACATTAGTATTTGTACCACCTTATGAGGAAAATGACAATTCAAAGTATTTCAGTGACAACACTGAACTGACGTTAAAATTAATCATCGTACTCATGGTAGTCGACTTTAATGGAATGTCATAATTGACCTTTTACTTTTATTTCCCATGGATTAGTGAGCTTAAGTAAATTTTTCCAACTGTGAGTATCAGAAGTCGATCATCAGATCGAAAGAAAACGTTATTTCTCTCATGGACATGTCTGAATACTAACTCTGATGATTTATCGAAGTTGAAGCCACGGCGAAACCATGGAGCTATCAATTCGGAGCAAAACAACAACTGTAAAAACACTTCAGCTTCTCCAGAAGAATTTTGCCTTCATCAGTAAGCAACAATGGTTTTGCTCGGGAACATTAGCAACGCCTAAATGGGTACCAATGACTCTATTGCACCACAGTCGACAAATTGACTCTCATGGTTGGAGCTGGAACGGTTTTGGTCGACGCCTTACTTCACGTGTTTTCCAACTCAGCTTAAGGCTGACATGTAGACAGCTTCTAGACATTGGTGTGATGTATCACCGTCGCATCCCGCCGCGACGCTATTATACCGAGCCGTGATCTGTCATCGTTAAACTGAATTTTGATCCAATGAAATTCACATTTCAGAATCCTTCTAGGGATGAACCCATGTGATGTATATAAAAGGCATTGACAAAATAAAACTAGGATAGACAGCCATTATTTAACAATAAATTTTAGTCGTTCATCTATAATTTAACTATATATTTTAGCTCTTTGATTATTTATTTCGTCCATTTGGCTATTCACTTAATCTATTTAGCTAAATCACTGAAATGAATAGTTATCTAGTTTAGCAAAATTAGAAATTTAGTTATATATTTCAGTTATTAATAATTTAATATAATGCAGTATACCAATTTCATAGCATGAACAAGAGGCATAATAACACAAAAAGCCAAAAGAACTAGCTGGGGAATCACTGAAAAAAAAGCTGATGTGCTCTTCTGATCATCTGATCATCTTGACGAGTTCTGATCACACCAAATGGAAATATGAGGCAATCAATTAATGAATAAAAATGAAATTGAAAGCAAATACTGTCTAATCACCGACATGAACAAGGCTTTATTTTGTATGTCGAGCAAATCAGGCGACAAATAGTTCCACAGTCTTGGACTCGCTGAGTTAAAACATGGTTAAAAAAACAAAATGTGGTAGATTACATAGGAATGAGAGGAATCTGTTCGTTGTTGACCACCCCCAAGAGAAATCGATGATGTTTGTTTTGAGATCATCTCTGATTCGTTAAAATATTAAAACAGGAATTTGATGTTGAGCTAACATGTGGCATGACACCAAAAGATGACTATATAGCAAGCGGGGGAATTTTAATCCTTGTACATAAGATCTTTATCATGTTACGTTGAATTTGCTCGATTTTATTAATAAGCCACAGAGAAGTTAAAACCCAAACATTACTACAGTTAAGTGAATTGCGGTTAAACTGAAGGAAAATAGATTAATCTAACTGCCTTCAAAAGAAGAAGTGCTTGAAACTGATTAAAAAAAAACCCAAAATCATAAAAAGTTTATAAAATATTTTAACACAATGTGTTGACCAGGAAAATTGATGGTGTAAGGGGACGCCGTGTAATTTATAAGTACTTGGGGATTGTATTATTGGTGAAAATTGACGGCGAAATATTTAAAGAGCATCTGTTATGAAAAAGGGTTCATTGAGTCTTCGTTTAGTTAATTTTTAAGTTAGTTTGGACAGAATAATTATAATGTCAATTTAATTTGCGATCACGCTTTCGTAACAAATTAATCAAGGTCCCTAGGGCAAATTATGAACAAGTGTCATTGGCGATTATTTAGCCACTTATTTCAGTTTTTAACCATTTAACAATTCATTTCAGTTTTTAACCATTTAGACATTTATTTTACCTTTGAACCATTTAGACATTTATTTTACCCTTGAACCACTTAGACATTTATTTTACCTTTGAACCATTTAGACATTTATTTTACCTTTGAAACTTCTAGACATTTATTTTACCTTTGAACTATTTAGACATTTATTTTATTTTTGAATCATTTAGACATTTACTTTACCTTTGAACCATTTTGACATTTATTTATCTTTGAATCATAGACATTTATTTACATTTGAACTATTTAGACATTTATTTCAGCTGTTAATAGTTTTGACCCGGAGTAGGGAACCTGCGTCCTTCGAGGCCCTTAAGTTCGGCCTTTTGACCGAATTAAAATTTTGAAGAAAAATCCTTTTATTTTTATTAATATGATTCTGTTTTTCTTTCTTTTTTTTTTATTTGCATTATGATCTTAATATGCTTAAAACGAACCTAAGTAAAATATTTATATAAATCGAACACTACGCAGATTAAATCAAACAACAATGTCAATCAATCAACGTTTATTGGCGTAGTGATACCAACGCCGATGGTATGGCGTGATTAGATGGTGAAACGTTCGAAAGAAAATAAATATTTCTGCCTTCGGTGGGACCTGAACCCACGACCTTCCACTTGCCGGGCGGAGGCTCTACCCACTGAGCTACGAACGACAATATCTAATCTCTTTACGAACGTATATAAAGACTATTTACTGAAGCCAATAAAAGTTGATTAATATTGTTGTTTGATTTAAAGTATAAAATACAATAAGAAGATTTAACGAAATAATCTTCCTTGATTGACTGACGCAATCAAAACATACACGGTCTTCGTACATCACAGTTAATTTAAAGAGGCCTTCTAATATTAACAGCTAATTTAATGCAGCCTTCCAACATGTAAAGGTTCTCCACCCCTGCTTTAGACATATATTTCATCTTTTAACCATTTAGACATTTATTTCAGCTTCAACCATTTAAATATTTATTTCAGCTTTTAACCTATTAGACATTTAATTTAGCTTTTAAATATTTCGATATTTATTTTAGCTATTTAGTTAATTATTATTATTTAAATATAAAGTTATTCTTTAGTTATTTTGCTATTATTTATCAATGCATTTATTTCAGCTAATCAGCTATTTATTTGGCCGTTCAGTTATTTATTTTAGCTATTTAGCTGTTATTTAACTATTCACTTTATCTATTCGGCCATTATTTGGTAATTTAATTATTATTAGCGTTTGGTTTTATTGAATTGTCTTCTAGAATATATATTATTATTAATTTATTGAATATCTATTTTGTTTTTGAATAAACAAGAATATATCTCTATATTCTTGTATTATTGAATAATCTTGCACTAAACATTGCGACAGAATTTTTGAATTATTAAAAAAAATACTATATTGATAAAAGGCACAGCAAAATTTAACTTAGCTCCACGTCTCTTGCGTAATGCATTAAACAATTATCGTGAAACAAACCTTTACAAATATTTAAAAAAACTGTTACTCTTTTTATAAAAAAAATGACTTCTTTTGGTTTAAAAAAAAAAAAAATAGTTACCGAAGTGCTGTAGATATTTGCTTCCAATCATATTAATTTGTTACGTTTTACATTTTCCACTTTTACTTTGATTTTTTATTTTTTATTTTGTGTATTATATATTGTTTACTTTTATCTATCTGTTATCTATTATCTTTTGTTTATCTTCGTGGTTTTGTATTAGTTTTCCTACCTGTTCTTAATTTCCTTTTTTAAATTTTATTTCAGCGTTTATTTTTGTGCTTGTTTGGATGAAATTTAAAGAAAGTTAGCTTCTACTATCTAAATTATAGTTACTTTACTAGTTAATTATCTAATTACTAGTTACTTTACTAGTTAATTATCCTAATTAGTTACTTTACCAGTTAATTATCTAATTACTAGTTACTTTTGCTAGTTATCTAAGTGCTACCCACCCACAGCCATGCACAGCCCCCCACCCCATAGTTTCCAGCTTTCAAATATTTTCCGCTAACAGATGGCGCTGTCGACAGACAACCCAACATGTCACGAAACGACAACACTGCGTGTTCACTTGAAGTTCAATGCAGTCGACGCCTAAGAAAGGACAACAGCATGTGTTTGAAACGCGTTAATACACACTGTCCATGTTCGAAAACAATACTCCACAACGCTGGTACAAACCTTCAATTTATGAGAATGTCGAATCCTTTAGTTTTTAATCAGCTTTAAAATAACTACATACGTCGCTAACGACCTAGATACCGATAGGCCACACAACAATGGTGGATAAAGAAATTTTTCAAGTGGGGGCGATTTGTTTCCGATTCCTAGTTTTAGTCAAGTGCCCAGTACATTTCATTTTCCACGACATAATCCCGGCTGCGGTGGGGGGGGGGCTATCGCCCCATCGATCCCCCTTGGATCCACCATTGCCACGCAATATCCGATCACGCCGAGTGTAATCGAACTTCAGGAAGAATCAGTAGCTTAACAATTCAAAAATTATGGAGAGGGGGACTCAAGTGTCTTGAAAGAAGATTATGTGATGCGGCTTTAGAGAAAATAATGCGTTTTGATATCCATTGGGGGCTTGAGCCCCCTGAGCCCCCCTTTACCACACCACTGAGACGAGCGTACAATCCTGACCGGTATAACTACGTGTCAATTTCAATTCGTTACCTTTTGGCAAGTGACAGGTGGACAGAAATTAATCAAAATTCCCCTCGTGTTCGTCGGTTGAGCAAATGAGAAAAAATAGCAGAATAATACAAAAAAAGAGGACTGACGAAATGTAGATGTCGCACGCAATCAACTATGACTAAAGAAACCGGCAGTTTTCGTAGCTTTCCACTGCCTATGAATTATTTATTGAACACTGTATTTTGGTCAGTGGCAAGGAACATATTAAAATAAAATATTAGCGGACCACGGTTAGAAAAACAACGGGTCAGCACGAACAGGGACCTCATCTTATCATCAAGTCGAAAGAAAATGTCATTTAAGCGAGTAACGTAATATAGTGACGGTAACAAAAGGAAATAAATCACGACAAAAGATTCCTAATATACTAGATTCGCCAGGTATTCGAAATGGAGCGCTAGATCGTTCTCCATGACATACATCATACATATTTTAGGTTTAATGGAATATCAACATCGTGGATATGTTAATGAAAACGGAGAAAGCTTTGGAAATGTCACAATAAAACAGTAGATGAAAACGTGAGGGCAAATTTTATAATAATAATAATAATCGAAGTCGACAAGTTATGGAACAAAAAAGCAGTTGTCGTCCCAATAGCAATAGGAGCAACCCCACCAAATTTCGAAAAGCATCTTAATACAATAGGAATTGAAAAAATGGTAATGTACCAACCCCAAAAGGCCGCTTTGCTTGGAACCGACCACGTCCTAAAAAAATACATTTGATATCCCAGACCCATGAGAGGGGTCCGACATTAAAGAATCTACCCAGTAGTCAAATTCAAGATAGACTGTGCAAACGCAGTATAATAATAATACACCTTCATTTATTCTTCTCTGGTGCAGTCATATAAATATTGCACTGTATTATTTATATTATATTGTTTGCACTGTATTATTTACATTATATTGTTTGCACTGCAATATTTCCGTAATCATATTGTTTGAAACGTGCCGATTACATTATACTTGTTTGCACTGTATTATTTACATTATATTGTTTGAAGAAGGATACTTACATTATATTGTTTGCACTGTATTATCGCATTATATTGTTTGCACTGTATTATTTATATTATATTGTTTGCACTGTATTATTTACATTATATTGTTTGCACTGTATTATTTATACTATATTGTTTGCATTGTATGATTTACATTATAGTGTTTGACCTATTTCGTATTGTTATTTTATACGTATAAAGTTATATTTTATATCATCATATGTCAGTTTTATAAAGGAAGGAAGGAAGAAAGGCAGGCAGGCAGACAGACAGACACAAACATGACTGCACCAGGAAACGACCCAAGAAATTATCATTAGATAATAAAACTTTTAAATTGAATACGATCGTAAACGTAAGATTTTCAAAATTATTGGGATGAAAGAAAGCACACATGTTACACTCGTATGCATATATGTCGAAATATACGAAAAATTGTAATTTATTTTAAATATTGATTAGTTATATATAATATGTATAATGTTAAATGTTGGTTCGTATATAATATGGGTAGTAATATATACGTGTATGTAATTGTATTATATATATATGTGTGTACAGGGTGTTCGTAAAATGTTTTGACAAAGTAATATGAGTGATAGTACTCATCAACGCGAACAATATTTACTATGGAATATGGGGTTGCGCATTCAGCTCATAGTACCGGAAAAGTCCAAGTTCGAAAAAGTCCAGCATGCACAAATATTTACAGTCAGTGCATGAGAACCACAAAACACGATTCCTTGATCGTCTACTTAGCTGATCAGCTGACCCGATTTGTATCTTGTGCATTTCATGCACTGCTAATAAATACTTGTGCATGTTGGAAGTGTTTCGAAGTTTTCTGCCACTCTGAGTGGAATGCGACCCTAGCTCCCATAGTAAATATTGTCCTTCTTGATGGGTACCATCACCCTTCTCATTTTTTCAAAATGCTTTACGAACACCCTGTATATATATGTGTTTAATGCATATATTTAATGCATACAGCATATTTCCTAAAAATCAAAGATATCTTTGGATGATGATATGATTATTATGATAGGACTTTAGGATATCCTGGAAATAATGTAATACTTCGGGATATCCTGGAAATAATGTAATACTTCAGGATATCCTGGAAATAATGTAATACCTTAGGTTATCCTTGGTATGACGTAACTATTAATACCTTAATGTGTATATATATCTTTTAAGTACATTCTATGAGTTTTGTTTTGCTTTTTGATCATAAACACAAACGTGGCGTTATCAAAATGACTGGAGTTTGTGTGAGGAAAGCATAGATATGTATATTATGAACATATATATTACAACACATGTTAAATTGCAAGTATTTTATTTATTTGTTATTAGTTTTACTGCGCCAGGAGAGCAAAGGTCATGCTGCGCCGGGACCTACAGCTTTCTGAGAAACCGAAACTTCTTATGACCCAGGGAATCGACCCTCGGACTACAGTGGGCAGTGGATCGGAAAATTTTTTTTCACCTTCGGGACTCGAACCCGGAATAACTGTGGGCTAGTTGAACGCGTTACCACGGCAGAGTCACAATTTATTTTAAATACTGGTTAATTATTGGACCTGGCGTACGCAGAGGGTATTGATGGCGGTTGTAGCCCTCATTGCAATAAAATGTTGTATATTTAACATAGGAATATATGAGTTGTAGCTCTGTAACCCCCCCTTATGAACTTCCTGCATACGCCTATGATTATTGTGACACTTGAGCAGTACGGGCACACACAACCACATGTCTTTATTCATTGTCTCCATTAAAAAATCAATGCCTTTTGGGAGAATAAATGAAAACACTGAAGTATGAAAGGGACTGTGAATATGTTTCCGTAATTCCGATAAGAGGGGAAACTGATAAGCTGCAATATTTCTAGAAATAAAGGTGATCTAAAAGAATGTTGCGCGAAATTTTAGCAACGGTCCCCGAATCGGAAGCCGTCTTTTCTTATAGTTCTGTCGCCTCCTAAAGCGCGAGCAAAAGCCGCGAAATCGGGTCTCAGCGTGGGGCGTAACTGGCGAGGATAGATTTCTGAAGGTGTCAGGGCCGGTATTTTTTTGAAAAAAGGTGTTTGGTCAGGGTCAAAGCCCCTGCGGGGGTCAAAACGAGAGAAATACAGCATTTGACAGCTCAATTTAGAGGTGCTATGCAGGGGGCGTTGTAGTGCCTTCTCTGCGCAGGCACGTCCGTTCCCGGCTGTCCCACTGTTAGTTAACACAGAGCAGTCCATGATATTTCTTTTTTTCTCTCTTCTTCTTCCTTTTCTTCCTTTTGTTGATAATCCAATCTATTTTCTAGGAAAATGGCGAGTCAGGGTGTAAATAAACGTAGCCGCCATTTGACCAAAGGGGCCTGAAAACACGAATTCGATATTTATTAGTTTTTAAATCACGACGCTATTACATTGGCGCATTTTTGGCTCTCTCTCCAACTGCGCTTTACAGATTTTTCTAGAACTAAAGCGACTTAAACCCTCATGTAGCAGAGGCTTTTGTGTGCATGCGCAGGGCAGGGACTAACTGGGCAGCTGCGCCCTTATGGGTTATATGACTCGGGCCCCTTCCGATAATCCAAGGTATGTGCTTTTTGAGAGAACCCAGTCCATCCCTGGGGCAGGGGTGTATCTAACTATGTATATCGACTTAATTCTATTTACTCTGATTTGTTTAAAGGTACTGGGATTATTTCTGGCGTCCTATTCGTCAACAAGAATTGGTCAATTTCTCGATCTAGCTAAGAGTGTTTTGAGGTTATGGTCGCAAGATTTGGTTTCAAGTTTTCTCGAACACATATTCTGTTATTGTAGTTGTACCCATTTAATCTGGTCACGGATAATCGAATACTCCACTTATAAGATCTACTGAAACCAAAAGAGTGTCCATGGGAACAAAGTTAAATTTCCCCGCTATAACGAATAATCTCTGCGAGACGCCCTCGGATAATCGAATAAAGTAATCTTGGCATGACAATCAGTGTTCAAACATAAGAAAATAATATGCAGAAGCTTTGTCTTTGAAAAGTCCCCTCCCGCCCATAGACGTACGCAGAAAGTTCGTAAGGAGGTTATAGGCTCAACAGAGGGAAGTTATGGAGATACAGCTCATATATTCCTATGTTAAATATACAAAATTTCATTGCAATGTGGGGTTACAATCCCCATCAACAACCCCTGCTTTCGCCAGTGTTCCTGCTCCTAGTTGAAAGATTTTCAAGACTCCCTAATTTGTGTGCACGATCTTATACTATAGTGGAATACAAAAGCTTGACGTTACGTCCGTATTATCCCTGTTTTATTTCTTGGAATTAGGATGGGGAGCCATTTCACTTCTGACTATTGGGTGTGACCTCAATCATCGGTTGCCAGTCACTCCATTTTTGCGTTGTGGAAAGCTTTCTTTTCGGATTAACATTGGATTTACGCGATAAACTAAAAGTTTTAAAGACAATTAAAAATGAAGTAACGCAATTAAAATATTGCGAAAAATAATTTTAAAATTCTGCAAAGGTAAGGCCATAAGTGTATGCTAATCTAGTATGGTGTATGCTATCCACGGTCGCAACTGAACCGGTGGATTCTACTGAAACAATTTCGGGGATTTCAAGTGATTTAAAAATGTCGCTAAATAGCGAGAGCCTGTCGTCTGTTGATATTAAATAATTTTGAGAATTTTTAAAATGACGCATTGTAGCCATTTGTGGAAACCTTAAGTGCAGTGAATCTAAAATATTAAATTCACTATAGTGCCCGAACAATTAATATTAAGCAAAAAAGGCAACGAACAAAAATTATTTTGATGTCCTTCAGCTGTTGTACACATTTGGCAGTTCGCAATTCTTTTCCAGTGTGGTAAAAAGGGCAGTCTTTTGATTATTATTTTCATTACGAGGTAACAATACAGACCAGGAAAAGAAAGTGGAATTCCGGATTTTTTTTTATCTCTGCTCTGTTTTATCATTAGGTCAATTACGTAATTCATGCATCAATTTCTTTTATTGCCGTAGCGCCTACGTAGCAACGGCATGGACGTCAACAGTAGTTACGTTCTACAGCCAAGTTGGCTCATTTGGCGACATGGAGATTTCGCCAAATATGGCTTATTTGGCGTCCTTTACCACCCCTTTCAGTTTGTTCCATTAATTATAAATCTATTTGTACCTATAGCTGTGTATTTGTTTCCCTGGATAATCGAATAATATTGGTTGGAACCGTCAATATTTGGTTAAAGCAGGGCCGACTGTATCATTATTTTGTTTTTAAAATTTTCCCCCCAAAAAAAGGTATTACTGTGTATAAATTGTTATATTAATTTCATTTAGCTAATTAGATATATTTGGTATTAATTCATTTCAGTTACTTTGACATTAATCTGTTTGGTTCGTTAAAATTAATAGTATTTCAAATTAGTCAATTCTTGATTCATTAGCATCCGGGCACACACGCTTCTTGCTTCAACAATTTCCTTTATACACTATCCACAGCTTGCACCGATTGGCAATCGGGAACCCTACGTAGCGGAAGAGGAAAGGTTATCACTATTTGTTGTCTATATGGATCCTGTAGCTGTTCCCGTAATATGAACTATGACTGTAACAAACTTACAAAAATTGACTGATTAATATTATTTGTAAAATATGTATTTCTAGCATCAATCTGCCATATCTGGCTACATGTAGCATAAATCTGACACGTCTAGCAATATTTAGCATATCTAGCCACATTTAGCTTAAGTCTGCCACATCTAGCTATAAATCTGCTAATCATAAAAATATTGGATTTTGTGGTTTGATATGAAGGCCCTTAGACATATGTGATAAATGGCGAGTGCAGAGATCCAATACTATTAAAATGCATACTATTAAAATCATTAAGTGTCAATCATTAAGTATCAATCATTAAGTATTAATCATTAAGTATCAATCCATACTGTTAAAATGCATAGCACAGTGATATGTCGATAAAATACAAATTTATTGATGTTAGAAGAGGACTTCCAATTTTCTTGAATTTTTTGAATAGAAAAAACTTTTCTGTTTACATTAAGGTTCGAATTGTGAGTTCAACTTTTGTGGGAGGATAGTGCTATGCTCACACACAACTTCTACTCATAAAAGTTTAACTTATATGCCAAACATTAATACAAGCAGAAAAATTTCCCTTCTGTAAAATTAAAGTTCTTTTTTAACGTCGAGTGATTCATACATGATGCCGATTCTAGTCTTCTTCTCCCTCTTTCGTCATCCGCTTACCCATCCATCTTGCTTGTTTGTGCATGGCTAAAAGATGGCTGCCATGGCAAACAGTTTTCAGAGCGACCCCTGTAATCGGGGTCACTAAACCTCAAAATACGGATTCGTAAAAAAAAAACATGATTGCTCTGTACCACACGGGATTCAAATAAAAAGTTTCAGAGTCATCACATGCACTCAGTAAGTATTAGTCCCATCGGCGGAACAGTTCTGAGAAGCGGGTGATCAACGAAAGAAAGCGCTGTCTGTATCTTTCTGAATCTAATCATTAAATTCTTAGCTTTGAGTAACCAATCACCTGCTGAGAATCAAACAACTTTTTACTATAAAGGCCTTCTTATTTTTAATATATGTTCCATTCAGAAGCAGTTTATAAGTAAGGTGAAAAAAATTTTGGATCTGTCCCTCGTATCCCCATAAATAACAATTCGCCTAAAATTAGCGTACATTTCAATTACCGATTACCAAAATTGATCTATTCCAAAAGCTACATTTCTCAAACTGTCCACAATTCTTTTCTATTTTGCACCAAGCCTGTTACAAAGAATTCGACGGCTGAAATATGCAATGAGTTCTGCAGGTATGTCTGTATTACTAAGGATAATATCAAGATTTGATGGGCATGTGGAAGGATGGCGCGTGTGATAGTTCTCTTAAGAAGACGGTTATATCCTCCTTGCCATTTACCGATCACAGGTCGTGACTTTTTCATGATGATCACGCGTCTGACCTCTGACACTTTCATGCACCCCTCTTTTCGATGGAGGGGGCACAAAAAGGCGTCATATATGCACACCACACGGGTCCATGCCAATCGTGCACCATCAGGATATTGCCTTGAATCAGCAGGTTAAACAGCTGTCACAATCTGCACCTCGCTAACACTTTAACCAATAGAGGGGGGGGGGGGGGCGCTAACTGGTTTGCGCCCCTCGCATGTTCATTTAACCTCAAATAGTCTTATAGAAGCGAAAGTAGCTTGTTATTAAGCCTTAAAACAAACTCGACATGAACTCCAAGTGTATCTCTTATAAAACCCTGATAGACAGACATTACACTCCTTCTCTCACCATTACAACGCGACAATGGATGACTTCCTTATTTTAATATCATGCATGGTTGTAAAGTCCTTTTGCCCTTACCATTTGCGTTTGAGAGGACGTTACCACCTCACTACTTGTAACTTTAATTCGAATATTTTCCCTCTTTCTAAAATAAAAATCTATGTGCATAATATTTAGCTACGTAGCGCAATATTTTTATACTGTTGCCATTATGTTCCACTGATGTCTTGTATATTAATGTATAAATACGCAAAAGAAATCTATTAGCGACGGACTTAATTTGCCCAAATCTGATACCAGGAATGTGCTTCTTTTACTTCTTAAATTCAAAGTAAATGCAAAACAGTTGCTAGAGAAGCCAGGGAAGTAATGTTTAAATAATTTTTAATGTTACGTGAATGCTTGGCAGTGAGCTGACGTCATTATATTTATAAATTGCAATAGCGATACAAATTAAAGCAGTGCGTATATGTTTTACGTTCAAAAACCACATAACGCGTCGTCTGGGACAGGACTGACTATTAACATGACTTCCGATATACTGTAATACATTTACACACAACCAATCTTGCTGGAAATCGAACCCACTTCGCTGTGTTTGTTCGAAGACGGTACTTGGTGAATCACACAAGCACCTTAATGAAATGACTGCCTGCCTGCCTGCCTGCCTGCCTGCCTGCCCGCCTGCCTGCCCTTTTAATTAATAGTAAGGTATAGGTACGGTGAAGCTCACTGTTCCAGGAGAAAAGACGGTGAGTATGTACATTGTATATTATATCTGTATATATGATACAATGTGTTATATTTGGGAAAAAACGAAAGTGATGATGTGTTTTGTAAATGCTCAACTTACTGTATACGTTTTTAAAAGCAATCAGTGTACTTGCATTTTAATTTTAAGTACAAGTGTAATTCTAGATTTTAAAATATAAGGTCGCGAGCATATATTCTTAAAACTGCATACATATTAATACATTTTTGAACATATATAATTATGCAGTATATTAAATACATATTGCTATAGTTAAAGAAGGCGTACGTGCATGCTAAATTTTGGTAGCATGAGAATATCATAGAACAATAAGGGGTGTTTAAATTCAAAAGTTCTAAGGGGTTCCAGTAGCTCTAAATGGTTCACACAAATCGGCATTGAAAAGAAAAAGTGTCTTGGTATTCAACAAGAGTGGCAACATGTATCCCGCCCCCTTTTCTATCTCACCTGAGATGGACTGGTAAAAGCAAGGAAATATTGCATCCCCCCAGATTTTCACTTCAATTTTGATAAAACTAAGTTTCATTTGTTAAATTGCGGTAATAAAACTGGATGACGGATGTTTAGGCCGTGTATTCATCATGGCCTTTTCTGCCACTAATGGTAGCAGAGCTTCAAAACATGACTCAAGAACTAGCATTGAAGAGTAGAACACTTCGTAGTCACGTTTCTTTAATGGGTTCCAAATAAACGATCCTTTTTGTTCAGCTGTCTACATAATCGATGCTTAATTATGCGAAAATATGAAGGAAACTGCGCCCAATTTCCCAGGATTGTGCACACCATCTTCCCATATTACTCATAATACTTGTCGTTTAAGAGTCCTTGATTTATTTACTGCGGTGCTGACATCGTGTCTGCTATAGACATGTAATATGGATGGATCACTTACCTGTACCCTAGATTCAACAAGGTCCAGCCTCATTGCCAGAGCTTCCCTCATGAAGACGTCAGGGTAATGGGATGCCTCGAAGGCTTTCTCCAATTCCTCTAACTGCCATCCATTGAAGTTTGTTCTTGTTCTTCGTCTTTTGCTGCCCCCTTGACTGCCCCCGCTCGTGGAACCTGCGTCATTTTCACAATCAGAATCACCACCAATGCCTGTAAGAAAATAAAATTGAAAATACGTTAATTTTACGAAACATCTAAGCAAGTTGCATGATCGCAACGGAAGTATAAGCGATAGTGTAAACACAAAAATGGTAAATAAATTATTTTCGTTTTTCAGATCCTGAGATAATCATTTGTTTTTTGCAATAAAAAAGAGACATATTTTAATTATTTTTTATGTTACTTCAAAATGTACTGCAAATTGTTATATTCCTTATAGTTGAAATACATCTCCAACAACTATTATTGCTATAACTAATTAACTACTTTAATTTCACTGACCAGCAAATTTTGATGCAATTTACAGACTTGACTTTCCTGCAAATAATGGTAATTAGTATAAAATGGGTTAATACCATTGATAGCTTTTAAAACTGATTCTGAAGGCTGTGGTCCATTTACATTCTTATGACCGAAATCGACATCAGAATTTCCATTTACCTGTTGCACATTAATCAAACATTTTCTTTGGAAGTCCTATTTCATCACAAACAACGTTTCGTGAACTAAAAGGAATTGATTTGCTTTGGAAATACAGAGGAGAAAGTGTGGTTTGCGTAAATGCCTTTTTTTTAAAGAACGCAAGCGTAAATTAATGGATCGCAAAGAAATCTTTCAGTGGATGTGGAGTTAATGAAGCTGAACAAGTTCTTGCAACCGGCTGTTTCAGAAACTTCAACCGTTCCTGTTACAGGAATCACTTTCCTGATCATTTCTTCTAATAAATCATGTAGTGGTAGAAACTCTGTCACGCACAATATTCATTTCCACATTTCTTATTCGTGGTATTTAAGTTCTCAAATGGTTGTTCTTGCAAGCAGTTGGCTGATTAGTAAGTGATTCCTGTGAAACATTCCTCCTTGCAGAGCTCTTCTATTTAAGACATGAAAATTAAGGTAAAGGCCAGTTGTATGAACTGTCTGTTGCAATGTTCCTTCAAACTTCTTCGTTTATCGAGAAAATGTACCAGAAACGTTTGTTAGTGAGAATGTCAAGAATAATTGTGCTTTCTCGAGAATGAAAAGCAATTGAAGAGAACCTTTGAAACAATTATCCTTTAATGTAAGAACCTTTTCAATTCAAAGGAACTCTTCGAGTTCTGCCAGCTTTTCTTTCAGCTGATTTCTTGTATCTATGATCCCTGAAAACTGGGATCTTCGGGAACCTAAGGCGGGGCGAACCACACAAACACTGAAAAAATAAACTCATGTATTTTATTAAAACTATTTTAACTTGTGTATTTTATTAAACATTTACATGCATATTTTATTTAAGTTTGACCACCTTATTAGTTGAAAATAGGCAAGACATTGTATCTATGTGCTTTGAATGATCCATAGTTATAGAGCTGCATATATATACATTAGTCCTATAGTTCGTAAATTTTATTAAAACATTTTCCTCCAGAATTACTTACAAAGCTATACGTATGCCTATGTACATAGAAAAGAAAATATTGTCTTCTGTTACCTTTGCACTTTCATTCAAGTTGAAGATTCTGGAAAGTGAGGGGATCAGACGAACTCTTTGATCGTAATAATCTAATTTCAAAGAAAATATTAATTTGTTTTTTAAGCTTGGCCTTATTTGATTGTCCGTCCTCAATTCTGATATGGTTTCTTAGTGGACTGAAAAAGACGAGTAATACAATTATTGGGATAAAGCATTAAGTTAAATACGCGATTCTCTAACAATGGAAGGGGGAATAATTATAGTGATTGTGGTATACATCAAATCGAACGCTTTCAAATAATCTTATAAAAAGATCCATATTCGATATCTGTAATGATGTAATTTATCGCAAGAAAACGAAGTGAGGCGAAATCACTTTCATCGTGTTTTGTTGTATCGTGTAACGAGGCAAACCCGAAATAGAAATTTTCTTTCACGTGAAAGTTTTTTTTTTTTCCAAGGTTTTAAATCTTCCTGAGCGAAAGTGACCATAGTCACTTTCTTTCTCGGGCTGCTGAACACGTTATTTAATTCGGCCGCAGAACCATTTACTTGGCACCTTTCTTAAGTAACCAGGGGAATTTTATTCCGGGACATCTGACCGCTCCCGGATCTTTCTTCTGACCGGAATTCTAGATCATTTGACAGACAGTCATAAAAAACGGAACGTTTCTCCTGGAATTGGCCCTCCTTTTTTCTTGCTTCACTTTCTGTCCTGGAGGATGGGAATCTATATCGGGAGCAATCAAATCCGGACAATCAGAAGTCCGAGTCGGATTTCGTTTTCCCAGAGTCGATTTGTCGTTGATTACTTCTTTGCACCGGATCACCATTCGGACCGGATAGAAAGGAAAGAGAACGAAACTATTTTATCCGGCTAAGGAAAAGAATATACGACACCAAAGACAAATAAAACAACAGTCGTAAATCGAAGCCGGAATAGATATTTCCAGATTGTTGTCATTTTTATTTGATTTGACATTTTTTGTAATAAGATAGAATAAATATTTTTATCGATAACTTTTTTATATTGATGGTGGTGTTGATTTCAACGAGTTTTAAAACTTACAGTGAAAATGAAATTCAATAGAGGAAAAGTTTTGTGTATGCCATCGTGTTTAGTGCCACTATTCGGCTGTGGTGTTGATGAGTTTTTAAAATATTTTTTGGACAATGTGGTTAAATTGATTTTAGACGACACACCCACGTTTTTACCTATCTTCAACAAGTCATTTCGAAAGTAAAATATTTATACATTTTCACAAGTTCATCTACCCAGAGTTGTCAAAAATCAGTTGTCACAGAAATTAATAATGACAATTGTCGTACATGTGAGGCATCGCCTTGCTTTGGCTTTAAAACCAATCATCTCCCCATTCCCCTCCTTAACTGAGCTTTTCACGTATTTTTTAATGGAATTGAAAACGTTCTTCAAATTTAGAAACAATATTTTGATGGACGACAGCCTTAATGAATTTGTTTTACTATTACGATAGGAGACTAGCTTGCAAACTAAGGCCGGTGACTCCCCTAACATGACCTTTGAACCACCAAAAATTTTTTTACCCAAATACCATACTCTTATATAATTTTAACTGGCCTTATGTACTCTCAGCGTTGCTAGTCCACTCATCTTTACACAACCTGATAACATTATTTTCAAATTATAAACAAATTATATATAATATATTAATAATATAAATAATATATATATATATATATATGTGTGTGTGTGTATATTTGTGTGTATATATATATATGTGTGTATATGTATGGGTATGTATATGTATATATGTAAGGGTTGCATGTTTATGCATATGAGCATATATATGTCTTTATTCTGATTGCACACTTCTGGGTCTATTATGAGTGCAAAGAAACAATTTGTTTATTTTGAATATACGGATTTATTTAAACTTAAACTTATATATTTTTACTAGTTAATAATTAAGTGTTTATCTTGAGTGTGATCACACTCAAGACGTAGTCACACGAGCTCGAAAAAGAATTTTGGGTCTTCGATCAAACAATTACTCAAATATCAACTCTCGCACCATTCACAAAGACATCATAGAGCTCAAAAAATCTTTTATCATCACCAGTGTTGATAAAGCTAAAGGAAACTATGCTATCGTATGCAAAAAATTCTACCATGAACTAATTCTAAACGAACTTAACAACTCCTCTACTTATAAGTTATGTAAAGACAACTCATCCACCATAATGAAGCGCAACATTGCATTTAATAAACTACTAAAAGCACCGCATCATAATACAGTTTTTCCATATGTGTTTGCCACCGTCAAATTCCACAAAAATCCCACTAAATTCCGTTTCGTTACTTCATGCGTTAACTGCTATAACCATAACGCCAATAGCACCTTCTTTCAACTACTAAGAAAGATATTACAAGAAATCCATAAGAATAAAGAAAACACCATTTTTATCAAGAACAATACACCTGTCATCAACTATATTAACAACAACAATATTTCTGCAATCAACACATACGATTTTGAAAACCTTTTCACCAGTATTCCCTTGGAAAAGTTAAAATACGTCCTCAACGAATATTATAATAATTTCTCACACCACCTGAACATTGATGAAAATCATTGGAACAACATTGTAAACTTCTGCATTTTCAATAACTACATTTCTGATGGCAAGCACATCTACAAACAAATATGCGGTATTCCACAAGGAAGTAACTTCTCTTCTATTTTAGCGGATTTATTCCTACACCATTATGAAAAAAATAATAGTGTTGTTTTGTGTAATGTATTTAGATACATAGATGACATCATAACTTTCGATAACCACAGTTTCAGTGCTAAACACCTTGATACATATCCCGAAGAGCTTATACCGAAAAAGACGTCAGAGGACAGCACCAAAGCAAACTTCAAACTTCCTCGATTTGAATATTACCATTATTAAAGACCACGTCAATTGCACCATATTTGATAAACGTAGTTGTTTTAATTTCAAGGTGAACTTCCTCACTAAATGGAACAGCAATATCTCTATAGGTGTTCAACGAAATATTTTGATTACACATTGTGTTCGCATTTCCAAAATATGTAACAATATTAACGATACTACCAACAGTCTCATATGTTTCTTTACTTCATTAAAAAACAACAATTTTCCCATAAATTTCTGCTTACGCTACCTTAAAGTTATCCTCGCTAACCTTACCTTAATTACTACATTATTACCTCAGTTGCTATTTTCTGATATTAACCTTTCTTTCTTTGCCTGATTGCCTAACTATCTGTGTCCGTCCGTCGTTCTGCCTACTTGAACTAAACCTACCTAAAACCTAAATAAGCCTACCTGTCCTAACTAACAAGAACTAACTAAAATTATAAGGAAAAAGAAAGCAACCGATTTAGCAAATCGAACGACGATTTTGGAAAATGAAAAAAATTGTACAAAATAACCTAACATTATTTTATGTTTAAAATAGTTTTGATTGGCTGATATCCGGTCGTCCAGAAAGATCCGCTATCTCCTTTTCCTTCGATCTTGCGCCCCTAGCGAATCGTCGGTTAAACGCCATAAATATATAAGTATTGTGTCGGAAACAGAGAATTCTTTTTTAATATTGATTGTCCGCTGTTTGGCACAGAAAAGTATTTGCCCAAGTTAGACAGCAGCACTTTTCTGTCAATTCTAAAATTGCTTTCCTAATTTACTTTTGCGAACGGACAATTGAGCATCTCGTGTTTGCGCATCAATTTCTGATGATGCACTTTTCATCGAAGCTCAGTTAAACCTTTTCCGTTTTCGTACATTTCGGGAAAAAGACACGATTCGTCTATTCACTGTGGTCAAGCGGTTGGAAAATCACAACATATTTAATTCCTGTAATTTGAATAAATAGATACAAATTCGCTCTAAGATCTATAAATCCACAGAGTTTATCTATATGGTCCAGTGCTTTCCCAACATCGTTACAGGTTTTTCCGTTTTCCAGTTGCGGTTATTATCGTTAGTTTAACCGCATGTAAACAAGGTAAAATAAATCGTGGGATAAATATTGGAGGTAAACAACTCGCATCAGATGATTATGTTACATATTACATCGTGACTGAGGGCTCAATAAGTAAGAAAAAAAATGATTGTAATTGCCCTGATTGTAACACAATCAGGGCCGGACTATCGCATGGACAAACAAGACAAATATCTAGGGCCCGCTTTTTTTTAGGAGCCAGGCGCAGTGAGGACTCAACATTACATCAAAATCGTTGCCAATCAGATCTTATTACTAAAGCAATAATTTCAAAGTGGCGCGAATTTACGTGGCATTTTTCGCGAATTTTAGATTCTCTTGTACGTACGTTGCATGCAAATATGTTACAGTTACCGATTTTATTTTCAAAGTTTAAAATTTAAATTTCAGAACGGATTTAGCGAACGATCGGATATAGCGATTATTTTCGATGGCCCCAATACCTTCATTATATGCACGTCCTACTGTAACTGTATAATATAAGCTTAATTTATACTACGAAGGTCCCGGAAATAGTTTTGTCTAGAGCTTCATGAAGTCTTAATCCGACTTTGCGTATAGTAAATATGAAATTTAACGCTAGTGGGACGAATTAAGAACACAGAAAAGCTAAAGACAATAAGACGCTTCATAAAGGATAATTTTATAGTATATATGTGTATGGGGGTATGCATAACAGCAATACAGTAATTGTAAACAACCCAATGGATTATGGGTTAGTGCATACTTGGAATAACTAGAAGCGATCGTAAAAGAAATACTTTTGGGTGAGAGAACAAACAAGGGTAGGGAACGTTATCCTTAATGTAAAAAAGCCAAAATGACAATGGGATGAGAACACCGGAAGGAGAATTGACCAACGGTGGACAACAGAAATTCTCAACTGGTTACTCAAAGACCACGAAAAAATCACTGGAAAATGCCTTCAAACTAAATGGGTGGAAGAAATAATAAAAGTGTTGGGGTTACAAGTAAGCGAATTGACTAGGTTAGACCAAGTGGAAAGCACCTGGAGAGACCTTTATCCTACAATGGGTAGGTGATGGCTGAACATAACGATGGTCATGACATCAGTATATATTAAGCTCCGTTGAAATTATTCCATTTAATAAAAGCTGGTTGTGTATTGCGAATGTGACAACTTCAATAAAGGTGCAAATGTATCTACTATATTTCAGTTATTGACAATTAAACAGTTTTGTAAAAAATCGACATCATACTTTTGTTTGTTTTTTCCACCATAATGCTGAAACCATTCTTTAAAGGCCGTAAAAAATGAGAAACTGATACAGTTTTGATTTTAAATTGAGCCTAAGACCACGAATGTTATTCATATTCTGAAAAAAATACGTTTTAATAATATTTACGACGTTCAATATTATCTTTAAATGTCAATTCTCCTTGCATGATTCTTTATATCAAGATGTTCGTATCATGGTTTCTTCAAGATATTCATTCAATGCGACAAAAACATGTTAATGGTTAATCATATTCAGGGGCGAACTATGTCTTCTCAAAGGGGGCAAGCCTTGGATTATCGGGAGGGGGGGGAGCGAGTCCTGTATAGCCCATGAAGGCTCATCGGCCCAGGGGCTAGTTAGTCGGCGGCCCAATCCGCCCCTGGTCATATTTAATTTCTTGTTATACGAGCTATATAAATTACCATCATTTTTGCATGCTATATAGTTTGATTGATATGTCTTATTTCTCGAGACTTGTGCATGAAATATATCATAATCTATCTCGCGTAAGCAAGTTGCCACTTTCCAAAACTTTTAAAATTGACTTAGCTACCGTCTACTGCTACCCTAAAAAAAAGTCTCGTCTAGCTACTTCGTAAGCCAAATAATCGATGTACACTTCGGGCCATAGATACATCGATATATATTCGGCGATTAAAAGATCTGGAAATGACACGGCAGGGGGTGAAAGACATTTCCAGGGCCAGGTGTTTGATTGCAGAGGTTACTGCAATTGACGAAAGAAAAGAAAAATTTAATGTGTAGCGCTTCAAATAACAACCTATAATAAGACAGACCCATCCCGAAAGCCGATCACCGAGATTTGACGATACCAACCGCAATGCGGAAGGCTTGGTATTCGCCATTACTGGGCAAGGTAAACCGGTCAATTTGTTTAATATAATTAACTCCGCTCAGATGACCAAAAAGAGCAACGGAAATTACATACCGCAGTTGCCAATTGATTGATAATCCATTCATGAACTGATCAGACGTTTACATTTTCGTTCCTTAATAAAAATGTACATCTCTCTTTAGATTACTTTGTTAACTAGTATTTGAGATAGTAAAACTTAAAAGAATTGGACAAAATCTCTATATTTTGAGTATCCCACCAACCTCCTAAATTTCTCTCTATCATATATATGTACACACACACATATATATTATATACATTAAACTAGGAAATTTATAAATTTGTTCTATGGTTTACATCTTATAAACAAAACCAGGATTCCAAATAATTTTATTTCTTTGTTTAAGTCCAGTTGAAATGAACACGGAATTGTTTTGCAATCTATGTATCCATATTTTTGTGCTTCAAAATAACGGTAATATCAGTTAGTAAAAGTCATAGAATAAATATAAGCGTTAAGAAGAATAAGTAATTAGATAAATAATAATAACGATGTAATAATGCAAATAAATGCAATAATATTATATAATAAAGCTACAATAATGTATGTCATTGTATTAATGCAACAATAATGTAAATAATGCTGATGCGTGTCTCCTTCTTTTTTTCTGATACTGATGATGGAGATTGATACGTTCATTTAAACTCATTAATAATCGTCCATGTATTGATGTACCCTCCAATTAAAATGCTGTTTTTCACCTTTTCTCCTACTGAACGCACGATGAATAATAAATTGATTAAATTTCAAAATGCTGACTGAATCGACAGATTTGATGGATGTCAGCTGTCGACCGAGTTTTAATAATGGATCAAATATAAGAAATTATTTTTGAAAAAAAAAAAAACACTCCCGGCGGCCTCTATTATTAGAAAACATGTCTAACATTCTTCCCGCCCTTAAAAATTCGTAGAAAAATGAATGCTAAAAATAGATCAGTTTCGCGATCTACATTTTTCGTTTCATCATGTTTTGGTCACGTGACGGGTTTAAATCTTTAATCCAAGCACTAATAAAAGCACATAATGGAGCAATTTTAGAACATGCCTAAAGTAATGAGTGTATTACCGTAATGAATATACTAATTACTTCCCTTAATTACCTTACTTATTAAATTTGCATGTTAAGTAGCTCGGTTGGCTAGTTAATCAGTTTATTTGACATATTAATTGACTCTCTTAATACACTCATTAACATACATTTCCCTTATGAGAAATTAAAACAATTATGCCTCGGCTGAATTCGTTCCATGATATATCGAAAGAAATCAATAACTATTCCATTTCTTAAAGATTATGTATTTGGATAGCACACAGCATAAAATATAATAACTGTTAGCACATCGTAATTATTACATCTGGCTCTTGAATAATGATAAGTATGATACAACAGCACGGTGTTAGAACTTTCTGTTTTTCTCTTTTCTTTCTCTCTATACTAACCTATAATTAGAACTTATTTCCAGGCAGCTGGTTACATACGAAGGCTCTAAATGATTTTCTCTTTTGCTTAAATTATTTTATACGTTCACATGGAAGTTCGAACAATCAGCATGGCATATTCAAGAGAAGGTATTATTAGTACTTTTCCCGCATATTTACAGAGCGTAATGCTTACGTTAGCATGCTTATCAGTTGTCTACAACTATCCGATATAACGGTCAAATACATCCAATTTATCTGTTGGTGGTTTCTATGTAGATAGTGATAAATATTAATAACAATATCTACTACATTTATGTCAGCGTTTCCCAACCTTGGGGTCGTGACTCTCAAGTGGGTCACAAACAGGTTTCTGGGGTGGGGGGTCGATATTTTTGATTACAATTATTTTTATAAGGTATTTCATAACAAATATTTCCAACTTCTTTATATTTCAACATGGCTACACATCGCAATATTCTCCTAATGGTTCTAACTTTATAGTATACACTAATATATATAATTGATATAATATATAATTAATATAATATAATTTTATATTTAATGTGTTTCCTTTACTCTCTTAAAAATGCTTTTATTATGCAAATGTTGCGGCGGCGGACATACAAGAGTCGCGGACATTTTGGTTACCATAGAAGGGGGTCGCAGGTTAATTGGCTACCGCAAAAGTAGGTCCCTGCTTGAAACAGTTTGGGAACCACTGATTTATGTAGATACTGGGAAATAAACATGGCTATCGGCTCTACATAGACACCTTTCGGAAATATCCCAATATTTATTAGCTCTACACAGGAAGTGCGGTATATTCATTAAAATTCAAAAATTAAATTCCAAGAAACTGACGGCGATAAATCGAAAATGACAAATCCAAATCAACTCATTTGGACGAAGCTACTCGGCGAACAAGTCACACCCTACCCCTGAAAAACACACCAACTTCATATAAACCAATATTATATCACCTCACCTCATCTGAAAACATGCTCTTCATCTATCTATATATCTCCGATTTTTCCATTGTATCATTAGAAAACTATTTGACCGGGCCATTATGAAAGCAGGAACCTACACCTGACGTAATGGCCATAAGAAAAGCTTCCAGTATTAATATTCTGGTAATCGTTGGATTATTCCGCAAATGGTTTCGCGTTGTTCATCTGAAACTAAAACGTTAATTCATTTCTTTCTGACGCCGGTAATTAGGTCCGGTAATAAATAGGTGGGGAGCTGTCCACACCGCATAATATTGAAACTTGCTGACAGGATAATTTCGCCTTGAAAAATTGCAATGTGGTTTCCAAGTCGTCTGTTTGGGGTGGGTCGGAACATTTGTCGCTTTCTGATTCCAATTCCACTCCTACCTTTCTACTTTTCACGTATTGTACGCTTCGTTTTTTCTCTTTTCTAATTCTGCAGTTTCCATTTCTGTATTTTTCTTTTCTTTTTCGTCTGGAAAAGAGTAATTATGGCCTTTCTTGACGTTTCTAAATTTAGTTGTAGAAACCTGGGTTTATGGGGACAGTTATTGGAAAATGTCACTCGACATAACTGTTCGCAGAGCTTGTGTTACTTAAATCTAATCACAATAAAAACAGGTAATACTCCTTCAATATATCAGCTATCCTTAGCGATTTCCGAAGTTTACAAAATTTTATTTTGTTGACGTACCAGAGTTCCTTTCGCATTTCATATAGAAAACGTGTTCTATAATAAATAAAATACTTTCTATTTCAGAAGTTTTAAATTCATAAGAATAGAAATTCAGCGACGTCAATAAAATTGCAGATAGTTTAAATTGTGGGTAGGAGCTGTGGCCTTAAAACCGCATGCGGCCTTCTAAATCACTAAACTGGGCCTTTTGAATGAATGTAAATTCTTCAGAATAAATATTTTTATTAATGTGTTTCATTCTTTTTTATAATAATTTTAAAATTAATATATTTAAAATGCTAAAACTAAAAGAATATTTACATTACATATTTCCATAATATATATATATATATTATGGAAATATGTAATGTAAATATTCTTTTAGTTTTATATATATATGTGTGTGTGTGTGTGTGTGTGTGTGTGTAGGTTTGAAAACTATTAAAAAATATTTTACAATATGTACTCAGAACAAATTATACAAAAATAGTAATAACATTGTTTTTGAATAGTGTTATCATTAAATATACAAATATCACACCAACATAATAAATTTGTAGTACCAGGTATTTAAATCCCATCTCAATACCATTAACCAAAGCCCAATATGTACCCATTTTAAATGATGCAAATGGAGTTGTTATAAAACACAGCATTTTTAACATTCCATTTAATATATAAATGAAGAATCAATAAATTTAGACAGATCATAGTTGGTCTGAATAAGAAAGAAGAATTGGACCTGCAATGTACAAATCTTGATAGGCGTTATGAGCCAATAATCATGGGTTAAAGAGTGTTTTAAGAATCCAACATTCCCCATTCAATGCAGACATTATACAGGAAGACCTGTTTGTTTATAACCATCCATGTGGCAGAGATTTAAACACATTTTTTGTTTGAAAGAGACAGAAAATAAATAGAAAGTCGTATATACATCTCACAACAAAGTAACAATGTTAAATAACTTACAAGTAGCAATTCAATAAACTCAGTCCAAGTAATAACACATACAAAAAACTACAGATGAATTTGTTCAGTGTCAGAAATTTTTAGACATCCTCCCCTCGTTTAGCCCGCGGTGACTTGACCTACTAGACAAACGAGGACAAGAACAAACGCATTTTATTTTTCTCCATATATAAGATATTATTACCCTCCGCAGGGATAACACAATTGCCAAATATGGTCAACACAAGAAAGCCTCCGGGGCGAGAATTTTGTGAGTTTTCGTGGGGGAATTTATTATACAATAATTTTTGCCACCCACGTTTAATTAGCTCAAACTAGAGCTTTTTTTATATTTGGAGAAAAAGAGACGCCGTCCTCATCCTGGATTCGAACCAGGGTCCCCACGTTTAGCCCGCGGTGTCTTGACCTACTAGACGAATGAGGACAAGAACAAACGCATTTTTCTCCGTATATTAGGATGTAAGATATTATTACCCTTCACAGGGATAACACAATTGCCAAATAATGGTCAACACAGAAAAGCCTCCGGGGCGAGAATTTTGTGAGTTTTCGTGGGGGAATTTATTATACAATAATTTTTGCCACCCACGTATATTTAGCTCAAACTAGAGCTTATGTAATTTTGGAGAAAAAGAGACGCTTTCCCCATCCTGGATTCGAACCAGGGTCCCCGCGTTGAGCCCGCGGTGTCTTGACCTACTAGACGAATGAGGACAAGAACAAATGCATTTTTCTCCGTATGTGAGGATGTAAGATATTATTACCCTTCTATAACTCTGTTTCCACAAAAACTAATGCGGCTGTTGATAGACCATGCATATGTGAAAGATACACTGAATTTGTTGACAGTAATCATCAACATGTCATTACAGGTGATACAATTTTTTTCAGTAATAGTGATTTAAAAAACTTTCGTCAAAAAGAACTAAGTTTAGATTATAAAAATATATGCAAAAAAACACAGAAGAATATCATCAGAGAAATTGATGGTTTTATTTACAATGTGGCGATAAGACATACAATGACAATTAAATTATTTGACATTTGGAGAATAATTGCGTAAGTGAAGTTTCCTCATAGGTTGTCTGGTATAAAAAATGGGATAAATCACATAAAAATTTCAAGAGCATTGCAGAATACAAAAGAGATTTGAAGGATTTTTATAAACGCTTTATGTTATTGAACATAGATAAATATTTTTCGACATTGAAAGATACCTCTGTATCTAGAACTCAAGTTCACATTTTAGATTTACTTATTACTATCAATGAAAATATAGATTTGTCTTTCAAATATGCGATAAAAGAAAACAATTTTTATTTGCTTTTGTTCAGTACTTGCAATATGACACATGTCTCAGAAAACATGTTATAAAAAATTTGATTTTAGGTGAACTCTTCAGACAGAAAGTGCTTTCAAATAGAGTTGAAGCCATTTCTGAAGGCATAAGATCTTTTAAAAAATGTTTGGTTTTAAATGGTTTTCCAATGAACTATATAAATAGAACATTTGCAAATTTCATCGCTAGAAAGAAATCTTAAATGTTTCTTATAAAGAATAATCATTGCAATTAAATACATCTAATCGCAGTTCTCAAATATAGATGGAAGCACCTGTTCATTACTCCTTTTGGATATCTGGTATTGCTTAGTTTATAAGATGTGGAAACACTTTCAAAACTGCCTTCAACTGATCATGTGCTATCTTTTTAGTTACGAGTTTGAATTTAATTTCTACATTACTGCTATTACAAGGTAATTTAACCACTTCCTATTTTATTATTAATAAAATATGCTTGCAAAAACTCGGCTAAAAATGTTTAAAAATGAAAAGTTTCTGACACTGAATAAATTCATCTATATTTTTTTTACATTTGTGGTATTACTTGAACTGAGTTTGTTGAATTACTACTTGTAAGTTATTCAACAGTGTTACTTTGATGTGAGATGTATACAGGACTTTCTAGTTCTTTCTATTTCTTCTCTTTCAAACAAAAAATTTGTTTTAATATCTGACACATGGATGGTTATAAACAAACTGGTCTTTAAAAAATCACGAAAAATAATTATTCCTACAATATTAATATGGATTTGCCATGTCATGGTCAAATTACTATATTATAGGTCGTACATGGCGCCTTTCAAAGCAAAGTATTCATCGATTTTAAAAAGATAAAAAGGCACACAAAATGTAAAATTGAAATATTTAAATTATTGACTATTAAAATTGCACACTGCTAAATTTTAAAATATTGTATTTAATGTTGTATAGTATTGATTTTTGTATGTTTATTGCGCAAGGACAGTAAGGATTATGATGGATTCACTGCTTTAAATAAAACTACACCCCGAACAACGGTGGGTAGAAAAGTGAGCGATAGTCTACTGTGATCTACCGAGCCACTGTAGGAGAGTAGACATAAAACTGCTCGCGGAAACCAACCCCAAGGAACCAATCTCTGGTCTACAACAAGCCATTAATCTTAGTTATCCCTTTTCTTTTATTTCTTCATTTATTTTGCGGCGATAGGAATAGAACCCTAGTTAAAAACAAGTTAGACGAATACGCTGCCGCTGCAAAACGGGAGGCCAAAATTGTACTGTATATAAATATGAAGCACAGAAGAATTCCGTTATTTTTACTGGCTAACAGAAAAGCTAGTATATTCTATTCTTATTGGCTGACAGAAAAGCATATTCTATTCTTATTGGCTAAGAGAAAAGTATATTCCATTTTTGTTGGCTAACAGAGGAGTAAATATTTTATTCTTTTATTGGCTAACAGAGAAAAGTGTCTTTATTTATTGGGAAAGATGAAGAGAAAGAGGGTATTTTATTCGTAGATCATTAATCGATCCATATTGAAAGCGAAATTTAAGGACGCCAAAAATAACATCACTTTTACCTGTTTTGATTCCTTCCATTACAAGCGTACGGGGAAGCCTATTATTTAAGAGCACGTAAACACAAGGGATGATCCAAAGTAATGAGGTATAGGAAATAGCGAACATGCTATTATTGTGCAGCCATTCAGGGCTTTTCTATAAACTACATAAATTTAACAAATTATAGCTAAGTTACCGTAATCAAAATTTAGCTCTTTTTTTTTCTCCTTCTTAAGGCCGGAAATGGCAAAAGTTTACTAAAAAATGTAAATTCCATTACAAAATGCAATTTCCAAACCCGTCACGCAACGCTTAAATCTAACCTAATGGATTTCCACGAAACTTTTTTTTCTCCTTTTATATAAAAACGGCTAAATTTCCATTTTCCCCGAAAATCTTTTCTCTGCCATCAGAAAAGAATTTGTCTTTGCAATGGAAGAAATTCTTGCTTTTTTTACAGCCTTTTTTATTGTTATATTTAATGGATATTTAATTTATCCTAAAAGAGAAAGAGTTTATTGTTCCTTATATTTTCTGTATGTCCTGAAGACTTCAAAACCTCTTATTATATTTCTTCATTCGACATGAAAAATCAAAATTATTTTGCACCCTGACGGTCAAAAAATTGAATTTAAATATCATCATAATTTTCTATAATTATCATAGGGTGTTATAAGTAATTATGAGGGCCGTGGAAGAAATATTCAACCGAGACAAAGGTTCCCGGAGTTTTACAGGTTTTGACCCATTGAAGCCTTTTTAGATTTTTGAACACCCCTTAGACCTTTCCTAGGTTTGGACATCTCCCCTCTATAGTGAAAGAAAAGATAATTATATAATATGATAAGTTTATATTTGTAAAATAAAATTAAAAAATATTAGTAAGAATAAAAAATGCTTGCTGAAATGTCGAAAAAGAAAAAAAATAAATAAAAAACAGATGTAGGTGGCCTAGAAGTTTTCGGAGACAAAAGCTACATCACAATGTTCCGTGCACAGAAGTCGCATACAGAATGGGGGCTTATCTCTTCAGAGGCTTATATCTTCCCTATAAAACATATATTTTTGGTTTCATTTTTTATCAAAATAAATTTTTTCAGGATTTTGTTTTAACGCGTTTTGTACAAAATTGTACATGACAATGAAAATTGTTCTTTGACGTTAAAAATATATTCAAAGCAAAGTTTTACTATGGATCTTGTGTGTATCATGTTTTTATAAAGGAATCATCCTTCATTTACTTTTAGTAAGGAGGGCAGAATTATCTAAAGTTAATAAACATCTAAATTTTTTTTTCCATTTAATCTGATCCATTTACTTATTCACATAAACAATTTTAATTTTTTTTTAGAGATATTCTACGAGTATTGTTTCATATCATTTCTATCGAAAAATGTAAAGTCTTAAGAATTAATTTCATAAAACTTTTTTGTCCATATTGCAGATACTTACTTTTTTATATACTAACAAAATACATGAAAATATGAATGAATTTTAGCTTCCCCTGTGGGCTTTCAAGTATTCTCCTCTAAAAAGCTTGTAGCTATGGCTTTGTACCAAGCACATAGCCAGACGCTTGTTACGGGGGGATGTGTTCAGAATGCTACAGGGGGCTTAAAATTCGCCAATGTATTGATGTAATTTATTAATATATAATATCTAAGTAGGCTATTATATTTAACATCAATGAATAAATTTCTTAACTTAAATTTTGCATTGAAAACTTATAGAGGTATATTAAAATTTGTAATTTCCCTTATCTTTATTATAGAGTACAGGAAGATTCAAACCTCTGCAAAATACGTGATGTATACAAGATCTACCTCAGAAATCTATTTTGAATATATTTTTAACGTAAAGAACAATTTCCATTTTCATGTACAATTTTATACAAAACAAAAAATTTAAAATATAATTATAAAATAATTTATTTTGAAAAACTATTTTCCAGGGGTGGGGGTGGGGCTGACAACGTTTCCAGTGGGGGGGCTCAGCCCCTCTAGCCCCAGGCTGGCTATGGCTCTACCTTGTATATGCATAGCATTCGGTTTTGCTTTCGTTTCACTTGAGTGGGATATATTTTTTTTCTAAGGAGTTAAACCACACATAGCCCCCTCCACTTTCTTTAATATAAAGGAGAGCGAATCAAGACGGATATACACTTTTTCACTAACTGCCCGTCATATATATTATATACCTGACACCGTTGTCTTTAATCAAATACAATCAAAACTATTTTGAAAACGACACACTTCGAAATTAATAATAAGGAAATTGCTATTTTAAGAAAAAACAAGAATTTCTTTGATACTTTCAGGAACTAAATTCTTCTTATATGGCGCACGCGAATTTCTGGTTCGAGTTCAAACTGGTACCTATTGCTTGTTTCATAACAGCCAGAGGAATGAGATTGATTTCAAACTCAGAATGTACTCAAACCAGCAACCGTTGAATGGTCATGGCAATACTTTAATATATATATATTTTATATTACTTTAATATATATATATATATTTAATATAATACTAAGTCACGGGATACAGCCGCATGGCCCTTTTCTCATATGTATGTTCACCGAAAAAGATAGTCACCTTAAGTAATTAACGATGCAGTGAAGAGATTAGCCAATTAAAATTAAGTTTGCTACTCCATAGCTGCAATTCAAATTGGAACTAGGTTTTTGCTTTAACGGTCAGAGTCTTAGAATGGATACTCCAACACAATGGTTCGAGTCCATGCTTAGAGTATGTTCAATTATTTTTCCAGGCTATTATGAATCAAAGACATAAGCCATGTTTCTTATAAATATCTTACAAATATCTCTTTTTCCATATACAGCTCAGTATTAAGTGTGAAATTGAAATGAGAAGGCCATGCAGCTTGAAAAATTAACTGTAGACAGATCAAAGGAATGAATGCCACTGGATATTATATACCTAAGGAAATTATTGGAAATATTAAGTACATTGGATCAAATTGAGAACGAATAACCCAAGTTAACCATGTTAACCCGAATAAACCAAAACGGATCAGTTGGGAGCATACTGAAAAAGGCTTCATTCTTCAGTAGATTGACAATGAAAGAAATGATGATGATGATGGTGGTGATGATGATGATTATATGTATACTTAATGTATTATAATATAGAAATCACTCATCGAATTCGAAAAATAAATGCTGTTGGCATGCCATTAGGCTATATATGAAGCACATTATACACAATATATTTTTCATTTAACTTTCCACGTCTCCAATAATAAAGTATCTTACGTTTTTTCAACATAGGCAATGCAAGTTGATGGTGGAAAAAATCCTTTATGATTTGATAATTACGATAGGTTTGGGGTTTCGATTTAAACTTTAAGTATTTTAACGTAAGTAATGAAGTAGCCACGTCTTATTCCGAACTCGGATAATCGATCCTCGGGTTGTCAGTCAGACCGATATTTTAACTAAGATGTTTAAACCATTTGTGTGTTATGTTCAGCACACGTTTACTGCGGAGTTGCCCTATTGGAAAAGACGCTGGAAGGCGAGAGGAAGGAGGAGATAATGCCAGTCTTCACATCTATACTAAACACGAAAAATCAATATTATCTTAAATTTTTTGTATATCTTGAGTAAACCACGTATACCACTTATTTTGTTTGACCTGGAATGACCTTTTTGCCCTTGGCCATAAAAAAACTAACCAAATAACCTCAACTGTCCGATTTGTGGACCCCTGCTGGATCTGTCCATTTTCTTAGTGGACCCTTATTTTTGGACACTTGATAGTATTATATATATGAGCTTATTCATTACAGTAGTACGTGAGGAATTTTAAAAAAAAATTTCAGAGGACCTTATTTACAAAACTGCTATACAGTGCAAGACGAATTCAATGGTATTATTTTATGATATTTTATTTCACTTTATCATGAACGTCAGTCTTGCAACCACAATCTCGAAGTATTTTGTGTTTGAGGGTAAAATCTCGGAGCATCGATTGGATGATTTGGGACTCCCTTCGACCAATCAGGGAGCTGAGGAAACATTGCGTGTTTTCACGGCCACAAATGGACGCAAAGAAGAACACGAAGAACAAAATCTTCATTGGACCCAGTTTATGAATAATTCAGTCAGGGGAACGGATTGCTTTTGGTGCCGAGCACAGTTTTTTTTCAAGATCTGGAGAACGGGAAGAATAAAAAGGAGGAGGGGGGAGAATAGGAAAATAAAGATCCTGGAGAGAAGGGGGAGAGAAGGGAGAAGGAGGATGAACGGAGATGCGGTGTTCCGTCAACGGGGAGACGGGGAGAAAGGCCAAGCTTAGGGCCGTGCTTAGTCCACGGGAAACACCGCACCGCGCGCTAGGCCTCCGTATTAGATAGGGCTTAGTCTCTACTGCGGGAGGGACTATCTCCTAAGTGTTAAGGAAAAAAGTTAGATGGGATCTTGATGAATGGAAAATTCGGAAACACGACGAGGAAATGGACAATCATCTGCTCAACATATCCCAGTCCATTGGGACTATATTAAAACTGTAAAACATGCATTTTTGTAGGCGAAATTAGTAATTTAATTATTTTAAATGCATTAATTATTTCATTTAGAAAAAAATTTAGCTATTGCTATTAGTAAATGTCTCAAAAATCGTATGTGCTGGTTGATAATAAAAATTTATACAACAATTTATACTATACAGCTGAAATTATATATTATAATAGCTCTATGCACATACACCCCAAGGTGATAGATCATTTAAAAATTTAATTAAGCGTTGGAAATCTAAATTTTATGCTTCGAAATTATTTCACAAAATATAGTGATTAAATGTCAAATGTCATTTATACCTTTCGACAATTATTTACAATTTTCGGCATAAATACTAAGCCTGGAATTTTGCTTTCCTGTGTATATTATTATACGTGTCCTATTTCTAGCATTATAAATGGATGTTTAATTATAAAATATATACAATTTAATGAATAATTTTGCTTTTATTTTATTCAATTGAATTCAACAAATGATTTAATATTCTTTTCCTTTTACCATTTTGCATATCCATTTTTCAAATGGTAATTAATGCAAATAAAATTATTAAAGAATATTAGTTAGTAATTACAAAATTAAAGTACAGTAATTACAAAATTAAAGTATAGTAATTACAAAATTAAAGTATAGTAATTACAAAATTAAAGTACAGTAATTACAAAATTAAAGTATAGTAATTACAAAATTAAAGTACAGTAATTACAAAATTAAAGTATAGTAATTACAAAATTAAAGTACAGTAGTAATTACAAAATTAAAGTACAGTAGTAATTACAAAATTAATAATCAAATTACAAAATCATAAACCAAATTACAACGTTAACAATCAGGGTCTTGAACGGGTTATGCTGCAGCGTTTACTCGGTACCGACACGTGTGATGTAATAATACTTTCAATTTCTGTTACGGTGTGTATCAAATGTGTACTTCACATGTGTAGATAAACTTTCTACTACTAAAAATTACAAAATTAATAATCAAATTAAAAATGAATAATCCAATTAGAGAATTATTTAAAGAATATTAATTATAAATTAAGTTACAAAATTGACAAGTAAATTACGAAATTTCCAATTTTTACGTACAGAATGAGGAATGAAAGCAGAGAATAAAAAGTATGCATACACGTATGCCATTTACTTATAACTTAAAAGCGAAACTTTTGTTGAAAAACAAGCAAACATCAAACCAAAGATTTATTTGTAATTAACAGTGCAACGATAGCTGAAGTACGTTACGAGGGGCCTACGGTTTTCCGAATACTCTGTGTCATTTTCAGCAGAAGAAATAGATCCCGAATTATAGTGGGTAGAATGGCATGCTTTCTACATTACAGCTGAAATCGAACCCTGGTGGACGACGCGAGAAACAAACACGTTACTATATATAGCAGATAAATGAGTTTATACGGATGTTTTAGGGACACGGTAGAATAGGAAAAGGCATCGTTATATGGGCATTTCATCGTTATAGATAAGGTCAAACTTGATCAGTTCTACATCTGTTAGGACAACGGGGTAACATTGAAGTAGATAGTATTATTATAGAGGTATTTTCGTTATAGATAGTATTATTACAGACATATTTCACTGCATTTAAATATTCAAAAAATTTAAAATGCAAATCCCTAAGGAATTATTAACAAAAACATCAGATTTTACTGACCCATTTCCAGTAGTTCCTCCTCCGTAAAACGTTTTGGAGAATATTTGATTTGACAATAATTATTTCATTTGTCATTATAACATAAATATTTCAAAGGCTCGAAATAGACTACAAACGTACGCTTATAAACTATTCGACTTTATTTGCACTGAGAAACGAAGACGGGTGAATAGCGTCTAAGAGGACGTGTCGGAGAATATTTTTATATTGAGAATGTCGGTAAGTAGGTAATTTTTATGTATTCCCCGTTCTTTTCATGGTGTGCTTTAGATCTATCCTCATAAGTGTTCGCCGGGAATTTCAAGACGCTGGGCTTCCGTCTCGAAGCGTGTGATCAGACTGTCAAGCGATTTATTTGACAGACGTGGATACTATTTTTTATTGCTCGCTGTTTTCAGACTATTTACGTTCATTAGATGTCGTTGACTGCTTTCATGACTGTTTTAAGTCCCCTTATTAATCGCAAAATTGCCCCTCTTTTACGAAAATTTAAGGAATATCCATCCACATTAATAAATACTTTTATTAAGTTTATTAAAGCGTTATAATTAATTATTAAATATTATTATAATAATAATAATAGTCAATCATCATTATTTTATCACGGATCTATGTGAAAAAGTGACACTCAATTTGGAAATATTATCTTATCATCTTATCTCCTAAATGATTATTATATTCCAAGTGTTTTTTTCTTTTAAAGAGCTGATGAAAATGATTTGGTGTGAGATCAGTTTCTTCGAATATATCCTGATGACAACACTCGGTATGTCGATTTCAATTTAAACTCTCAATTTCTTGTGATCTTTGATTCAAATTACTACGATTTATTTCATGTGTCCACTGTCACTTTCTTTCTTTCCCTTTTTTCCAATTCCGTTTTCAATTTCTAGGTGAATACATGTCTATATTTTCGTATAATTTTATTAATATAAACGAGTAATAAAGTATTTTTTGATGCAACATAACACCAGCTGTTTCCTGCCATGAAGCATAAATAATAACATATAATTCTATTACAGATCTTCATCTTTTTTCCCTAGCTCATCCCATCGTTATATGAAGTTGTCGTGTTTGACAAGCTTCATTCACACATTTCACGGTTTCCACATAATCCAATACTTCCTTAGCCTCTGTTCTTTACACTGGCCTACGCAGGAGATGTTTGTGGGTGCTGTAACCCCCTATCGCAATGAAATTTTGTATATTTAACGTAAGAATATATGAGTTGTAGCTCTGTAACCCCCCATTGAGCCTATAACCCCCCCTTATAAACTTTCTGCGTACGCCTATGGTTCTTCACATCTTCATTCACTATTCCTTTCTTCTTTAAACTTCGTTTCCTACGCTGTCCATCGATATCCATGTCTATCACTATTTTTTCTGCATGATTCTCCATCTCCTTGTGCATCAGATGTCTATAGCATCAGAGTTTTGACATTTATATTTTTATCAATCAAGGCTGTTATTTCTGTTGTCCCCTCTATTTGTTCATTTTTATTTCGAAATGCTCCACAAAGTCTTTCGGTCATTCTACACATCTGTCTGAATATTCTAATCTCAGTCGCTTGCATCCTGTCAGCATTGAATTTTTTTGAGCTACAATGACTCATTTTATGTTCACTTTATTCACAACTTCATGTATATATTACTGGCGGTTAAATCACAGTTATACTCTTTCACCGTGCATTCAATTCCAGATAAAGATTGATCAATAAATTGTTAATGAGAAAATCATAAAAGTCTTAATTATAAATTAAAATGAATGTAGGAAATATTATAGATGCATATATAAGGTTTCTAGCAAAATCACCAGTCAAAACGAAGACTAAAATAATAATATGTAACTGAGATGACACAATACTTTCCATGGCAATTTTTTTTTCAGTTTTTAATAGCACAAATTCAAGTTTACTTTGTTCATAATCTTTTAAGAAAAACGTAATGAGATAGTTTGTTCACGAACAAAATCCTAGTCGTATGTTTAATTTGTCATGTTACAAAAATACAATTTCTCGGTTTTGGGTTCCAGATTTTGTGAGGACACGTGAATCGATCGCAGCTATCGAAACGTCCATTTCTTTCGATCATACTCTAATCAAAATGATTAGACCCAAAGGAAAGAAAAGCAAATGGATGCGGGAATACGTCATCAACCATCTCAGAGTAGAAATGAATTAAGTTATGAAGGCTCAATTTAAAAAATACCAGACTCGATGTCGTTTCTTTAGGGGCCATTATGGAGGCGAGAAACGGATCGTTTTCACCTGTCATTTTCACCCATCTTTATGAAATTACGAGGTACTCTATAATTTTGTGGTCTTCGCAGTAGCTATCAGATACACGAATGTTGTCAAGATTCCGGTCGTTTGCAACAGTCTGCAAACAAACCCGCAATTATGGAAGTGTCACAATTTTTCATTTAATGATGCGACGGCAATGAAATTACATTAAACGCGTGATAGAGATTTTATTAGCTTCTGCTACGTAAGAGCTACATACGGGATAAGAGCCCGTGGGAATGATCATATGAGTACAATGAATATTTATGCATACTAAGAGACAGTAAGAGTAAATCAACCCTTCACACATATCTGTCCTATTATAGAATCTTAGTTATGCACCTGTGGTTGTATAATTAGAGTTGTGTTCCTATAATTTCAAAGTTTCTATAGTTATCGATTAAATATTCACTTACGAAAATATAAATCATTTTAAAATTCATTTAGCAAGTCACTATCCATATATTTAACTATTATCTATCCACAGCTGGACGAAACTCTCTCCAAGCGCTTTACATACGATTATATTGAGCTATTCGTTTCTATGTCACCCCAAATTGTGTTCTTATTTCATCTACCCATCCTGTCGGAGGACGTTTCCTAGGTTTTTATATCCTTTCGTAATCTATTTTTGAATTCCGCTTGTCCATCACTGGTTAGTTCTTCTTGCCACATGTCCAGTCTATGTGGTCATTCCAGCTTTTTTTTTACTTTAACAGTGATGTTCTCTACCCTTACTTGCTTTCTCATTCACATATTTCTTTTTCGAACCCTTTTAGCATGCACTTTTCCATACTTCTTCAGGTTTCCCGCAATTTCTGCACTGCTGTTCTTGTTAAACTCCATATCTCTGATCTATAAGAAAGGGCTATATGTACACACTGGTTGAAGATTTATTTTTAGACACAATGGCAATTCCCCTTTCAGGATAAAATTGCTTCCTACAAATTTCCTACAAAGCAAGCATTTGTCACTAAAATGAAATGGCAATTGACAATTTTGAGTAAGCAAAGTTTACTAAACGATTTATTCTCAATTTTCAAATGAAGCATAAAGTCTGAACTTGAGTTCGAGTTTTCACTGCTTCAAGAGTTGATTTCATGTCTTGAGTTTACTATTCCAATAATATTCATAAGACCTTGTGAAATAGACAAACTAGACGCCGATTATTTGCGCTACTCATCTAAAAAAAAAAAAAAAATAAAATTGAAAATAGATGATAACCCGTAGCATATCAACCTAAAATGGAAATCTTTCGGGAATAGAGTTTTACGGTTACATATATCATGTTTTGAGCAGTGATCAGTTTGTTCTTGGTGGAACTCAATTGGTGGAATGCTTTCAATTTGCTACCCATACTAGCCGTTCTTTTTAAAATGCATACATGTTAACAAGATTTACAGATTTAAAAGTAGACGTGCAAATATAGGATAAATATTTATGTGTGTACGTATGAGCTGTAATGCTCACACGAGTGATAGCGAAGATTAGAGTTGAAAGCGATTTTTTTCGCCAGATTAGGACTAAATTGTGGGGGAGTGCGGTGTCCACCCTACCATAGTCTCGATGTCTTTAGACCAAGTATCCATTCTCGCTCTTCTTATGAAAGATGATCGAATTGTGGTTTTTACCCCAGGTCTCTTAGCTTAACCCGATGGATGGAATATTCAAACCACACCCTCTCTTCCTCTATACATATGCATCACTCGATTTGCTGTGAATCGAGTTTTCATATTTCTATCAAAATCGCAAAGCTGGTCCTTGAGACGTGTCATAACAAACACACCCTTCGAATAAAATATTCGCAGTTGAAAATAGCACCGGTAACTTTCCTGCCAGATATCTTTCTCGCGAAGAGAAATTGTCACTGGTTCGTTGATTTTATGTTATTTTTGAGGGCCCAACACGAGAAACAATGCGGCATTTTTCACTATCGAGCGGCGCGAACAGGAAAAGAAAATTTTTCATCAGTTATTTATTTTTTAGGTTTAAAATTTCCCTTGCAGTGTAAGTTGAAGGCTAATATGGTTGAAATAGATTACTTGGACTGCTGTTTGTCTTTGGATATATTGAAAATGATTAGAATCTTACTTGGCCCCGCAGCCATGACAAATGACACGTGAAAACGTTTCCAGGAAACATAGAAACATGACATCAGTTGCGTAAGTAGATCATGAAATCGATTTGCTTTAAATACCGGCCTTTTTTTTTTCAGCAGACATCATTTTCTGTTATGGGTTTCCTACTATATCTTTGATGTCATTTTTTGAAACTTTCACAGTTTTCAAATATCATTTATATACGCTGATTTAACCTGACTCTTTTTAATACAAAAATACATGGGTGACATTTAAAATGCTCATTTTATTTAAAGTTTTATTTTCAAAGCATATTTAAAGTTTTATTTTCAAATCTTATTTAAAATTTCATTTCCAAAGCATGTTCAAAGTTTCACTTTCAAAGCATATTTGAAGCTTCATTTTTAAAAATATTTAAAGCTTCATTTTCGAAGCATATTTAAAGTTTAATTTTCAAAGCATATTTAAAGTTTCAATTTCAAAGCCTATTTAAAGTTTCAATTTCAAAGCCTATTTAAAGTTTAATTTCAAAGCCTATTTAAAGTTTTTGTTTCAAAGCCTATTTAAAGTTTTTATTTCAAAGCCTATTTAAAGTTTTTATTTCAAAGAATATTTAAAGTTTCAATTTCAAAGCATATTTAAAGTTTCAATTTCAAATTATATTTAAAGCTTTTACAGTACTTATAAAATCATGTAAGAAAGGTGGTGTAACTTAATAATATCAAAAAAAAAAAAAAATTCGAAGAAATCGAAGCTCATCAAAAATCAAGATTTCAGGGAAATGAACAGTATATATGTTTCTAACATTTTTATATCCCATTGAAAGTATGCAATATAAACACGTTGACTTACTCGATTTTATCGTAATGCGTACGCATAACAATTTTGTATCCTTTCAAATGCATAAATTCGATTACATGTCATTCTTGCGATTATAAAGAGACGACTATCTGTCAAAGTTTATTCACCATTCTAAACACAAGATGCAAACAGCTGTTTCCTGGTTTTCCAAATTCACATAAGGTATGCTACGTAGGGCAAAAACGTTAATACTTGCTAAATAATTTGCCAAAGAACTCTAAATAATCGTTGTTTTTTTCGGATACCTGTGTTGTTTGTTGTGACGGTATAACTGACTTCAAAAAGTGGTCGTAAAGTGGGTCGTAAACAATTCCTTTAAAGTGTGAAACAACGTCTTTTAATTCAGTTTCTGCTGTTATTATGCCAGTTTTCTTGTTTGGATTTTATGGCGCAGGGATAGATCAGATCATAAGATGACTTCAAAAAGTTGTAGAATGGGTTGCAAAAACTTCTGTACAACGTCAAAACAACGTCTTCTAATTCAGTTTCTGCCATTGTAACACCAGTTCCCTCGTTCACATTTATGGCGCAAGGACAGGTAAAGTCGTACTGAACGGCGTAGAAAGGGGGGCTCAGGGGACTCCTGCCCCAATTCGATATCAAAACACATTATTTTCTCTAAGGCTGCATCACATAATCATCTTTGAAACAAATTGAGACCCCCCCCCATGATTTTTGAATCGCTAGGCTGCTGATTATACTGCGCCTGAACCTATAGTTTTCTAAAGGAAACAAACCCAGAAATACGGACTGGTAGAAAAAGTTTTAAGTTCTTGGTACCAACGGAGCCTGTACCAAGATTTCTAGTTTTGCAGAAAAACGCTTCACCTGC
>QLNU02015359.1:15057024-15085541 GCA_006491805.2 Dysdera silvatica
ATTATACACGACCGCTTTGTTACAGGAAATACTAAGTCCCTACCAGTTATCTCTTATAAAAAAAAAGGCCACTTTATTCAGATAGTCAATTTACCAAGGCGGCCACTTTAACAGGTTCCACTATATTAAAAATAATATATATATATTATAATTTAAAAATGTCAGAGGGGACCGCCGAGAGCTCAGAAGGGGGCCCCGAGCGAAAATGACCTCAGAGCCGCTGGTTTAAATAATTAAATACAGTGGGACCTGTGACCATCTGAATGGAACCTTTTTTACAAAGAGAGAACTGGTATGGACTTAGTCTTGCCTGTACAAAAGTCGGGCGTGTTTAATTGCCATTGTAATCCAATCCCAAAAGTGGTCGCATTAGGTAGGTTCTACTTAACTGCGATTACCTGCATTTTATATCTTCTACTTGTAGTATGTCGTGCATCCAAATATTGCATTTCTGTCAGGGCGATTGTCACTTTGTGACTATATGTTAATTTTATTATTTTCTGTCTCTTACGTCAGCATGGTTCAGGGCCCCCCTCCTCTCTCCGTTACCAGAAAAAAAATAAGCAAATCGCAACCCCCTTTCCCCAGAGATACGTAATATTTAAAGGACCTCCTTAGGGAACCCTAAAGGACGCGCACCGGACAAAATTTTCTCCGTAAAATAAGGGTGACCGTAAAAGAGAGGAGAACAATATTGTGAAGGAGTTTTTGCTGGAGGATTTTTGTCCGATCATGAAGACGGGGACACCGTATTTAAAGGGTGTCCGTTAACAGGGTTTTTACCGTAATATGATTGTCCAAATACATATTATAAGCTATATGCAGCAAGTTCGGATATAGGGGGGTCACACGAGTTATGACTCCCTAAAAACATATTTTTTCACTGTAAAAAATTCCAACTTCCATGATAAATGAAGAGTGTTATTCCAAGACCATAGCAAATTCTGTCCTTGCCCCTCCCAAAAAAAAATAAAAGTCTGTATCCGCCCCGGATATACAGTGTCACCTCCCAATAAGGAGCACCCATGGTGCCGGATATTTGGTCCCTTAAATAGAGATGTCTCTTCTTTGGAGGTACATGTGTCTATATTTAAAAGCGTTGCAGGCCAAGAGAATCGTCGCTTAGATAGTGACCCCCACTTACTCGAAGATGTCCATTACGGTAGGTAACATTTTATATATACATTTATACATTACAATATATGTAAAATTGCAATTTATTTTAAATTATTGGGAGCCAAAGCCCCACAGGCCCATATAACTCTACGTCCATAGGGAAATATAATATACGCCGTAAAGGAAACTGATATAAAATGGATGGCTGGAATTTTAAATGGAACCCCAAGTACCCATTTAAAAAACAACGGACTATTCTTAAACATAACAGATGAAAGACATAAGAAAGTAGGTTGGGATTGCACAGATGAGAACACACCGATACAGACATCAGTGGAGAAATTCTTAAGAGATTTCATTGAACTGGAAAATTTACATAGTGGTTAAATATATTTGTGACCTGAGAAAGATGCGATGATGAAGGTTCAAGTGGCACCACTCTCCTGTATTGTCACCCAAAACTGACCGAAAAGGTCTCCTCGCGCCATGCAATATCCATGGCAGTTGTGGGACACAGACTGATGAAGAGCGACCTATGACACAATGGGTGATGACAGATGACATGGCGAGTCAAATAGACATCCGTACCGAGATTAAATATGAATCTATACGACCTCATCGAACATACAGACCCGATTTCATATTCAAGGCTTTACAGATATTGTTACCGCAAACGCAAATACTCTGCATTGCCTATCCTCGTGCCACCTCTGTCATTTTTAATGACTACGCTGAACTATCTGTCATCTGATAACCGAATGTGTCTGTATTCCACAGTCCAGTATGCAGTAGTCAGTGACATCGATGTTGTCAATTACGTCTTTCATGAAAAAAAAAAGTCAATTCTACAATAAAAGCTCGACGATTTAGCGCTTGGGCAAAAAACATACTTTCATTACCTTTTGCAATTCATTATCATTTTCTTCTTTCTTCTATCTTTATATTAATAAATGATTTGAAGTCAATTACCAGTCAATGCATATTCAATTCTTGTATTATTCATTTTCTACTACTTTATCAGAAAAATGCAAAATTTGTCGTTTTTAAGATAAAGATTTGTGAACTTATAGGTAATGGTTTCCTGTTTAAATTATCACATCAGCTTCAGTCTACAAATTCTTTATAAAACAATATGGTCTAATGATATGACCCAAATATATACATATGAAGAAAATAAAGATAATAAAGAAAATAAAGATAATAAATTATTAAAGATAATAACTATTAGAAGAAAATAAAGATAATAAAATTATTAAAGATAATAACTATTAAAGATAATAAAGACACAAAGAAAATAGTCGGCGCGACAATTACATAACAATTATCATCATTTGAACACTAATTTGAGGTTTAGGAAAACAGCATTTCGTCTACAGTATCGAAATAACAGTTTTTATTATATATATATACAGTAAACTCTTCTTAGCGGGCACTCCTGAGTAGCGGATACCTCAAAATACTGGACAGATACTGTAGTCCTCAGAGGCTTTACTGTATTAGTTAATACAGAAAACATATCTCATTAATCATATGCCTTATAATAAACCATCCATATTATGTTTATCCATAAATGCAAATTTCAAGAGCCAATGATCAGGGGAATAGCAATTAAAAATTATGGGAAGGGGTGGCTCAAATGTCTTGTATGGTAGGTTCCGCGATATAGTGTTAAACCGAATAAGGTGTTTGGCTATTCCATAGGGGGGCTGGAAACCCCGAGCCCCCCCTCTTTGCCCTAGATCCTGAGTTTTTCTGCATCACGGGGTTTATGGGGGATATTTTATTGACATTATTATATAGACACCAAAACAACTAAATACAAAGGGTGTTGTACATAAATACAAAGGATATTTGCATATCGGAACGTGAATCACGCACCAGATATGCAAATTTATTATACCCTCCCCCCCAATTTATTATCTTCCACTACTGTACTTTTTTCCCCCTTTAATAACCTTCGCGTTTTCGGCAAGGCTTGGCTTAAGCCTATTTTAAGGCTCGATGCGAGTTTAAAACCCAACGGAGTTAGTTTAGCTTTTAATTTATCCTTCATTTTAAAACGAGCGAGGGAAGCCCAGGCTTTCCGGGTACTCACCGTGGTGGTATTTACATTAAGTCCTGGGTTAACAAAAACAAATTTCTCGGAGGAAAGGTTTTGGTGAGGAGGTGACTTTAACATCACTCACCCACTCTTCCCGCGCTTTTCTCTCGCCGACGCCTCGGGCCTACTTCATTAAGCAGCGGCCCGAATTAGGTTCCGCCGTTAAGTTAATGACTTAATTAGCATAATTAATGGCGCTAATTGCGAGGTAATTCGGTTAGAAGGGGTCTCCGAGATTTCCCCGAGGACCCCCTCGGTTTGTAATTGTTAACGTGATTTAATGAAAGTACATTTGGTTTTTGTTCCGCCTTTTCTTGCCGCGTCGGAGTTTTCAAAGGAACAAATTATATTGGTTCGTAAATTTTACGGAAGCGAATCTTAGCGTTTTTGCAACTCTCTTTCTCCTTTTATCAGATGTCTGATAATAAATAACCGTTGTCGATTTCACATGTTTATATATTGCCATAAAGAAACGCCATCCGCTTCAAACAGTATCGCGTCTGTTGCACTGATTAATAATCATGCAATGTTAAATACTGATTTGGTTTAATTCGTGGCATTCTCCTTCTTACGCAATATCGGAAGGGTTTTGACCGCATTACAAAACGTGCTGGTTTTCTAATTTAGTCAATTTATTCGCACAAAACACATTTATAAAAAAAAAAAAATATATATATTTACAAAATATGCTAAGTTACGAAACACGTTTTCATATTTTAATATGAACTTCCAGCAATGATGAACACTCGAATGGCCGAAACAACAATAAAAGAAACTTGTTAGTTATTTATAGTAATTCCAAAGGTTTTCGGTAGATGGCGCGCAAATCAGTCTGATACTTCCATTGCAAGTTGAAACTTTTAAAAGAAATTTATAAAGCCGTTTTTCTTTATATCATAGGCATGCTCAGAAAGTTCGTAAGCGGGTTAGAGAGCTACAACTCACATAATTCTATGTTAAATATACACAATTTCATGGCAATGGGGGGGTTACAACCTCCATCGACACCCCTCTTGCCATATACGTCACTTACTCATCCTTGAAAAAATAAACATTATTTACATTTAGTTACTGAACGATTTTTTTTTATTTGTTGTTTACATAACCCAGAGGCGTACGCAGAAATTTCATACGGGGGGAGTTATAGGCTCAATGGGGGGTTACAGAGCTACAACTCACATATTCCTATGTTAAATATACAAAAATCCATCGCAAGGGGGGTTACGACCCCCCATCAACACCCCCCTGAGTATGCCAGTGGCATAACCGAACGATGCAAACCTAAAATTTAGAACTGAATATAAATTATAACTGAACTAATATAAATAAATAAAATTAATGGATTTAGGAAATGCTTAACTAATATAAAAGTAAATTAACTTCTTATTAACTTTTGTATATGGATATAAAAGCCAATCATACTTTCTTCTTAGGAGTTAAGAGGATATTCTGTCTTAGGAGTTCAACTTACAAATAAATTAAATTGGAATGGTCATATAAACAAAATAACAAAAAATATATGTAAAAGTATAGGAATTCTAAGACGGATAAGTAAAATTCTATCCCCAAAAATAAATAATGAACTCCATAATTCTCTGATTAATTGCCATCTAATATATTATAACTGCGTTTGGGCTAATTTTGGTTATTGCTAACGATGATATTATAAAAAATTTGCAAAATAAATCAATCAAACTGATTAATAGAGACAATAGAATAGACTTAAAGATTTTTTTAATGAATTCTAATATATTGCAAATTGAATAGATTCATAAATACTGTATACTAATTAAAATGTTTGAAAGGATGAGAGAAATAAACATACAGATCTTATAAAAATTCAATTAAACGAAAAAGAAGTAGATATCGAAACTATAACGAATTAATATTACCCAAAATAAGAACAGAATTGGGAAGATGCAACATAAATTACATAGGACCTAAATATTAGAATGGAATACCAGATAAACTAAAGCGGTTAAATAATATAGTAAAATTTAAAAAAAAAGCTTAAAAGATACTGGATAGTCAGTAATGTCCAACAATTTATCGATAATTAAAAAAACCAATCAATTAAAGACAAATTATAAAAACAACTCACATAAGAAGTGCATTACATATGCGTGATCTTTAGTAAAGAGTGAGGGGTGTTGAAATATGTGGAAATAGCCTGATGGCCGAATTTATTGTTTGGGTGAATTGTTATATTGAATCAGTCTGCGGTCCTCAAGCCTGTTAAATTCACCATAGATATTTACTTAGGACCTTTCTTTGTGTGGTCATGTATTGTCACAACGACTGTTCCAAGAAGAATAAATAAAGTATTATTATTATATGCAGCTAAAAAAATATAAAATTAAAATAAAGAAAGGAAAGTGGAAGTCAACCGCAAAATTTTATCCCCATTTTTTAAAACATCAGCAATTGTAAACTCGAATCCTTCTCTGCGGCGGCAATGCAATTTTCTTTTCAAAAAACGTGATGTCAAACACATTCGGGGTTAGGTCAGTTTATCACTTAGAATTTTTTTGTTTGTTTTTCGCTAAGTACAAACGCTCTTGACAGACCCTAATTTTCACAAGTTTTAACCTTTGAAACCCATTTGCTGATTACGCTCAAGAGAAAATCATAGCTTTGAAAACTACTATTAGGCATCTGTTAAGACAATTGTTCTTCAACAAGAGAATAGACGTAATTGGGAAATTTAGTTTTGGACTTACCAAAAGTATCAGCCGTGGTTATTACGACTCTTGGAAAAAAATATGTTGAGAGAGGTAAGAGTTCTTGTAAAGTAACTCTAGCACCATGTAACTATACATTATAAGATATAACGAAACAGATCGCTTTATCCTTTGTAAAAGTAAACATAAACACATACTACAATTAAATTTGTATTTCAAAACTTAAGGACTGGATTTCTGATCACAATTCATGGGCGATTTACAAAACCCCATGCTAATTTCAAATCGCACATTGTCCAAACTCTTCGTGCACTTTGATTACGGATTAAAGAGCACCAGGCGTGTGTGTAAACGAAAGAATTATCTAAATCTTATATTGCGGTTCATTGCTGATTTTCTGACCACAAATTTAATTTCGATCAAGCAGAATTAATCTTCAAACTGCCTTCTCCGGCCAATTTACATTTTTTGTGATGATTTTCTCGTTCATCGGAATACTGAGCACTTAGTCAATGACATAGGTATTACGGCCAACGTCCACCCATGGTAATGTTTTCTCCACATCAATTTTCTTTCTTAATTTCCTTTCTTAGTTTATTTTCTATTCCTTATTCTCAATTTCCTACCATCTTCCCGTTTGCTGTTGACCTTCCCTAAATTACTTCTGTCATCGGCCACTAGGGGGCACCAACTCCACAGATAACGCCCATAACCTTAACCGTTATATCACCTTCTACGCTTATTTTCATGAAAGCTTCCTCGAAGATGGCTAAAAGCTATCGAAAAAACGTTTTAAAGCTAAATTAGATTAATTTATTATAACTGTACCTATTATATTAATGTTTTCTTATAGCATATTTCGCACAGTGAGTCAATCTCCAATTCTAAACAGACACCATTATAGATTCCTGCATAGATTGTGAAAAAGTGCGAATACCGTTGTTCATATGAATCTTTTGGTATAACTTTTATAAATATACATTTTTAAATGTTTCTTTGAGGACTAACCCCTTTTCTTCAATCATATGTTGCCGTTAGGCTATAGATAAAACGGAATGTGGGTTTTGAATGCATAAAAATCCCCAATTTTATTATTATAGAAGAACCCACAAATAGGGTCTATACAATTAAGAGAAAATTTAACATATTTTCTGTCTTAATCTTGGAAAATCGTAATTATTTATCAAATATGAATTTTTGTGTATTTTTTAGTTTTCGTACTTTTGATAATTGTGTTGTGAACCAAAAATATGTCTGCCGTTCAAAAATCCACCATTGTTTCATTTTCAATGACGAAGAAAGACTTAAAATCGGGAAAAAGCGATATTTATAAAGTAAAGCTACATTTTTAAAGTAAAACTACATTTATAAAGTAAAGCTACATTTATAATGTAAAAATAAGATCAAAATAAAAACAGAACAAAGGATACTATGTACGGTATATTCATGAAATTTCACAATTCACACAACTAGACGGCGCTTCGTAAGAAAATCAATTCAGAGGCTTAAATACAACACCACATATTGTAATGCACACAAGAACTTAACTGACTCAAGGAAGTTCGAAAAAGACCACACCAAGGCCAGAGGCGTGATAATTTAAAAAATAATGGGGAGATCGAGGGAGTTTGAAAAAGCTCTGTGATTTGGCATAAAACAGAAGAATATCATGCCTTGATATCCGGTGGGAGGAGCTTGAGTTCCATGATGTACGCCACTCATCCAGGTAAGCAATTTGTTCTTCTTTTCGATGCTTATTTATTAGTTTCTAATAGACAGTCACATGCATATTTTTTCGATGTCTTAACGAAGTTGGATCCAAAATTTTAACGACGTTTTTAGCATCATCTCATCTTTTACGCAAGTTATTCTAATTTTTTATCTGTTTTTTTTTTCACGTTATATTTCCTCTTTCGATAAATTATGGTTAAAATAACATAACATAAAGCTTGTTTAACTTCCCACAAAGTGTTTTCTTCCTATTTATGTTTTAACTGCTGTAAAGCGCAGCAGTTGAAACAGCATTTTTTTTTAGTAATAAAGAAATGAAATACTCACCAAGGGAATGGGCTTGCAGTTTTAAAACGAAGCCAAATGTTTAGTGCAGAGGAGGATGTAGGGAGGGATTGGGGGGTGACGTAAAATACAGTAGAACCCAATTATAACGAGCCCGCATTTAGCGAGCTTCCAGAGGCGAGGAAAATATGGATTTTGTTTGTATAATGATTAAGGACAATACAATTTATCCTCTTTTAGCGGACATATGGTTTCTGCACCCGGATTTAAGGAACAATTTAAAAAAATAAAATAAGCAATCAAACTTTTTGTAAAAATTTTTCGTTATATGCGGTTAGTCGTTATAATCGATTTCCATCGCAGTTTTATGGATTTGTGAGAAAGAAATTTCTCTAATCCCCATCCCTGGTCCGCCACGTGTTTACCACAACGTTTTCATCACACAGAACAAATAATCATATATTTTTAATTCTTATTCAGCATTGGAGAAAACTTTAATAAGATCCTGGTACTCAAAGTCGGTTACTTAAAAACATTTTATGACGTGCTGACATGGAATCGAACATGTCACTGCAACGTTCCGATTGACAATCAGAAGCGAGCCAACTCGGCCACCGTAACTACACTAATTTCATCGGTAATTCGGTGTCTTTGCAATCAACTGTAACTGTAATTTGATTTTTCCGTTTCGTAAATTGCCATTTTTCACCTCTCAAGTATTTTCTATGGTTAAAATGAATCCACTTCGAATCCATTAGCTCCCAATAATAATTATCGAAAGTTGTCAAACAGCCGAATGGCAGCAAACAAGGCCTGTCAATCAAGCAACGCCCCCTGCAGGAGGTAGAGCTAATTAACTTTCGATCAAACGTTTCTAATGCAGCAGCGGGTATGCTTGCTTGCCACTTTCCTTTTTTCGTTCTCCCATCAAAAAAAACAAAAAACAAAAAAAAAACGAAAGCCCGTCCAAACCAAATGACCAAAACAATTATCCACAATTCTTTTCTTTTTAATTGTGATCATTTTCGGAATAAAGAAAACTGACGGTCATTGGATGTTCCTGTCAAATTGTTCCATAAGCCAATTTTCTGTTGCCCGTATGCAAATTTTCTCTTCTCTCGCGCATGCGCAAACCTTCATCAGAAACCGACATCGAAGTTTAATTACTAACTTCCCCATCTGCTCAATTATGAACTTGGAGATGACATTAGAAAAAAGAGAGAAGGAAGGCAATCAATATACCTATTAATCGAAGGGAATTAAAAATAATTTGCATAGATAATTGCTTTAAAGGTATTTCGAGTTTTTCTTCACGTGCGGTCCTGAAACATGACAGCATAAGCATATCTAAGTCGTAAGCGGAGAAGAAATATTTAGTCTTTCATTTCATGAGCAATTTCTAATTAAAAACTCATATGTATGCGGCTATGAATATGATTAATAGTAGCTAAAATCATTCTTAATTAATAGCATATTTCCATACTTAGTTTAAAAAAATATAACATTTGCTGTTATTTATGTAAACAGGGCTATATTTTATTTATATTGACGAAAAAGCTGCTCATACGTCTTAAGAAGAAATCGAAAACTTTTTCTTTATGTGTGTAGAAGTCTGATAAAATCTTAAAATCATTCCTTCTAATTTCTTGCAGTTATAAAAATATTTTAACAATTTTAGAAAAAGGTCAAGAAATTTCTATCATCATCAGAAAAGAACGGTTCTTGAGTCGTCTTAATTAGTAATTTCCGAACTGTGTAATACAAAATAATTTGCAATTTTAACTATTCTTTAACGAACAATTATAAATTGAATTCTTATTTTAATGTTTTCAACATAGGTTTGATTTGAGTAGAAACGCTGTCTGACGCAAATAAAATAAATTATTATTATATATGTATACACTGAAACACTTTTGCATCACAAGACGCAGAAAAATTGGTCGAAAATGTTGGTATACAGCTTTCATAAGACTATACCAACGAAAGAGTACATACAACCAATCGTACTAAAACGGAAGTTCAACTATACCAACGAAGTCGAGGATATACAGCTTTCACATACAACCAATCGAGGATATACAGCTTCCATATACAACTAGTCGAGGGTACACAACTTCCATTTACAACCAGTCGTGTGTACACAGCTTCGATATACAACCAGTCAAGGATATACAGCTTCGATATACAACCAGTCGAGGGTATCCAGCTTCGATGTACAACCGGTCGAGGATATACAGCTTCGATGTACAACCAGTCGAGGATATACAGCTTCGATATACAACCAGTAAAAGCTATAAAACTTCGCTGCCGCAGTGAATACCTTTATGTATGTGATAAAGGGCATACACATCGTAACTATTGGATAAAGGGTATATATATATATATGATGTGTGCATAAGCGTATGTAGAAAGTCTTAAGGAAGGGGTTATAGGCTCAATGGGGGAGGTTACAGAGCTACAACTCACATATTCCTATGTTAAATATACAAAATTTCATTGCAATGGGGGGTTACAACCCCCATCAACACCCCCTGCGTACGCCAGTGGATGTGTGATAAAAGGTCTACACATAAAAAGGAAACCATAAATGAATGCCGATTTAGGCTACTTAGAATGTGTATATTATTGCCTTGAAATGATCGATGATGTGTAAAGCCGTGCAGCTTATTCCTTCCACAAGTGCAGCATTAAAAATTTTAAAAGAAAAATTTTACTCTCTCATGGAGAGAAGCTCTTTCTCACGAAAATGCATTAGACACGGAGAACAAGACGGGTCAGGGGCTACGAAAGACGCCCCATTTCGTCTGCTCACACTACAATTCGTTGCTGTCAGCAGTGATAAGAGGATTGGCGAACCAATATAGCCGTGCTAAAACCAATGTAGCATTTTCTGGCGACAGTGTATCTCGCAATACAATCTCCATTTACAGTACTGGTTAGTCATTTGTATATATGTAATGTCTTCTCTATTGTAGCAATGGTACGTGTGTTGCATGCACGACAAAGATATGATAATACAAAAACATCTGGTTCGGATTTCAGATAACGCTTCGACACATAGTATTCTTAACTCGTTATTGAAACAACTACCTCGTTCTCATTTGCGACGGCACATACCGTCACCTATGATCTCTACTTAATTAGATTAGCAAAGCGATTGGGGGAATAGAATGTCATCCAATTTGTCATTGACGACATCGAGGATCTCCAAAGCTTTATGCTCAGTCCCATTCTAAGCGGCATGTTGAAGATAATAGGTAGCGGGGGCGAAACGGGGGCAGATCATACTTTACATTCCCCCTTTTAATCACTACCAGGGGCTATATAAATATAGTGTATGTTCTTTACAACGATTAATAATTTAATTTAATATTCAAACTGATGAGCACATTGGCATACGCAGGAAGTTCGTAAGGGGAGGGGGGGGGGGATAGGCTAAATGGGTGGTACAGAGCTGCAACTCACATATTCCTACGTTAAATATACAAAATCGCATTGCGATGAGGGGTTACAGCCCCGTCAACACCCCCCCTGCGTACGCCAATGGATGAATATGCAAAATATCGGTATAAGAACCTTCACTCTCTTAGGTATGATGACGCTACACCAGTATATAGGCGTTGTTGTGTAATTTAGCACATTTCTCTAGCAATATAAAATTTATTACAGAGGCATAATCTCAAACCTAACCGATTCACTACTTTACACAAAAAATTATAATTAATTAGCAGGGATTTTAATTTTTAAATAACCCCTATTTTGCTACTAAAATTTCGGTCACTTCATTTCGACAAAACTACAGAGCACAGAACGAAATAAGAAAATACCCTTAAAATTAAAACTAACCCCTCAACCCACACAGATTTATAATACATATTTTAATAATTCAATAAACTTCAAATTTGTTTTCTTCTAGACTTCTACAAATTAAATCCAATCTTCTAATCAGTTCTCACCATTTCAATTTCCAGATAACATCAATTTAAATACCATAATGGAATTCCATAACGGGGTCCATTTTCAACAGCGTCGAGTTAGTCTGCTATCTAAGGGTAGATAGCGACCGGCCATTAGAAGCTGTGATTGCAATCACTATTAGGGACAGTCGCGATAGCATAAATGTCAACAGAGCCCACTCAATCGAATATGTTAGAGTTTCGTCGTAATGAACTAATAGTGGCTGTCGGGGGATGTTACTATAATAAATATCAACGTGAATAGTATGTACATACACCCTACTGCATTTTGAAATTTTGTAAGTTTCACATTTCTTTTCATTTAATAATAATTTTATTTATTTATTTATTTAATATAAATAAAAAACTATACAGAAAGTTGTACAGCTTTCGACACCATCTTTATTCATCAGTAGAGGGGCTTTTAACAATTTTTCAACCAATGAAAAATTTTTTTATATAAAACGAGTTGCAATTTTTATATATTGGGAAAATGTTGCTATACGATGTTTGTATATGTGATTATTAGTATAAAGTATAGTATATACAAATTCATAATTAATACTACTTAAAAGCCAATAATTTAAAACTTTGTGAATTCAAATTAATATAATAAAGATATATACACAATTGGAATATCATAGGCTAGCAATTTTTTTTTGTTTTTAGTCAATTTCTTAATATATGTATTTTTCCATAACGAGCGTATTATGCGTTTTTTTCACTATTAGCAGCTTAAAAAACATTTTAAGCTACTATAGAAATAAATACATTAAAAGAAAAGCTCATAAAATCAGCGAAAAAGTAGTACAAAAAAAGAGAAAACGTTTTCATTTGAATCGAAATGGATATGAAATCAAAATATCACTCATAGAATAGTTCGTATCAGAGCACCTTACCGAACACCTTACTTTTAGTTCACTGCTGCAATATGGACATTAGCGCAGTTGCATAGGGTGGGGGAGGGGGAACCAGGGAGAAAACTCCGGACACAAACTTTCAATGCTGGACTGGTGGAAGGCGGTGCCAACTGGTTTTAGCGGGAGCAATACTTGATTTGCCACGGGCGCTAGCGACCCACTCTTCGCCGCTGAATGAGTATACACAGAAAATTTACAAGGAAGGTTTCAAGATGCTAAGGGAGTTATAGAACTACAACTGTATATATTCATATACATCTATACAAAATTGAATCGAAATGGGGCAATTGTGACCATTATCAATCTCCTTGTGTAAGTCAGTAAATATAAAGGTGTGTGTATATATATCATCATCATATTCAACCATTATCTATCCACTGCTGGATGAAGGTCTCTCCAAATGCTTTCCACACAAGTCTATCCTGGGCCATTCGTTTCCACGTCACCCCAACCTCTTTTCTTATTTCATCCACCCATCTAGTTTGAGGACGTTTTCTAGGTCTTCGGTGGTCTCTTGGAATCCAGTTCAGAATTTCTGTTGTCCATCGTTGATCAGTTCTTCTTGCAATATGCCCAGCCCATCGCCATTTCAGCCCTTTTACTTTAACAATGATGTCCTCCACTCTAGTTTGCTCTCTCACCCAAGTGTTCCTTTTCCGATCTCTCCTAGTTATTCCAGATTCATAACAGACAAGACAGTCCCACATAACCGTCCTGACATAACCCTCGTCGATAAATCGAATAAGACCACGTACTTAATCGACATAGCAGTACCCAACACCAATAACATACAGACAACCTACACAACGAAAATCACCAAGTACCAAGATCTCAGACATGAAGTACGAGATATATGGGGTATGGAAAAGATCCTCATCATCCCGTTAGTCATCTCAGCAACAGGGATAGTACCAAAAACGCTTGCGACGAATTTGGAGATACTCAACATTGACCCAAACACCTACATTGAAATACAAAAAGCCACAATCCTAAACACGTGTCACATTGTCAGGAAGTTTCTAGACATGGCACATTAAGAAGTGATGTAAAAAGAGGCTTGGGAACATGGCGCTCTGCCCGTCCCAAAGCCTGTTTCCGCCAAGAATGGGCGAGGAAAACTTTTATATATATATACAGTAACACCTCTCAACAACAATATTATACAGACCGAGAAAAATTATCATTGTAGAGGGAGTTATTGTTATAGGGAGGGTTCATTATACAGTAAAACCTCTCTACAACACTATTATACGGACTGAGAAAAATTATCGTTGTAGAGGGATTTATCGTTATATCGTATATCGTTGTTGGGAGGTTTTACTGCAAATAATATTTCTTAAATGAGCGGTCCTTTCCATATCACTTGGAAAATTTGAAAAGGAAGACGTAAAAATCGAATCGTGGTTTACTTCACAACTATACCCGTTCCAAAGGTGTAACTGAATTAAAAATAGTTTGGGTACGTTGCAACTATTGACGTGCATACAGTTATAGTTAAAGAAGAAACGTACATAGTCCTCTAACTTTAACTATAGCCGCGTAGGGATGTGTTAAAAAAATTAAAGTATTAGCCATGAACAAAGACGTACCTACAAATATTTATTTTCATTCATATTATCGAATATTAAAAGATACTGCATTATTTTTTATTTTTTTTAATTAAGCCCTGTGGTGGTACAGAGGTAACGCATTCACCTAGAGTCTAAATGTAGATCCACTACCTTGCTGGGATTACAGCGCCACCTACGGCGGCCACTTTTCCCATCAATTTTATTTCACACATCAACAGTCCAATACTTTGCGGTGGCATTGCTGTAACGTACTCAGTTTTCTCACCGGTAACCCTGGTTCGATTCCTCATAAAAATGTTGGTCCTTGCGCAGCACGACCTTTGCTGTTCTTGCGCCATAAAAACACAAAATAGCGATCTTTTTTTTGTTATTTTGTAACTCCTTGCATATTGGTTTTAAATTATTTTTCCATTTCTTACCCTGTTTGAATTACTGTGGATATTCGCTTCCTTAAGAACCTACAACTTATGAACTACATGATTTTACGCACAACTGCATTACCTCTAAAGGTATTCGATAGATACATATTAATTCCCATTTACGAACTTCCAATTTACGAACTATTTCTTGAGTTCTTTTGTGGAGTACGCAAATCGAGAGACCACTGCACGGGCTCGTCAGTTCAGCTTTATACAGCATGTATCACTGTGCGATATTTGAACACACAAGAACAAAAATCGGATGACTTAGACTAATCTCGACTTCGTTTGACAAGGGAGAAACTGTCAAGTGTAACAAACTGTAACCTGTCCATCTGCCGTCTACAGACCTTGAGCGTTACCCACTGGGGACTTCAGATCAAAAAAGCGCACACGCGAAGTTTTTCGGATGGAAATTTTTTTTTGGCGACAGTTACGTGCGACAATATTTTTCTTTCCTTTACATGGTCTCATCAATTTTAGCTGTCAGTTTGTGTTCATATTGATTTCAAGTAAGCGTTGTAACGCTTTATAGATTAAAAGGGGCGTAACAGTTGCCTTAATGAAAATTTGGGTTTGCGAAGTGACGGATCAACATGTATTCCATACATTAATCTTGTCATTTTCCACCTCTATGCTTTCCGTTTCTGTCGATAGCGTTTTCCTATAGAGCCGACACAAACAACTATGGTTTGGAACGGACCTAATATACGTAATTAGATTTTCAAAATGGCAGGATTTCTATTATGCTGCGCTTTGCACGCATAAGGCTATTTTTTCTCAAAGGTTCACAATTATGAATATTTTATAGTACAGCAAAACTACGATTATCAGATATTCGCTTGTTGTAACACCATCTAGATATATATATATGTAGAGAACTCCGAACGATTACAAACTGATAATGTATAACCGACCTGATCTCTGGTATAGGGTATTATTTGATTATCCAGCCTTGGAGAGATGTCGGCGGTGTAGAAAAGTCCAATCAATACTCCCTTTATGAGACAACACACATTTATTTACAAATATGGTATATATTAAAGAGGAAAATATCATAGAGCCCTGCCTTTCTATCCGCTTTCGAATTCGACAACAATCCACCACCGCTACGGTTGAAAGTAAAACTCTTTCTTTTTCCAATTTTCCTTACATTAGCTCGTGAAAGCTATCGTTGTCTTATTATTGTTGCCAGTTCTTACAATATACGTTTTGTGTACATCCAGTGTCTACAAAGTTGTTGGACGCCTTCTAAAGCAATTACGATATCAAGAAATATATCTATTATTTTGAAATAAATTTCGCTATCGATATGGTGGATAAAAAATGGGTAGTCAAACGCGTTTTTGGATAAAGATTGTAGTTTATTGATGAATTATGATTATTTATGAAAATTAAATTTCTGGATTATGAAAAAAATGACTAATTGTGGGTCCGCCTCCTTCGTTTCAGATGATCGGGATACTATAAAAATCATGTGTTGATTTAGCCATACTGAAAATGCACAGAATTTAAGTGTGAATATTTGAAAGAAATCCCGTAGAACATGCCCCCCCGAGGGGGTTCTAGGGGGTGCACTTGCACCCCCTTAGCTTATGAGAAAAGGGGAAAAAAAGACTGAATCCACAAGAAACTGTATTCCAGCAACGTTATTTAAATGGAATTTTTCCTGGATGCACCCCCCTGCATATAATTCTGAGGGCGCCCATGCCGTAGAACCAATCTTCTTGTAGTTGCTATTATTTAAAATAAATTGCAATCGAATTTATGGATAAAATCGATTATTAGTCGAATGTCTAATCGATATTTTTGAGTAACAGTCTTCTTCTACATCTTGGTATATAGGCCTATGGTAAAAAATAATCTGAATTCATAACAACTGAACTCCAGTTCTTTCATTGAAACAAGGAGAGGACGCGTTTTTGACGACTTCATAACGATATCGTTGATGACATCATAATTCAGTCACCTGCTACGATTCTGTGCGAGACCACCCATGGCTTCCGTGTTCATAAAATTGTGCATTTTTTCCACCCTCTTCTCTTAAACCTTGCTAGTCTCTTTTTCATCCAAACCGCCCCTCACCCATTGGTCAAAATGTGCCCCTTTAAACGCCCCCAACGCCCGAGGCCCAATAACTTTTCGCTGTAAGTGCCCCTGACATCAAACTTTTTTGACTAAAATGAGGAAAAGCGCATTTTGATGAGGCGAGGACCCAAACAGGAAATGATATATAATTCGTTTCGAAATGAGCGACATCTGTTTGTGCACAAAAAACGTTGCTCATGTGTTGATTTGACTGTCGCAGCAAACTGTTGTTATTGCTAATGAATGTCATACGCAGGGGTGTCATCAAAATGGCGGGGGGGAGAAGAGCGGAAAACGTTGGGCAAATTCGCAAACCGAGAAATGAGTCAAATTATACTTCTTTCAGAGAATTACAAAATGACGGATATTACAGTTTCAAAAAAGATAAAGAGGCATAATTTTTTGCCAGCATATTTCTATTGGCCTCTACGCTTTGTTCGTTATGTATTCAGTTTTCTTTTATGTGTTTGGGTAACGACGCTTGAAATATACCTTTCGCATTTGTGAATCCTTTCAGAGACGAATATATTATGTCAAATACTTGCCTTTGCTACAACGGCTGGAGCTGCAAAATATAATTTTTGTCAGCTGTTAATTGCATTAGAGATGCTATCATACCGTGGCGTAAAGACATGGCGTCATGCAGGAAGCAATTGCTTGAATAGATCTCGTATCCAGGGCTTGCCTTCTTCTAACATCTCGTATTCTGAAATTGGTAGGTGATATAATACTACGCGGTATAAATAAATTTATGAAAAACAACGTTCTAGACGTAGGAAAAAATCTTCAGTACTGACACGGCAACACTTCAGTATTGACACGACGACATTTCAGTATTGACACGACGACACTTCAGTACTGACACGACGACACTTCACTGCTGTTTAGTTTTGGATCACTCAAATTCCTGATCATTAACGGCCAACGCCAGTCCGAAACATACGTCAATTAATGTGATTAAATTTTTTTCTGAAGCCTAAAACATTATTCTTGCATTTATTCCTATTCTGAGGTTTGTGGGAGATAGAAATTCCGATTCCTCAAAGATCTGTAGTTCTTGTAATATATGATCTTATTTGCTTTTGTGCCATAAAATAAGTTAGCATTGTGTCAAAAGGCCATAACCTTGCATATATGTATATAGTCAAAAGCTACGAGTAGTGCAGAAGAAAATGGGGCGAGAGATGCTTGGTATTTTTTGGCGAAATCGGAAGACCAGTAGTTGTAATAAGGCGCACGCGAAAGGCTATGATTTTTTAAGAAGGTAAGAAGTTTGGAATGGAAATGGGCAGACCATATAGCTGGAAAAAAAACTAACAACAGATGGACCAAAAGGATCCTGAAATGGATCACACACTAGACATTAAATTTCCAAGAAAATGATAAACGACGAGGTCGATTGATGAAATTATCAAATATATTGACCCAAATTGGCAGTAGAAAGAACAAGCTCAACTTAATTGGAAACATACGGAGGAGGCAGGAATTCATCCTGAAGTGGCCTGGCAATGTCTGAAATCATGATGATATATTAATATATATCATCATGAGGTCGGAATGTCTGCCTCTTCTAAGTATGCGGAATAATGTTGTCGCTTTCAATTTTTCTATTTAGTGTTCATGATCCTGTGATTTAAATATGCAAGTTAATATTTGTTAAATTTTAATTAATTATTTCCCCTGTCACATGGGATCACCCCCAAGAGAATTAACTCGTGTACACTACTTTGGAGCCCATTGACTTTCACCAGTTTTAATAATCAAAAAATCCCAGGAAATTTGCTTCTTCTTTATTTTACAACCTAAGGTTATCCACATGAGATGGGATGGATATTCAAACAGGATTTCGGCGCTGGCGCCAACGTCGGCATTTTTAGATGGGCCAAAGTTTTCTGGCGTTCCAAGCTAACCCGAAAGCAGCTATTAACCATGAGCAGATGTGGCGCCAGGATGAGAAAATGTTTAATATTAATAAACTCAGCAAAGTGTAAAGCAAAAATCGATAGCACAACCTTCAATACCACACCTTCAAGATCAAATTAGCCAGAAAAAGCAATGAGAAAGAACCTCATGCAAGGACGTTTTCGAACAGTTAGGGATAAACAAAGAATATGCTATTAAACAAAGCCGATTTAGTTGTGGAAGAGTGAACAATCAAAAATGAAGGGATTAATTCTAGCAGATTATCCCTACTAGAAATAAAAGGAGAAGCAAGCAAGGGAGAAAAAGATGACAAATGGATGATTGAATCTCAACAGCCTAAAGCGGAAATCAGGAAGCATAGCTTTGCAAACGAGGTTCAATTGATCGTCCATTTGCATTTTTATGGATATAGGGATGCGTGATTTTCGATTTGGCGGGACCTCTGGAGAAAAATGGCGGCAAAACAAATCATCTATTGCCTCATGATCTTTGAACTCAGATATAAATTTTTAACTATAGATAAAAAAATTAAATATAATTAACATTAGACACACCAAAAAAATATTTGACTGTAAACTCAATATTAAAAAATTTGAATATTTTTATCGCTGGAATAGTTCATCAGCTGTTGATATATATCCTCAGATGTCAAATGCAACACACTGTTCATGCATAGATATATGGGCTGCATGACATTTGGTTAGCATGAAGTATACAAGCATAAAATAAATTCAAATTTCATCATCAGTCGCACTTTAAAGTATAAGTTAATAGTTTGTGAACTTTAAGTTAATGTAAAAGTAAGTGTAAGTGCTGCTTGACATTTAACAAGCATGGCAGATAACCAAGGTATAAATAAACCAAATTTAAATTTTTGTGAATAACTACCTACCTATTGTTAGGGCGAAATTTGAAAATTCTCCTTTTGAAATAAATAACTAATTATACATAAATACACAGGAGCATATAATAAGGAATATACACTCGTTAAAAAAAAGATAACTAATTCAGAACTATGAAATATTTGCTGCCAAAGACATATCAGAAATAATAAAGAAAACAAATATATATATATATTCTGGCTGAAACTGAATAATATATGCAAACAAGACTAACACTCTTAAGAGAAGAAAGAGACAGTATATGACTATATGGAGAACTGCAAAAGACGAAATTAAAGAGGGCAGAATACCTAGGGCGAAATTAAGAAGCTTTCAGGAAACTGAGGAAATTCGTTGCTTATCAATCAATTCCCGAACGTAGTACTATTCATTAAAAAATTTGCAAACACATTTTTCTCGTCAATAAATTCAGAAACGCATTACTGTCAATCAATAAATTCATGAACTTATTACTGTTATTCAATAAATTCATTGTCATTACTGTTAATCAATAAATTCATTAAAGCGTTACTGTTAATCAATAAATTTATTAACGCATTACTATTAACCAATAAATTCATTAACGCATTACCATTAATCAATAAATTTATTAACGTATTACTGTTAATAAATTTGCAGATTCACCGTTTTTCACCAATTTATAGCTAAAGTAATAACACCATCGACGAACTAAATATCAATATAAATAGAGTCAACTATTTCTGCTCTTCGAAAACATAAGAGATTGAAAGCGGGATTGAGACTGATTCAAAAGGATGTATTCCGTAAGGCGAATGAGATTGAGAATGACCATTCCCATTCGTAATTAGTGAATGATCCAAAATAACATTCTGTAGTGAATGAATACCAAAGGCTGTCGCGTTTGAAGAATGGAGACCAGTCCTGAGAAACATTCTCCTGTAGGATGCACACTCTTTAAAGAATGGAGTTGAAGGAATGTATTCACTGAGAAGAATGATACTCTCCAATTCTGTTTAAGAGACAATGCGGAAACCGAAAGTAAATGTAAACATGAATGGCTAATATCGCCATGGGCTAGTGTTAGCATGATGTTATGGATGCCTAACATCCTCGACTTCACTTATGGCTATAGATTGACATTTTATATCCACCACTTACGTTTTGCAAGTTTTAAAACAGGCAACGTGTTGTGCCTTAGATATGCATCACCACCCGTGCGCAAAATTCAAGACTGAGTGTTGCAGAGTATAAGTAAAACCTGAAGACATCATGAGCCCATCTGCATGTTTACAAGCCTATCCAAACTTCAGCGAACGCTTTACAGTATCGTCCATTATCATGTACAGGATAATTCTTATGGCCAACGCAAGCACATTATGCGCTTAACTTGTTCACAGCATGGGGTTGATTAGTATGTCCTGTGGAAGCGACATGTATATCTTACGTAATTCATGGAGTTTGACATCTGTTCCCAATGTGATATTTGCAAAATGTTGGAAAGGTGGAAATAAAAAGAAGGGTACGGTAGGAAAGTACATATGTGCTTAGTGAACGCTTCATGACATAATAGTCATTGGTTGGTCGCATCTCAAGACCTCCCACGAGTCATCTGAAACTGAGACGAGGGTTGGGCATCACATACCATCATGTCCTCACAAAACATCAAATCTTATTCTCATGCAAACTTAGGTTTAATGAGGAGAAAAGGATATAGAAGCGACTCTGCCACCAGGGGGCAATAAACGGATACACCTTGGCTTAATATTCCATATGCATCTCCTCTGCATCAAAAGTATCTTAGCTATGCTGCTTGGTATGGAAATCTTAGAGACTAAGCTCGAGACAAAGGGCTATTAGTTTGATATACATATATTGTTTACCACTTACAATTTATATATATTTTCTATTTTCAATGAATATTTCTCAACTTACCCATTCCATAAAAAACAATTTCACTTACGAGCTTAAGCCCTTAAAGTCTTTCTAACCATCAATACAGCCAATCAGTATACCATCACGTATATTACGTATCTATTCTCCATTTTACTCTTTAATTCCCAGGGGAGGCTTAGCCTTCATAAGGTGCTCCCGTTTACGCCTGTTTTCTGCAAGTCTCTTACTACTTTCCCATGTTTTTCACTCTCCTTTGATTTCGAGTTTTCTACAGTTCTCCTCCATACGCTTCTTGGTCCACATGTATTCATCTTTTCTTGGGGTTGCAGTTTCGGATTTGTCTTTGAATATTGTTCGGCTTCTTCCTGAGCGTATTTTTGACATCTGCATTTTTTTGCTTCGCTTTTCTGTTTCTGACACAGACTTTTGGCAGAATATATTTTACTGTCTATGCAATTATTTAAAGCATTTTTTCTTATTGTCTTCTTCATTTTTATGTTCGGCATGCAAAGATCAGCATGGATTTATTATTAGAAAGTCAAAATAAAAAGACATTTTTATTTGCACAATATTTGCACAAGTTTACAGAATAATTGAAATAACTGAGTTAAAAAATTAGTTTAAATAACTGAATTAAAAAATTAGTTTAAATAACTGAATTAAAAAATTAGTTTAAATAACTGAATTAAAAAATCAGTTCAAAGAAGCGAATTTAAGAATCAGTTCAAATATTTAATCTTTGAAATTACAAGTTTATAATGCATAATAAAATTTAAATTAAATGTGTAATACATACGACCTTTCCTTAGACTTTAGTAGTAGTCTAGAATATCTTATAATAGTAGTAATATTCTAGAAAATATCTTATAGTATTAGTAGTGTTCCAGAATATCCTAAAAATATACTAAATGTGAATGTGAATGCCTTTTCCATACTGATAATATACAGAATTCGGATTTTACAAATGACCGTTATCAAAATCGAATCACTGATTTCAGCGACTAGAACATCTACCGATATGTAATAAATTCAATTTGCCACGTATTATCACAGGATATAAAAAGCTGAAGATTTATCGTGCAAAGGGTTCCATGGAGCTCTCTAAGCTATGTTACAGTGGCTGATCATCCCATAATCGGATCGAGTTATGAAATATTAATGACACTGACTATTTTACATAAACCATTAAAACCTGCGCAAGGTAACTAGACCACATACAATTTAGATTGCAATTGAATATGAAAACCAAGCATTGCACTTTAGATAGTTTGGCTTTACGTTTAAGTAACACTTAAAAGTTATACTTTAGAAACTGTCATGGATTTTATTTGAGAAACTGTAATAAATTGTAATTAAGAAACTGTAATCAATTGTAATTAAGAAACTGTAATCAATTGTAATTAAAAACTGTAATCAATTGTAATTAAAAACTGTAATCAATTGTAATTAAGAAACTGTAATCAATTGTAATTAAAAAACTGTAATCAATTGTAATTGAGAAACTGTCATAGATTTTATTTGAGGAACTATAATCAATTGTAATTGAGAAACTGTCATCAATTGTAATTGAGAAACTGTCATCAATTGTAATTTAGAAACTGTAATCAATTTTATTTGAGAAACTGTTACGGATTTTATTTGAGGGACTGTAATCAATTGCAGTTGAGAAACTACAATGGATTTTATTTGAGGAACTGTAATCAATTGTAGTTGAGAAACTACAATGGATTTTATTTGAGGAACTGTAATCAATTGTAGTTGAGAAACTGTGAGCAATTGTATTTGAGAAATTGTAATCAAGTTTGTTTGAGAAACTGTAACCAATTGTATTGGACAAACTGCAATCAGCAATGGAACTGTTAAAAACTACATTTGAAGAAGTGTTAAAAATTATATTTAAGAAATTGTAACCGATTGTATTTGGAAAACCGTTGAGAATTCTATTTAAAAACGTTAAGAATTCTATTTGAGAAAACAATAAAAACCTGAAAAGGTATTGAAAACTACATTTAAGAAACTGCTAAGGATTTTATTTGGGGAAAATGCAACCGACTATAGTTGGGGAGACTCCAATCAATTGCATTTGAGAAACCATTAAGAACTGCTTAAAGAAACTTTTAAGAATTTATTGGAAAATTGTTTTAAGAATTTATTGGAAAATTGTTAAAGATTGTATTTGAAAAATTATTAAGAACTGTATTTGAAAAAATATTAAGATCTGTATCGGAGAAATTGTTAAAAATATATTCGAAAAAATAGGCATAAAAAAAATTCGAAAAAATAGCATAACGTTTATTTTGCGACAATTTTAAAAATTCACTATTCCACAACAAACATATCTCCCTAAATAAATATATGTCTGACTAGTTTTTATTAACGTGAAGTAAAAATTCATTGTATTTGTTCTTAAAATTACAATCATGATTATTTTAAATATTTTTACATGTTTTAAAGTTTTTTATATACATATGGCGATAACGTATAGTTTTATCTAAATCGTAGAACTTTCTCTATTCGACTTCTTTTCCTGCGAAAGCCATTATTAACCGATATATATTGCGAATATTGTTTTTTTAGGGCTTACCATAGTTCGAACAACAACAACAAAAGTTCCAACTGAGCTATTGTTGTTAAAGAAGTTCCGTATTACGACTGAAAAACAAAGGCAATTGAAACTTCATCAGACAAAATTTCATTTTAGAATTCTGGTTGTGAGATGTTTTAAATAAATAATTTCACATTAAATATCAGGATTTTTTTTATTTTTAAAATAATAATAATATTCCTTACATTTCAAATATATACCTAATATAAAAAATATGTGCCTATAATTAGTATTATAAATAATGCTGGAGCTCCAAATTGATGCATTTCTCATTATCCAGAAATTGCGCTTTACCGACATGGGCTTGATTTCCATATTTAATTTGGATTATAGAGGTTCTACTGTACAATAATTTACTAATAATTAATTTTGCTCATAGGAAAGTCCACAATTCTGCTAAATCCGAACACCGATTTCAATCGCATTTGGAAATAGATTCGGCTGACGAAATCATGATAGTATCTAATATGCCACTGGGCACGGCGAATGTTTGAAGTTAGAGAATTCTTTAGTGTGTTTAGTCAACAAAAACAGTAGAAAACCTGGGAGTGTTTTCAACACATTTTACACATCGTGACCTCACAATAAACGGATGAATAATACATATGAATGAATCTTCCGCAAATAATCATCTGCTACATGGTATTCATGGTGTTCTTCTGAGCCAATTGGGGAGTCTACCACTTCATCTCCCCCTCATCTGTTCAGGCACCAGGAATCCTTTTGTGCGATCAAGCGCACTTTAAGCCACAAGTAACAAGACTCAGGCTATAAATGCAGGTTTGCTGTTGTAAAGTGAGACAAAACATTGATACATGAAACTAATCTGATGATAAATAACGCAAGATGAAAAGAATACGAAATACAAAAGCATTCAAGTGCAGACAGAGGAAACATGACGTCGACACTTGGACACGGTGTTATCAAAATCTGGATTACTAAAACTTTCATGTCAATGCTAATAAAGGAGTACGAGTTTTTCGATACTTCTTTTACACGCTTTGGAAAACTGTGTTAATACACTCGTAAACGTAACACTCGTAATTATAGCAATAACACATTTAATGCAGAACAAATAGTCTATGTTCCAGCTGCCTGAATGATTATAACTCAAATGACAAACGAAGAGAGTAAGGGGGAGGGAGGGAGGGAGGGAGGAAGGAAGGAAGGAGTAATTCTGAAGCACAAATACGCAGAAGACCATGGATATGGGGGTATCAAGACATCAGTTGCATCTGCACATGAGCAAATATTATGGGAAATAAAGGGTGGATTTGGCGGAATATGGTTATAGTTATTTGACTTGAAAATTACTGTTTTTAAAAGCAGTTCACCAACTACCTCATCAGATATCAACTACTGGCTTTCAAATATTTTGATAAATTTTGTCAGCACTGAAACCATGAAACGCATTCTATCCTTCAAGAAAAGCAAAGCCTCGAATTTTATAAAAAGTTGGTTGATTATACTATATAGAATTTCTCCTAAATATTCTCATGTTAAACTCTTCGTATTTTTCACATTTAAAATAATTCCTACACAATTTTATGTACTTTAGTTTAATGATAATAATAATAATTTTTATTCGACCTGAGGTACGCATTGAAAGTTGCATATATTAAACATATTTATATGCGTTACATAGGAGCATGATGATGTTGATAACTTTCCTGTACAATAGAAAGAAATGGAAGAGAGAGGGAGGGAGGAAGGAAGGGCATGGGATAGATAGATAGATAGATAGATAGATAGATATATAGATAGATAGATAGATAGATAGATAGATAGATAGATAGATAGATAGATAGATAGATAGATAGATAGATAGATAGATAGATAGATAGATAGATAGATAGATAGATAGATAGATAGATAGATAGATAGATAGATAGATAGATAGATAGATAGATAGCCGTAGCTTGTTGCGAGATCCTCTTCCTCCAGAGTTATCAAACGTAAATAATTTAAATTTAATCTTAAAATATTAAACACAGTAAGAACATGAGAAAGAGAGAGAGAATCTTATAACTCATTTTATGTAAAGATTTACAGCACTCAAAATGCTTACTTTCCATGCATGCAGTTGACATTATATTTAATGTCAGCACTTAAGGCTTCTAAACATCAAAGCTATCTTCGAATGCGAGTCACAGCTTGATTCGTCCATTTAAACACTTATTATAATAGTGATAGGGTAGAAACAGTAGCAGAGCGATTTGTATGACATATGATCCTTGTAAAAATGTACTACTGTATGTCATAACTGCAGAGATCTATATTGTATCGCTATCCTCGGATTCTCATCTAATAATAAGTCATTGTATTGAACACAATAAGTATTTCGTCAAAGTAAGTAGTCCCATCAAAGCTTTTGCAACCCAAGATACTCCTGGCAGATGCAAGTGCGAACAGTAACAGTCCCACACAATAAATGGGACTTTGATATCCTCTTGAACAGTTTCTGTTCTCCGACCACGTTAGTGCAATTTATGTAGTGAAAAAAAATCAATACTAAATTAAGGACCATTTGTTCGCTCATATAGTAATATAAAAACGCTCATTTGTAGACCCCGCTATAAAAGCTAACGATCTTCTAACCCCTTCAGTTGCATGATGTTCTCAACGACTCCTCGCGATAGACATCAGAAATTGGTGGCAGTGTGGCGTCGGCAGAAACTCGGTATCCATCGAACCGGCGCAATCGGTCCGCCTTATCGAAAAACCTTTGAAATTTCGAATTGCTGTCGTTCATTAAGGCCGCAGCTGAGTGTGGCGGAGAAATTATTGTCTTGTTCGTTTTTTCTTCTTGAGCAGAGACCCACACTTTCCATTTCTTGAACAGGACCGGCACCTCACCCTGAATGCCAAATGAGTTTAGCTTCCTCTGTCAGTGATGGCGAAAGGGTTAAGTGCTGCAGCGAAGCGTTCTTTCGTCTTCAAGTCCAACAATCCGAGAGGAAGCAATGATTAGACCACTGAAGAACATGACTAGGTTTTGCAATGCTCAAAATTGAATAATTTGGTTCTTGCGCAGTTGATATCAGCGATAGTTCCCAAGCGACTTTCCACTAATGTCTACTAGATTACGTAATAATCAAACTAAATCATTCCTCCACCACAAACTCCATTTTCAATCGTATGAGTGAGGCATGAAACGAAGTCCTGGAAAGATCAAAGATTATCATAATCCTCAAAGGGCAAAACCAGCAAAATGCACTTTAATAGTAAGGCAATGTTATCTTCTTGGTGACAAATGAAAATGTCTTCACACAGAACGAGTTCATGAAGCGTTGCCAATGAAAAATAGAATTCCCCCGCCCATCATGTCACCAGTCCAAAGCATTGTCTAAAGACTCTATCCTGCCTACAAGGAGGTGGATATCTACACTTAGACTTAGTTGTTCAATGTTTGGTAATACATGTAAACAATTGTAGTATTTAAACAAATATGTTTGCTTTCTTTTTACAACGATTAATACAATTACGATATCTGTTCATTTGTGACAACGAAAATAGTATCTAATATGTTAATATTCAATTATACAGTGGTAGTAACATCAATACGTCATCAGGACAAAAATGTAATCGAGCTGGGAAATAAAGCAAGTATGGGTAATAAATGTCGCTGTTCCCGGTAACTCAAACAGTGGGGATAAGTAATTTGACAAAATCACCAAGTATAAAGACCTGTAGATTGACACTGAAAGGTTATGGCAAATAGGAAAAGCAGTTGTCATTCCCATAGCAATAGAAGCACTGGATGCAATTGCATTAAATCTTGAAAATTAGCTGAACACAATAGGAATAGTTAAAATAACACCAATTTCAAAAACAGACACACTACAAAAACACCCATGATATCTCAGGCCGTTCCGAGGCCCAGCTGTTAAATTCCAGTTCGCTTATATCATAATAATAATAATAATATTATTATTATTATTTATAATAAAAACAATCACTATAATAAAAATATAAATAGTTTATCTGAAGGAATTGACATAGAAATAGAAAACATTTTCCTGAGTTCTGTTATCTCTCATTGTACAAAATTGTTTCTACAGTCACCTTCCATTTTTAATTTTAATAATAGCTACAAGATAAATAATTGTTGTATTCTGGATATTTGAGGCGGCAGAGATATCAAGTGCTAAAATTTTCCATGCAACCTTATTAATACTACTTTGATCACTTTTTTTATACCATATTTGTAATTGATATGGAAATATAAGCGTTTCCAATTAGAAACAGAGAATTCCTGGTATAAATCTTGTTAATAATGATATGTTATACCTTCTATTAATTTCCTCCAAAATATTTAATTTCCTTATACGAGTATGCACATACCATGGGAGCCCATAATGAGGT
>QLNU02015359.1:15085641-15096155 GCA_006491805.2 Dysdera silvatica
GTATTTTTAGCTCATACTAATTGTCAAGCAGTATCAATTATTTTTGTAGCGTTTTGGTATCTTGTACATTCATTAAAATCGACAGCTTTGAGAAGGAGGTTTTCTCAGCACTCGTATAAGTCGTTTATAAGTCGTATAAGTCGTTTATAAGTTATACGTCGTTTATAAGTACTCGTATGGGCGCACATAGCACATAAGATACATAAATGTTCGAATTCGCCATTTTTATCGTATAGCCCAGATGTCCTTGCGCCATAAAAAATCCAAACAAACAAGCCATTTTATCAATGTTTCTAATTCATTCAAACGGTTATCTCTTCATGAAGAAATAAATAATTTCCATCAGACTAGGTATTGCTGTACGATAAAGAAGGGATATTAGTCAAACAAAGATTTTCTAGATAACGGACATCAATCTTTGAATTTCTACAAAATTCCTATTCAAAACCTAATGTACCAGCGCCAGTTTATCATGAATAAGCAAATTTTTATACGGAATGCGCATTTAGAGTTCAAGGCGCATGCGCGTGCATTCGTAGTTGCGCGCGCATACAGTAATATTAAACAGGAAATGTGTATATAAAAAGCAGTAGGCGTTTAGGCCTTGAGAAATACAGCCTGTGATTATTGTTAAATATTATTATTTATGATTGCTTATTGTTAAATTCTAAACTAGTATTAAAACTATCTCATATTCACTATCAGCTCGTTAATTTTATTGATTGATTGATTGTTTGGCTTTTTTATGGCGCAAGAGCATCTGGGCTATACTGCGCCAAACATGGTAAAATCAAAGACTGTAGTAAAAACCAGTACTTTTTAAAAATTTTAAAACGTGCGTATGGTCAGCATGGTCATTTAAAATGTCAGACAGTGATGAAGAGTTAAAAGTAAGAGTGCGGGCAAGTCTATAATAGGGGCATTGAGTTAAAATGTGTAAAACACTCATGGGTTCATTGCACACTTGGCAAATTGGTGCTGGTTAATTTTATTGGCATAATAACTATTCATATACACATATGTATGTGCAGATAACTTGCTTATCCTACTCAATTTATAGATATATGCATAGGCGTAAAGTTATATTGGCTCATGGTGCCCTGATATCCCCCCCCTTAATAATTTGAAATAAATTGCAATTTTACATATACTGTAATGTATAAATGTATAAAACATATGCTTGTGTCCTTCTCAATAATCTTAAAAACTCTACGCCACTGGCGTATTCAGGAGGGGGTGTTAATTGGGGTTGTAACCCCCTATTGAAAAAGAAATTTTGTACATTTAATATAATAATATAAGAACTGTAGCTCTGTAACGTCCCATTGAGCCTATAACCGCCTTATGAACTTTCTGCATACGCCTATGCTCTACGTTGATGTATATATATATATGAGGGAGTAAATACATAATTTCTTTAAAACTTATAAAATCAAACTGAAAATATTGCTATATAAAATATCATATAATTTACCCTCAAGGTGAAACACAGGAAATTAGTTTACGAAAAGCGATTATGTTATTGAATTACTCGATTAATATTACCAGATGATGAAAACTAAATCATTGTGCAAATTGATGGCTTTTAAAGCACAAAAGATACCCTAATGATGCTTGATCATGGTTGATAATTTTACGTGAACAGGTGTTGAATAAACAAAAGGTGACAAAGTTCCAAATATATCATGCTTTTGTTTTTTCGCTCCTTGCGTCGCCTTCAGCAATTAATTATGTAGAGCTATACAAAGTGAGTTTGCATGTTGCGTCTCTTATCAACGTGTCAGTTCATCGCCGACAGAACTATTGCATATATCAATAGTCGAATTACAATACAATAGTCTATTAGTCGATCAATTGACAACACAATAGTCAATCAATAGTTGTATTTTGGTAATAAAAGTCCGCATCAAATTACAAGCATTAAATTAATTGACCGAAAGATCAATGGGATATAATTATAAATTCAGCTAATTGCCTCGTGTACGTTCAGTCAACCTTTATAGACGAATTTACATCTTTTTATTTACATTCGTAAAAAAAAATGATTTGATTCATACAGATGCAATTTTTTTTTACTTGTGGTACAATTCTGCTCAAGCTATGTTGTTGCTGACATTTGCGTACATTATGTAATATATCGAACGTGGCGTGTATTTACTGCAGATTATTCGGGTGCGCGTTGCCGCCTGGACATGAAGGTTAGAGCCTACCTGCTAAGCCATTTCATACCATATTATCATTCCAGCTAAGGAAAAGGAGCTAGCGCAATCCGCCATTTTGATGCCATCGTATCACGTGATCTCATTCACTGCTATGTTAAAGTTTAGTGATTTACAAGTGTGTAATTTTTAATAAAATGGGGTGAAATATGTGGGTGTACTGCTGTAATTTGTTCAAATTACTCGAGGAATAAACATTAGAATGCTTAGATTTACAACAGATCCTATAAGAAAAAAGAAAATGGATTATTAATTTTCCAATGATAAACGTTGTTATGAAACCGGAAGTGTACAAGAAAATGGCGGTCGAGGCGTCGGCCTAGAATTCTAGGGGCTCTAACTCTGGCTATTTCGTTCGCTTGCCAGCGTTAAGCTAGCTTATCACGCGCTAGTGTCGTGCTGTTTCACTGAATACGTAGGACATGATGCTAATATGTAATATAGCTTGTCTGGTTTTCTGTTAAGCTTGAACAATAAGTTCTGTTTCGTTTAGTACTCATTCGTTCTGTTTCTCAACCTACCTTCCACCGATGGGATGTTAAGCGTTCGTGGTATCACTATAACAATGGACTTAGACGTGCTAACCCGATTATTAACTTTCAGTCAACTATATTATTGCACAGTGGTAACGTATTCTCTATAACAACGGTTCTTCAACTGGAGTCCGCGGGACTCTGCAGAAATTCGCAAGACCCCCCACCCCTATTCCACAAAGGTTCGGAAAAATACTAAGACATGAACATTTACTCTTTAATGCTAGGAATAAATTATGAGGGAACGAAAAATTCCTTCCTTAAATGGTGAAAATCAGTGATGAAACATTAGAAATAAATATGTATGGTGCAAATTCTGGGCTTTAAATTTTGTTATTTCTTTCTTATTACGAAGGCGAGCGATTTCTGAAGGGGGGGGTCCGCGGTCTAGGAAAGTTAAAGAACAGTTGCTCTATAACGTCAACAAATAAGCTGTATTCCTGAAATTTTTCACTGGTATGTTCACAAATACCGTTGGTATTTGAAATGGAGGTACACAAATTCTCCGAGCAGATCTGCAAAATCATGAATAGGTCCGCGAAATCATAAAGGGGCAGGGGCATGTAAATATTTAATTTTAGAAAATGCCAGTGGAAGAATGATGGATGGATGTTAAATGAAGAGAACTCGTATTTGTAATCGGTGAAAAATTGCTCATTTAATTTAATACTTGGTCCAATCAATCACGATATTAAATAAAGCAACTGACATTAGTCCTTGTGACAGATGGCAGAGCAATGAAAATTGTAGTTGTTAGTGTGTACTGTCTAAAAATGATTGACGACAAATCTCACTTCAATTCCGTCTTGGCACGCACAACGTCAATCACAGGAGAAAAACTTCGACGAAATGCTAACGCTTTCCAAAGCAAACAAGCGACACACCTCTTTATGCTATTCGGTCCCGCTGGGTAGACTCAGTGGCGCGTAAAATGTCCCCCTCCTCTGACAGGTGGGGACTTCGGACCTACAGAATTTTTAAATGAGGGGGAGGGGGTCTCATATACCCGAGGATTGTTGTGGTTTTTGACATCATATAAGCAAATTAATTTCCTTTGATAATGTACACCATATTACACACTCAAGAAATTTTGTAAATTCACATTTTTTCGACATGAACGAAGACTATGGGGCAAACAAAGATTATTGGATTTTTAATAAACCAATACCTGAAAAAAAGAAAATGAAGAAACTCACAAAAACTGGCAAAAAGCATACTGAAATCTACATGTTCTGGAAGAGAATAATTCACTCTCGAATCTAAAAAGAACAGTCTAGGAAGTGATATACACTACATATTGCACCAGTGGCGTATGAAAAGAAGGATCCCAAGGCCCCCATTAGATATCAAAACACATTTTTTCCCATTGGCCACATCACGAGAACTTCCTTAAAGGCACTTGAGCCGTCCATAGCCACTTGAGCCCCCATGAATTTTGAATTGCTACTCTACTGTGTCGCAGTTGTTGCAACAAAAATGACGCAGTTCGAAAAAATTACATTTTACAGGGGCAAAAAAAAAAAAGATTGGCCATACCATAGTGACCTATGGTAAACATAAATTTATGTGGACCCTGGGAAGAGCAACAAAACCCTGATGTGTTTAAATTTGAAATGTTACTCTCTCTCCGATCTTAGAAGCATCAGTTTCTAAATCCATGGGCATCAGCGTAGAGTTCTCAAAGTTATTGTGGTGTGGAGGACAAGCACATTTTATGTACGTTTATACATTACAGTATATGTAAAATCGCAATTTATTTCAGATTATTGGGGGACGGGCTCGGGCCCATATACTCTACGCCATGTCCATGGGCATGTTTCTCCAGATCCAATCTTAACCTCTAAATAATAAAGGAATCATTTTCCTGACTTCGATATCTGACAGTATCTGATTTTGGAAATGCAAGTTCCTTTCACTTTGGCAAATTTTTTGCACATGCTTTTCCTTCGTATTTAATTCAAACTACATGAATGATCAAATGACGTTATGGACGGACCTCACTTTGACGTTAAAATCAGTCTCCGCGGCAGTGCGTAGCAGCGTCTTCGACTGATGCGTGTGTCGCGTGGGAACAGCCGTGTTTAATTGAAGCCTGCGGAGAGTCGAGCGTCTTTGTCAGTCTTATCACGTTCGTGTCGCGTCGTTGTGTATGTCGATGGCATCATTTGCGTCGTGTTTATTGAAGGAAATCGTTATCGACGCACAACCCTTTGCTGCCGCCGCCACAGTTAAGCACGTTGCGAGGGAGGCAAAAAACATGACAATACGAAAGGGGGGAGAGAGAGGGACGCAATTTAATAACTGGACGGTGAACTAAGGAAGGACGTTATCTGACTAAGGACTGAAACAAGAGGATAAAGCCGCTGAAAAGAGCTGAGTTAGATGAGTGAATTTGGTTTGATAAGATGACTCGGAGAACCCTTATGAAACGTACATCAACAGTTAGGTTTCGATGCGTAGTATGGCCATAGGCGTAGGGTCATATGGGCCCGACCTCGCCAATAATCGGAGATAAATCGAAATCTTACATATATTGTAATGTATAAATGGGCATAATATATGCCTGAGCACCCCACCACAATAATTTTGAAAAATCTACGTTGATGTGTAAGACCCATTTCTTTGATATGTACGTTCATGCAGAAATCTTTAATTGCAAGCAGTATTCACTTACAAGACGCTGCATTTTAACATATGAGATTTCAACGACAGGGCGCAAAAACTGGGGCAGCTTTTTGTGCATGAATGAAACTTATATATATATATATATATGCTCAATTTTACATTCGCTAGTACAACGTAAAGGCGGTAGCAGAGATCGTTAGAAAACAAGCGTTCATATAAGCATAGGAAGGAGACCTGAAATTAATTCATTTATTGCACGAGCATGGGTGAGTTCAAAGGACAGCAGTCCCACATTGCAGGCCATATTCGCCATCAATCGCGAGTTGCCTGGGACCGCCTTTAGAAAAGGGCGAATAGTCTAAAAGTAAGTCAAATGCAGAGAGAGGTCTGCAATGGTGCAGTGGTAACGTGTTAAGCTTAGTGTGCCGTTAAACCGGGTTCGACTGCCAACGGTGCCATCAAAAAAAAAAAGATCGTTTACAGACTGGTTATAGTCGTCTGAAGACACGATTTTTCCCGCTCTTGCGCCGGAAAAAATTGAAAAATTAAAAATGCAAAACTTATTTTTATTTTATATATTCTGTTAAGCTCCTTACGTGTGTAGTTAATTATTATGCTATGTTTCATGCAGCCATAGATTTCTGTTTTATGGAGCAAGAGCAAATAAAATCATGTTGCGCTGACGTACAGTTTTTCTGAGAGATCTAAACCTCTGTCGCCTGAGGAAAAACCTTCAGAGAATGGAGTGGTAAAATAAAGTGGCAAGAGCTTGTAACTGATTTCAATCGTAGATGGGAATGGGCAACGAAAGTTAAGGAAGTCCAGTTCGTCCATGGAACAAGGAAGAGAAGTTATTCTCGCATATTACGATAATTGTTAATAGTTAAAACCGTTAGAAACTTATCGCATATCAGAGAACATTGAAGATCATTCGTTATATAATGAATTATATAACGAACTTATATATATATATAACTACATAGCTATACATCACAAGCGTAGACATGTCTAGTCACGGTTTTCGGCTGTATTTTCTTCCAGGATGTTAGAAAAAGGAATAATATAATATATATACTAATATATATATATATATATATATATATATATATATATATATATATATATATATATATATATATATAAGTATGTAATAGAATTGGATTTAAAAATTAAAAAGAAAGTAAATACCGAGGCATTCAAGTTGGAATTAAAAAATCGCTTTTCTGCACTGGAAGGACTTATTGATGAAAGTGATATCTCAGAAGCAAATGAAAACATTGTTAAGACAATAGTTGAAACTGCTGGGGAAATTGGTGGTGTAACCTGTAAAAAGCACAATAGCAAATTATCTGAGAAGACGAAACAGCTCATGAAAAGGCGAAGAGATATGAAGGTGGACAATCAAAATACCAGTTCCAGGATTGAGTACATAGAACTTTGTAAAACTCTGCGCAAAAGCATGAAAGAAGACATAAGAAAATTCAACTGTGAGCTAGTAAGGAAGGCCATTGAAAATAACAAGAGCCTTAGGGTTGTTAAAGGGAGTTTGTCTATTGGGAAGAAACACATCATTGCATTAAAAGGAGAGGATGGCACCGTAACAAGAAATAGGGAAGAAATACTTAGAAGAGTTGAAGAATTCTACAAAAATCTATACGAAAGTAACAGTGGATTAAACGAAGACATTGAAATAGTCGAAGGAACAGCTCCTAAAATCTTAAAAGAAGAAGTTTCATTTGCAATAAAAAGTATGAAGAAAGGAAGAGCCCCTGGTGATGATGGTATTACATTAGATATCCTAAAAGAAGCTGGAGAATATGTAGAAGACATACTTGCAAAATTCTTTACCAAATGTCTTAACAGCGGTAACATACCAAACCAATGGGATTCTGCAACAGTAATTCTTTTGCATAAAAAAGGTGATAAAGAGGATTTGAAAAATTACCGACCAATTAGCTTGTTACCTGCTATTTATAAAATCTTCACAAAAGTGCTAACACATCGCCTGCAGAAAAAATTAGATGCAGCTCAACCAAGAGAACAAGCTGGATTTCGAAGTGGATTCAGTACAGTGGACCATATTCAAGTATTAAGAGAATTAATTGAAAGAACACATGAATATGAACTTCCATTGTGTGTGGCATTTATTGACTATGAGAAGGCCTTTGACTCTATTAAAACATCAGCAGTCATCAACTCTTTAAGATCAACAGACATTGAGGATGTGTACATTGACATGGTGAAACGTGTGTATAAAAATGCAAGTGCAAAATTTCGGTTACATAAAGATACCAAAACTATCAAAATTGGTAAAGGTGTGAGGCAGGGAGATACCATTTCTCCAAAACTTTTTACTTCAGCTTTACAGATGATTTTTCAGCAGATAAATTGGAATAACAAGGGAATAAAAATAAATGGTGAATATTTAAATCATTTGCGGTTTGCTGATGACATTGTTATTTTTTCAACGAACCCATTAGAACTCCAAGACATGGTACAGGAGCTCTCAACTAGAAGTAAAGAAGTTGGACTCAAGATGAACCTACAAAAAACTAAGATCATGTTCAATAATTTCGTAGAGGAAACAAAAATACAAGTTGACAACATTGAGCTAGAAATTGCTGATTCATATATTTACCTTGGCCAGCTGATTTCAATGGATGGCAACATTATGAAAGAACTCAACAGACGTATTAAACTTGGCTGGAGTGCATTTGGAAGAAACAGTTTTATCCTGAAGGGGAAATTGCCTTTGTGTCTAAAAAGAAAGGTCTTCAACCAGTGTGTATTGCCAGTCCTCTCTTATGGATCAGAGACATGGAGTCTAACAGTTGGAGCAATACGAAAGTTACAGACAACGCAAAGGAGCATGGAGAGGTGCATGCTTGGAATAACTAGGAGAGATCGAAAAAGAAACACTTGGGTGAGAGAGCAAACTAGAGTAGAGGACATCATTGTTAAAGTAAAAGGGCTGAAATGGCGATGGGCTGGGCATATTGCAAGAAGAACTGATCAACGATGGACAACAGAAATTCTGAACTGGATTCCAAGAGACCACCGAAGACCTAGAAAACGTCCTCAAACTAGATGGGTGGATGAAATAAGAAAACAGGTTGGGGTGACGTGGAAGCGAATTGCTCAGGATAGACTTGTGTGGAAAGCATTTGGAGAGACCTTCATCCAGCAGTGGATAGATAATGGTTGAATATGATGATGATGATGATATATATATATATATATATATATATATAATATAATAATACCTGGATCAGAGAAAACGTTTTATTTTGAAAATCCGTTAGCTTTCTCCCTACGAAAACGCCTTCCGATAGAAACCATCTTGGAAATTGAAATAGATATGACGCAGAATAAAATGCCATCAATTGGTCCATTTATCGGCAGTTTTTGTTTTGTTACGAAATACATGGAGCATGAAATCACCATAAGAAAACTGGCAAGATAAAAACCAAAAGAAAAACTTAAAAAGTAAGATTATTTTTGATGGGTGTAAAAGAATATGACGTCATTATCATTTCTTCATCGATAGTTCTCCCATTTAAAGCAATCCCGTACCTTTTTTAAACGTGCAATCTCATCACGATATCCTTTTCTCTCTCTCTTTATAGGACACGCACATAGACACACATATAAATGCACAGACATACACAAATACATAGAACAATACATGGAAATATACATGGTCACACACAAATATATGGAAACACACATAGTCATGCACAAATACACAGATACATAGACAAATATAACCCACATAAAAACACATATATAGATACATAGACAGAACAGATGCATAGATAAATACATAGACATTTACGTAGTATCGTCTAGGTCATGGTAAACTAGTCAAACTGCACAAAAATCCATTTCTGTAGCAGCCTCATGTAAACATTAATTGAATCAAAATTTGTAAAAAAGGGATTATGCGCCATTTATTTAACATATAACATATCCCCTTTATACAAATTCCGATTCAATGGTCATTTTCCTTTAAGATGAAATTGATGAAAGAGTACGCACGATGTTCCACTATTTAGAGCCCTGCAGTGATGTGTCCGCGTGGTGTGCCGTTGACCCGGGTTCGATTCCTAATGGTACCCAAAGAAAGAGCGCTTACTGATCAACCGAAGTCCAGGTGTTGGTTCTCTAGGCGTCAAAAGATTCGGACTCCTCGGAAGATTGCAGGTTGCGGCGCAGCATCACCTCTGTAGTCCTTTCGTCGTAAAACACAAACAAAAAATTTAGGTCGACAGTTAACCTTCGTGTGTAGTTTAGTTGTAGAGGTGTTTGCAGATTGTAGATGTGTGTGCAGACTTCGTGTGTAGTTTAGTAGAAGTAGTTGACCTCAACAAACAACCTTGAAAAGGTCATAGCGTAAAAATTATGAATTTTTCAGCTTTGTCAGTTCATCATAGCGCCGATGATATAGACATTTTATAAACTGATAGTTTATAAATAGTTAAATAGAGTAATTCCCACATTTACTACCTCCGCATAATTAATGATTGATTGTTATGTTATTATAACACTAATAGTCAATAAAATTGATTCAGCGCCATGTATGCTGTTATAACAGTTCGTTATTTCTACTGCTGGCGCAGTATAGCCCAGATGCTCTTGCGCCATAAAAAATCCAAACAAACAAACAAACATATTTCTACTGCAGGGACATGACCTTTTGTTTTAACGCGGCTTCGAAATGTCTACCTGTGTTAAAATTCATTTAATTTTTCCGCACTTTCAAGCTGAAAGCGAAGCAATTTGTAATTGATGAGAAAACGTCAATTCAGTCCCCGCTTTTCAATTTCCAGGTCGGTTTCCGAAGATTACCTTCTATCTTCGTAGCGCGTTGTCGTCGTAAAAAATTTGCGTCCCATCTGATAAAGCGAATAAAAAGGGTGTAGCGTCGAAACTCCGTCTTTGTTCTGATTAAGAAGTCTGGAGGTGTTTTCGTCGTTAGGTCGCTGGGACCCTCCCTACTTTGTTGTCTTAAACTTCGACGGCTGATAAGGAAAATCCCCTGCTAATTAAAGAACAGATCTTAATCAGTTAATAACTCCGCGAAATCAGTTAACGATGGAAAACTGCATCGCGAGGAGTGGTAAATCAAAAACTGTGA